>JAFMSR010000004.1:32700327-32786974 GCA_022818135.1 Saxidomus purpurata
AGTTATCAAGACGATGAAATGTTTTGTGATTACTTTTGTCCAGCTTCCTGCACATGTGTTGGATTTTCAATAAATTGCCGATCAGGAAACCTAACATATAAAGACGTTGCAAAAATGTCTATAAGTACCCTGAGTGCTGACCTAAGTGTCAATCCGGATATATCCGATATTTTCATCAGGAGAAAACTTATTTTTCCATTTATGACTAGAATAAATTTGTCTTTTTGTGAAATAAGAGGTATAGATGAAGATGGTTTTTATAATTTACACAGTCTTCAATGTCTTGATATAGGATACAACAGTATTGAAATGATACCGAATAATACCTTTCGTTATTTAGATAATCTTGAGCATCTCAACCTCGAAGGCAATTTTAAACTCCAAGTAATATCATCGACGGCATTTCATGGATTGAAAAATATCAAAAGCCTACAAATCACAGGGACAAACCTGAAACGAATTTTTGCGAATACTTTCTATGGTTTGAAGTTGCAATCTGTAGACATTTCCTATAATGAAATAGAAGAAATAGAAGATTATGCCTTTAACAATACCTCTATTGATGAACTAAACTTTAGAGGAAATGACATTGTCGAGTTCAACAATCTTATATTTGACGGAATAGTTACGATGCGAAAACTTATTTCACCGGCTTTCAAATTTTGTTGTATTCGCCCATGTTACTTGGCCGAAAGCGAATGCTATCCAAAACGCGACGAATTTTCATCTTGTGAAGACCTCATGAGACATCCAGTTCTTAAGGCAGTATTATGGCTGGTTGGAATAACGGCTCTTCTTGGAAACATTTGTTCAATCATATATCGAATCTTATTCGATCGTGAAAGACTAAAAATAGGCTATGGTATATTTGTAACGAACCTTGCAGTGGCAGACCTTTTCATGGCTATATACCTGATCACAATAGCTGTTGCAGATTCTCTTTTCCGCAACAGGTATGATAAAGAATTCTTTCTTTATTGTTAACAAGAACAATGTTTATGCATCTAGACACATGGTTTCACATAATTCGCAATGACCCAGTGATAATCCTATTTTGGCAAAAAACATTTATTCAAACATTTAGCACAAAACATGACTTATTGCTTTAAAGTAGGATACATACTTTCTCTCTTAATATTAAAATCGCATCTTTGAACTGAATATCCTGATGAACTTACAACAAATTCAGCTACATTTATACTTTGAAATTTACCACATCTTCAGAGCAAAAGCATTATGAAAATAAAAAATAAATTACACAAATCTTTTACTGAAAAAATCTACTGTAACAATTTACGAAACAAAATAGAAAACTTTCAAAAATTTGAACTGTCACTGAAGGTGGTGAATAACCCATGAACAACCCACTGACATAGTATTTACCATTTATGTAATATTTGATGCTTTGATTATTTGACCTGTACAACTTAAGGCTTCTGTGAAGTATAGCTAAATTTTGACGAGCGAGTTTGGAGATTAAAAGCGCACAAGATTTCACTATCTCAAGCCCCTGTGACCTTTGATCTAGTGACCCGAAACATGGACTATGCACAACCAGGCATGGTGCTTATCACTTCTATGAAATTTCTTTAAATTCTGAACAGAGGGTTTTTGAGATTTCGCGTCCACAAAATTATATTATCTCGAGCCCCTGTGACCTTGACCTTTAACCTAGTGACCCGAAAAGTATATCATGCCCAAGTAGGTATTGCACTTAACATTTGTGTAAAGTATCATAAAATTCTGGCCAGGAGTTTTGGAGATTTAGCGTCCACAGAATTTTACCATCTCGAGCCCCTGTGACCTTGACCTTTGACCTAGAGACCCGAAACATAAATCATGCACAACCAGGCATTGTACTCATTACTTGTGTGAAGTATCGTTGAATTTTGACCAGGGGTTTTGGAGATCAAAAAATTCCGTCTACAGATGGACGGACAGACATACTCACCAGACGGACTTTGTGAGGTAATCCCTTCGACCTTTCTTTGCTCTTTTTTCAACCCCACAATATAATGATTTAACCCCACAATAACATTTTTTCCTCATAATGACGGAATGAATAGAAATAACCTCACAATGCTAAGTTGTACTCAAACCCTAATCCCCTTATGCCTACTGGACATGTACGGACAGACGGACAGACAAATTGAATCCAGTATAATTCTCTAACACTTTGTGTTCAGGGGGTTTAATAATTGTATTCACCTTGATCAAGCTAAAATAGGAACTTTATAACATCTCGCATGCCAAGTCGAAATACTGTGTGTGTGCAATTTTCTAATAGTCAGTCTTTCTTAAATAATAAATCTTCCCGCCTGTTTAAATTTCCGTGGAAATCATAACCTCCGTGCAGACATGAAATGCATCAATATAAGATATGTCGGTCAAAATAAGTTACACAAATTAAGGTCCGTCAAAGTGGTCTCAGTAAAATTGTTATACAACAACCAGAAATAAGAACATATAACTTTCTTATTACTAAACCGAATTTAGTGAAAAATAAATGAAAATAAACGAATCCCGATACTAGAAAAATGCTTTTACTTTTACAGGAAAAGTCTAGCAACTAAGACAATAATCCAAACTTTACAAAAACAATGATAAAATTGCTGTCGCTTTCTTTATATTGAAATCGAGGCCCGTCTGTCAACTTTGCGACATAAGATACTTAAATACTGTTAAGTAAACTTATCATTTCTTACACCTTATGGCATAATGCAGGACAAATTTTGACGTTTTTGCTTTTTTTTGCCACAAAGCTTAACATACAAGTTATGATAGTTTTTATGAACTAAATGTATATTCAAACATTATCCTAATACACATGCAAGACAACTTTGTCTCAGACAAACAGAGGCATACATTTACAAGTTAACTTTTCATGAATATGAATCGATTTTGTATATTTCACATATTTCATTGTAAATCAGTTATATTTCTATACAAAAACACTTACAGAGACATCTTTAAGAAGTAGGATAAAACGGAGATATTACCGAATATCTGCGTGTTTCTTTAGAAAATGTTTTTTTTTGGGTCTGAAAAGTTACATTTATGTCTTTGCTAAAACTTATAAAGTGTATTCATAATTTAGCTTGCATATGTACACTCTCATAAAAATGTTGAATCTGTAACGAAACAAAGCCTAGTTTTAAAATGAAACCTTATTGTACATGCCTGTTTTCTAATGACGATTTCTGCCATATAAAACATACTTTTGACGGAGTCCTTACTTTTGGGTGTTTTCCTTTATGTAGTGTGTTTGTTAATATCTGGCATTGTCAAGTATTATTTCAAAGTTTCAAATTAAACAATATGTAAGTAAAATATGCCTTATAACGATTGTAATAATTATTTTCCGTTACAATTTGTAGGTACATTTATGTGGAAGAAAAATGGAGAAACAGTATCTGGTGTGTAACTGCCGGTGTTCTATCAACGGTATCTTCTGAGGCCAGTGTTTTCTTTGTTTGCTTGATCACACTGGACAGACTTCTAGTTATCAAGTACCCGTTTGGCACCGTAAGATTAACACCAAAGAAAGCACACATATATTGCATTTTCTGTTGGATTATTGCTTTCGCATTAGCATTTATTCCGGTGGTGTACACGGACTATTTCCAAAAGCAATTTTATTCTAGGTCTGGTGTATGTGTAGCTTTACCTTTGACAAAGGATAAACCTCCCGGTTGGCAGTACTCAGTCTCCATTTATGTTGGTTTGAATTTCTGCACCTTCATTCTTGTAGCGATTGGTCAGTGTTCTATCTTCCGAGAGCTTCGTAAAGCATCTGGAGGGATAATGAATACTCGGATATCAAGGAAAAGAGATTTGAAAGTAGCTAGAAACTTGATTCTCGTAGCCACGACCGATTTTATGTGTTGGTTTCCCATAGGATTAATGGGTATGGTTTATGTAATTAAAGCTTTAACCAAATAATCGAATAGCTCGTGTAATAAATAGTTTGAGACTTTTTATGGCCCCTGAAAGATGACATATTAAAATCGCACCGTCCGTCCGTCTGTCCGTACATGCCAAGTAGACATTAGCGGGTCAGGGTTTGAGTACAACTTAGCATTGTGAGGTTGTTTCAGTTCATTCCGTCATTATGGGGTTAAAAATGATATTGTGGGGTTACAAAATGATATTGTGGGGTTACAAAAGATCAAAGAAAGATCAAAGGAATAACCTCACAAAATCCGTCTGGTGAGAACGTCCGTCTGTCCGTCCGTCCTTACATTTTGCCATGTCCGGACTGTAACTTTGTCGTGTATTGAAGGAGTTTAAAATAACTTGGCACAAATGTTTAGCACATCAAGATGACGTTTCGCGTGCAAGACCCACGTCCCTTCTTCAAAGGTCAAGGTCACACTTAAAATTAGAAAGTAATGGAATCCTGTATACATTGTATATGCACACATTCGTGTCCGGACTGTAACTTTGTCATCCATTGAAGGATCTTCAAATAATTTGGCATAACTATTTAGCACATCAAGACAATGTTTCTCGTGCAAGACCCATGTCCCTACCTCAAAGGTCAAGGTCACACTTACAGTTTGAAGGTAATGGAATCCTGTATACATTGTATATGCACACATTCGTGTCCGGACTGTAACTTTGTCATGCATCGATTTATTTTAAAATATCTTGGCATAAATGTTTAGCACATCAAGACGACGTGTCACGTGCAAGACCCACGTCCCTACTGTGAAGGTCAAGGTCAACCTTAAAGTTTGAAGGTAATTGAATCCTGTATATATGCACTCATTCGTGTTCGGACTGCAACTTTGTCATGCATTGATTGATTTTAAAAAATCTTGGCATAAATGTTCAACACATCAAGCTGACGTGTCGCTTGCAAGACCCACGTCCCTTCCTCAAAGGAAGGCCAATGTCTCAGTAAGAGTTTAAAAGTAATGTAATCCTGTATATATGCAAATGACCGTAACATTGTCATGCATCGATAGATTTTTAAATAACTTGGCACAAATGTTCAGCACATCACATCAAGACAATGTGTTGCGTGCAAGAACCACTTCAAAGGTCAAGGTCACACTTAGAGTAACGGAATACTGTATACATGGTTACTCTGTCATGCATGGAATGATTTTAAAATTACATGGCACAATTGTTGAACACATAGATAGGACACAGACTGTGAGACACCTTGTCACTTGTAAGGGACAGCTCTTCTTTTTAGAAAAGAAAACCTCAAAAATTAAGACTTACCGAACGGTATACAAAAAAGATTAATTTGTCAATATTCAGTTACAATTTTAACAATTTAACATAATTTAGGTAATCAAGTGTTCCGTATACACTGTAGAGTTACAGAAACAACACATTAAGTCTTTACATTCCACCAACTAATGTGCCCGCCCAAATGATCGTAAAGTATGAATACAAAGTTGAAAATACAAAAAAAAAAAAAAAAAAAAAAAAGGTTAAAGAGATAAAAATCAAAGCAAAATACGAGTTTTGTGAAACGGACATCGATTCCACTCTGATATATTTTGTCTTTATACCACTCTTAACTCCATGGCAAAGAACGATGAACTTCTACCTTCTAGATTTTCAAATAACCAGATCTGATATCAGCCATTACCGTATTTTTATACCTAGTTTTACTTTTGCATTATCATAATTAGTCTGATATGAATGAACATTTTTATGAATACTTGCAGAAAAAAACATTAAAAATGGGTTTTTAAGGTTATAAAGATAAGTAAACAGAATAAAAAATTGAAACTAAAATGGGTTTTGGATTGGATTTTAACTCCACTTGTAAGATCGGAGAGCCACCTGACCACTACACCACGGTTACGGAGTAGAATGGTATAAATAAGGCATAAAATAAGCTTATCTTACACTGTATATTAATTAAAGGCAATTGAAGGATATTCAGTTGGATTTGCTTCGTTATTGGCTGAATACCTTAATAACATAAAACTGCGTATTTGTTGTGTGTTGTTTTCAATAAGTTCTTATTCAAGTATGTTACAAATTATCAAGGTCAATTTTTCCCGTGGCATAGTTCAACTATAAAGCAGCTTATATATTTGCACTACCAAATGCAAGTAACAGCAAAAAATATGCAATTTTTATTCTTTAAAATATATTATGTTAAAGCATTGTTGCTACGAATCCAATATCACTTTAAATGGTTTATGTTCTCGCAGCACTAATATTGCCCAGGGTGGAATTTATCCTTCTTTGTATAATATTATTCTTTTGGCTGTTTAATTGAAGATAAGTCTATAATTAAAGCGCAGTATTTTTCAATGATATTACAAAAATGAAACTACTCTTTCTGACAACACTTTTGGAAGAAAAACAATTCTATATTAGTTCAATCAGACACTTTATTCTTGATTTAAAATAAGCATGTTAATATATTTATTGATATCTATTGATATTCTATTTTGAAGATATTGACTATTATGTAATCTAAGTCTCGTTTAAAGGGGTGATGGCATTGAGTGGATATTCTATTAGTGGAGACGTTTATGCTTGGACAGCAGTCTTTGTACTACCTTTTAATTCGGCTCTGAATCCCATTCTTTACACACTCTCCGCCATAATTGGAAAAGAGGTAAATTTAATCTTCTCGGTCATGTCTGAACGTGGAAATGTATTGATGGCTTGACTTTATTTATAAATTTTGAAATACAACTGACGAATTGTGACAAAATAGTGTCAACGGTTGGTATAGATAATAATCGAAGGGTTTAAGAGGTCACGTTTATGATACAAAGCACAATTACTTTGATATAATATAACTGTTAAATGTAATTAGTCTACATAAGTGCTGTGTAAAACATGTAATTCGTATCAGGCATATAAATAGAATTCGCTATTTTGGATCTTGTCGTGACCATAAAATTATTGAATATGGGGGAATCACAGGTGAGTGTAGCGTACCAGGGACCCAAACAGCGAATGTTAGATAAAAATAGTCTAATGACTATATATCAATAAGAAGGTAAACAACAAAGTTCGCACATAGACCCAGTTTCAGCTTCAATTACTTCGTACAGAATAGTGCATATTTATCAAAACATATTGCATATATAGCCTACGTAATTATATTTTCCGTAAACGTTTTCTTCAAGGTCCAAATGCAAACCGTTTTGTAACATCGACTGATAGTTTCCGAAACTTTTACCATTTTTCGCCAACTCGAATAAATCTCACACATTTCGGGTACGTCTATTTTCCAATGCACAACCGTCACTGTGAACATACACAAGAACGGCACAACACTGCTACTTGAGCTCAGTATTACATACACATGTATTAGTGATGTATTACCTAGTCTTAGTAAGACCTGGCCGATCGATGCGGTATGGAAACTAGTTTTTCCCATTATCAGTATGGCTGCATGTATATGTTTACAAAATATATCAACGAAATAAAATGAATACTGTATTAACGGATCGTATTAAAACTGGAAAGCTTGTGGAAATACTTATCAAATCAATTTCTACGAGCGATGGTTGTGTATATGGATGACACAAGGCGAGATTGTTTAAAAGCTGGTTAAAAGGGAAGAATTCAGTGTTAGAAATGTGTGAGATTTATTCGGGTTGACGAAAAACGTAAAAAAAAATGGAAATTATCAGTCGCTATTTCAAAACGGTTTGCTTTTGGGCCTTGAAGTAAACTTTTACGGAAATGATAAACACTTATGCTATATATGCAATAGGTTTTAATAAATATGCATTATTCTAGATGAAGTAATTAAGGCTGAAAGTGGGTCGATGTGTAAACGGTGTTGTTTACCTTCTTATTGATATATAGTCATTAGCCTATTTTTATCTTACATTCACTGTTCGGGTCCCTGGTACGCTACACTCACCTGTGGGGGGAATCGGTATAAAATCATAAACCGTGACAATATTAACCTCCGGTATGTTGATGTAATTCACACGGTGGTCTTTATAATTAAAATGTAAAGAAACCAACAGAAATGATTACTAGCGTAGTTGTAAGAAAAGTGAAGTCAAGATCGGTGAGTTTCGAGTTCGAATCGCAGTCTAATTATTTTTATTTGTTTTGGTAAGGGGTATTCTATGAAAAAAATCGTAAAAATCTTACAATTTTCACGTGATTTTAAGTGAGTTAAATTGATAATTAAAAAGCATTTAAATATTTGTCTTAGGTCATGAACATATGCAATACGTATATTTAAAGCTATGGCAGAACAGCTTACTGACGTTGATCACAAAAACGTTAAAATCGTCAAATATGTATTAAAGCTTTGTGGAATTGCTAGTTTACCTTTGATTAATTACCGTACAATTCAATGATAGTATGGTATGATAAATCTAGATCTACAGTCAAACCTGCGTTAAAGACCACCTCCGAATAGAGACCACCCTGTGAATAAAGACCAACAGGGAGATCACTGTGTGCTATTAATATACAGTAGAAACACCTGTGAATAAAGACCACCTGCAAACAAAGACCACATTTGTAGCTTCCCAACAGTGGTCTTTGTTCACAGGTTATACTGTACTTAGTTTAAAAAGAAACCCCTCTGATGACTATAAAATGCAAGTCTTCCAACGCTAAGCCCCAAAAAGTCACAACCGTGCATGTATTTCTGTTGTATTTACTTGGCATATTATTTATCAACGGATCAGTTCACCGATGAAAAGCTGCTTATAATGCAGCCTGCCCATAACTGCACTTGACTGTCACGGCATTCGCGACCGAACAACATATTTAAACTCCATACGTGTGTGACATGGAGTCAGGAAACCGCACAGTTGTGTTATTCATTATGTAAAATTGTGCACCTGGGGTTTGTTGCTGCATCCATATAATGCGGAACGTTTGCCGTTGAATAAGTGAAAATCGGCATTTCTTTAAAGTTTCATCTCGCGCAACTCAAAAGTTGTTTGCCCTAAAATGTGTTATGTAGGATTTATAGTTGTAAACATGGGCCTTTTGAAGATGCTGATAAAGTCATAGTAATGGTCATTAAATGAATTGATATGGTCAATTTCTAAGTTGTGTCGCGTGTAACACAAACAGTCGTGACACCTTACAGTAATGTTGATCTTGATCTTAAGTTTTGCATCGAGGTTTTTTTCTGGTTCCGTCAATGATAGAGTTAGTGCCCTTGAATATGTTAGACTTTTTATTTTTTTATCTTCTGTCAAACACTCCTCATAAAATATTTTACATCATGCTACAAAACATTGTTGTTATGTCAATCAAGATTACAAGTTATGCCAGTGTTTACCCAGTATCGGCAGAGCAATGGTCCAAACAGGGGACATCAGTGTTGTATTGACACCATCTCTTTCATTACCTTTTTTAGCAACACCCGCATTTTTTATCGATCCAAAGACTGTTTTAACTGCATTGTTTGAACCTCTTTTATCCGATACACCAAACGCCATCCTCTAATCTTTTTTCGATGAAACACATGCAAATGATAAGAAATCGCTGTCGTCAAGCAACATGTATTTTAACGTGATAGTTAGTTACAGTGTAACTGTAAAATACGAATGAAACAGTTTGCATGGCCGTTTTTTACAAGTAACTGCGTTATAACACCAAGTAGCCTATCGTTGGCTTCCGGAAATTTACACAATTTGGCTACAAATCACAATCTTTGGACAAAACTGACCCAGTATTGCAGTCAGGTCAAACAAAACTCCCTTAATTTTCAATTGTTTACGTTAGGTACCAGTATGCATGGGAGTCATGCTGGGGTCTTGGAAAGTTTACGAGGGAAGAAATAGCACGGTCGGTCGGGCAATAGATAAAAACAGGTGTAATTTAAGCAAGTTATATAATTAATTAACTTAAGTGAGAAACAAACGATAAAAGTACTACACTAAATGGAAAATATCATAAAACTAGACAGACTTTTAACAGTTGAAGAAAATGGACCAGTAAACCAGTAAATTTTGTCTCATGTAAAGTCATAAATAGCTTATACAATCATGTTTATTTTATTAGATGCTTTATTTTATAGTACATCTTATGCTGGTCATACAGATTTATTCTAAGCCTCCTCATGTATGTACTTCAGTATGTTTTGTTATATTTGGTAAAGGAAAGATTAAATATAAGTCGCATGATGCATGTTATGAAATAATTAAATGAAGACTTAGTAAATGAGTTTTTGTTCTCCATAAATATAGAAATTTAATCCAGACGTCGAAGAACAAGGCAGAACTGAAATACAAAAAGGTAATAAGCTTTCCTTATCTTTGTTCTAACTCTGATACATGTATGTACGTTCTAAAATAGTTCACATGTTACAATCAATGTTGTGAACAGCGACTGTCCATCTTTCCCTGATTAAAAATTAACTTTTATTGTTTGAAAGAATGTTTGCTTTGTAGCATATCTTTTCCTCAATCTAGTGTTAATTACATGAACATAATTCATGTATATGTCAACAACTAATACATGTATATGTCAGCAAGTGTGCTTAACATCTCCTTAATACTAATTAGGAAAGTTTGCTAATTGGTAACCATTAAATGCATGGCACATTTGTCTTAAGCAATATATAGAAGGCAAACAAGAAAACCGAATGTTATTTATGCCCTACGCAGTTTATAAAGGCATGTTGCAAGCGGCCACACGAGTTAGTAAGTCTATATGTTTTATTGCTGGGTAAATAAGACTTCTGTTCCCATGATTTTCTTCAAAATAATTTATAACATAATAGAAAGCAAGTCACCAGCCCCGTCCCTCATATGTATAGATTACATCCTTTAACAAAAAAATGTTTGAAGTATGACTGCTTGCAGCATAATAATAAATCAAGAATTTATAGTAGTAGGTAAAGATTTCCTTTATGCTATTTATTTTGTGTACATATTGTGTGAGCGTATTTGCCGACACATCAAAAGTTCTGACCAACAGAATTATTTGAATACTCATTTTAATTACATAGCATTCATTCTTTAGAAATTGGCAATGTAATTGTGCGATACGAAGAATTACAGCAATCAGTAAGAACGAAATCTGGCGTAAAAGAAGGTAAAAGTGTGCAAGATATGATGACTGAAGATGATCGGCTATCCGCCAATACTGTTATCGTGGCAAGCCTGTTGCTTTCAAGGTATCTGAGTCTGCTACATGAAGCATCAATCGGCTTAGATCGGCTATCTCCAGATTCAACCTTTATAATAATAAAGGGTAAAAAGGTAATAATAGGTTGCGCTGAAACGCATACTAGAAATGATAGTCGGATCGTCGGAATCATCTATTCTAATTACATGCATATGTATATTCGAATAGTCGAAAGCTTGCCCTATGCTAGCAATATGCTACATAATTTGATGAAAGAACAGCCATCGTGCTCTGCTTCTGAAAACCAGGGACTCATTATATTCATACCTCCAAAACTTGCCAGTCATCAGGCACTTATACTCTATTTATACTAAAATAGTTTTTAAAGTTAACAATTAAAATGAGAGCTTTGTAGCAACAAATATTAAGTACATATCTTAAGATGACACATCTTTAACAAGGAACATTCAAATACATGTACAAAAGTTACTTTCAAATATACACCTATTAGTCTATTTTCTGTTAATCATGACACGCTTTCATATAAATTATCTGAGACATATCTTAGTTTTTTCTGAATATGAGTTTTGTTCTACAGAAACAGAAGACCTGCATCGTGTTAGATTCGAAAATATCAATCGCAACTGATAAGAAAAAACAACATGATGAAATGTATCAGTTTGGAATAATTCTTCGACGTCTTCTGACAATGACGAAATAAATATTGTAGCCTTGTCTTGAAGAAAAATATATGATTTTTTTGAATGGCCCCGATATTGCACTCAATACTCTACAACGAAAAAGACCATATTATGCTGAACGGAATGTTTCTTCAAGATAATACAACAGGATATAGGATTTCGAATATGGTAGCTTCCCGAGTAAAGTGATAAATCATTGCATACACCGAGTATATGATAACTCTTTAAAATGTAGATTTGTATAACAAACGCAAAAGAACAATATTATCTTAATTGATATGTATGTTTTGTGTAGTAATTTGTCAGACTGCTATAACTATTTACCTAAAAGCATATTTTACTGAATTAGAAAATGAAAAAGAGCTCTAAGACTAGTGTTTAAACAACATGGCGTTTTACCCGAGTTTAATACAGGTGATTGTTTGCACGATAAATGGACATAGCATGTAACATATTTCAGTTTCAATGACGCTCACCGAAATATAAACTGCAAATTCATCTACGAAATGTTGTTGAAACAAGTGTCATATAAGGTCGCCTCTTTTTTTCAAATTTCTAGAACATTTGCGAGCTGAATAAAAGCCTATACAAAACTGTTAATTAGACTTGACTATAGGCGTGGCTATTACCCACAACAAATAATGCAAACGTTAAAAAATCAGCGTTCGTTTTTAATTTTCTGTTCAGCAATATATCTGATAGTAATATGTATCTTCCGGTGTTTCAACAAAAACAGGTTATAACAATAAGTATGACAAATTAAGTCAACTTTGTTCATTTCACACGTGTTCATGAGTGTACACTAAATACGAACAAACATTTTTCAGTCTGTATGTACAGAACATAACCGCTAACCAAAACAAAACTTGTATTGACAAATGCTGTTTCGGCAGATGACGCTGATGCAGTAACCGGTATCAATGTTGTACTTTAATGTTTGGTGGTACATGTAACATATTGTTTAATTTTGTGTTTTTAAAATAAGTAGATATGCATTTTTTTTATTTTTTTTTTTTATTGTTTCTAGTCAGGGCCGAACCTAGGAATTCTCCTCAGGTGAAACTGCTATTACACCTGACAGGCGCAGGTTGGAGAGACAGGTGCAGATACAATGGTATCCGTGCACCAGACCCTAGCTCTTTACGAACAGGCACTTGGTTCTTTTACGTGCCAAGTGTATAGGGTACCTCTGGGTTTTTAACCAGTTCTCGACCACCGCGCAACCCGCGTGATCTGTGTTCCCTGCATAATACAAAACTGTTAATTAGACTTGACTATAGGCGTGGCTATTACCCACAACAAATAATGCAAACGTTAAAAAATCAGCGTTCGTTTTTAATTTTCTGTTCAGCAATATATCTGATAGTAATATGTATCTTCCGGTGTTTCAACAAAAACAGGTTATAACAATAAGTATGACAAATTAAGTCAACTTTGTTCATTTCACACGTGTTCATGAGTGTACACTAAATACGAACAAACATTTTTCAGTCTGTATGTACAGAACATAACCGCTAACCAAAACAAAACTTGTATTGACAAATGCTGTTTCGGCAGATGACGCTGATGCAGTAACCGGTATCAATGTTGTACTTTAATGTTTGGTGGTACATGTAACATATTGTTTAATTTTGTGTTTTTAAAATAAGTAGATATGCATTTTTTTATTTTTTTTTTTTTGTGTTTCTAGTCAGGGCCGAACCTAGGAATTCTCCTCAGGTGAAACTGCTATTACACCTGACAGGCGCAGGTTGGAGAGACAGGTGCAGATACAATGGTATCCGTGCACCAGACCCTAGCTCTTTACGAACAGGCACTTGGTTCTTTTACGTGCCAAGTGTATAGGGTACCTCTGGGTTTTTAACCAGTTCTCGACCACCGCGCAACCCGCGTGATCTGTGTTCCCTGCATAATTATAGTTAATCTAGGTTACATGGTGTTTATTCATATCTAAATGAGATATCTTATTTCGTATTTTACAATTTTTAAGGCTTGAATAAGCATTATTTTTCAAGTTCTGAACGAAAGTCAGTGTGTTGGTTCTGTTCTTGCTTAAAACTGTTCGTTGTCGACTATATAGTAATTTAAGACGTATTTATGGTAACTGTTGTCATGCTATTCTTGTAATGATTTCTATACCTTAGTTCAACAAGATAGCTGGAAGTTTCTGTTATATTCAATTTTTACCATCAACTCATAACACACAATCTCAAACCTTCAATACCTCAACGTTTTCGAAACTTTTGGGAACTGTCTGCTGTTTAGATCTTCATATAACTAGGTTATCCGCAGAAAAGGGAAATGTATATGTATTTGATTTCCAAAAAATTTTAGTAATACCAGTTGTTAATCTGATAACAAGTACCAATCATACGTTTAATAACTGAAGAATTGAGTAGTAACAAAAGTGAGTAATTATTGAATATATTACTACGCTGCTCGGAAAGCCATCTCTGAACTAAAGACAACCGGAAATAAACTATATTTAAAGAATGTAAAAAGTAAAATGAAAATATTTCAACCAGAGAAAGCCATTATATGTGTATTAATACTAATATGTCTTCATAGTTGTTATTTGTTATCTTTTCAAATATAATGCAGTAAATATGTTGTATCTCACGTACCAATTTTAAATTTCAGGAGAGATATAACAAAAGCTGTTTCAACTTACTTCTCAATCCTGTACAATGTATATGTATTTGACTCTTGAATGTATGTGTATGATATGACGAAATGAAAATGATGGATTTCTGAACCATGAAATGAAATAGAATTTCTATTAAAGTGACATTATGCGTATATTTTTCAAGTAACAATCCAGCTGAAAATGGTGTGTGTACAAAAGTGTAGAAGAAATAATAGCTTGATACACCAAACTCTTCCCGCTACCAGTATGAAATAATAACTTTCCAAAACTTGATTTTCTTATCTGACTTGGAGAGTCGATTTAAGAAAAGAACAACTGCATGCAGGAGTTGCTTCCCTTCCACTGCTGAAATCTCTACCAACATCAACAACGACACAATCAACTATCATTTTATCAGTCCGATTTTTTTATATCTAAAGCACCAATTTCAAATACTAATGCGGCATAATCATTCATTTAGGACATTTAAATGCACAGCAACCAAACATTGCATTTAGAAGATTGTCACCAAAGATACACTATGTGCAGTAAGATGCGCATAATGTCACTTTAATGTATTCAAAAGCTGATTACAGTAGTCGGAACGTAACAGTTGTCAAAATTTGCGTATATCGTGCGTATAACGTGCGTGCAACGTGCGTATAACGTGCGTGCACTCATCGTGTATTTTGTCAATCGTATATCGTGTATCATATCGTATCATTCATCGTGCAACGTGCACCATATACTATACACGATACACGATATACGATTCGCGATGCACGATAATCCATACGGTATACGTACGATTCGATGGTGTATTTCGTAGTTAATCGTTTTACTTAGCGTGCACATCTCCCCCCAAAAAAAGTGCTGATTTCGGTTTATATTATTTGGTGTAGTTGCGAGCGAGAAAGACTTCCGGGACAGGTCGAAGACATTTTCACCTCATATCCGAAATTTAGGTCTATTTTTGCAACGGAAAGGACATCTTTTTATCTAAACTGCTGTTGTCAAGCATTCCTTAAAGTGCAGCAGACAAGGTACGCCTGTATCGAAGCAACATATCGTGGGTATGAAGTTAACAAGTGTTTTATTGGCTATATGCAAATAATACGCCGAATCAACTACACTTTTACGAAAATATTTAAAGTCCGAAGCAATCCAAAAACGTCCCCAAAACAAAACGTCCCCAGACCAAAACGTCCCCCCATATGACCAAAATGTCCCCTATACTGCCTGATTGGAATAATATATCCGTTAGCTGACATAAAAGAGAAATGTAATTAGGTATTGTCTTTGACTGAATAATTAGTTTGAGTCTCATCAAATGCCTCATTGTCATTCAAAACAGGGTCTGAATATTGTCCAAAATTAATTAAGGCCTCCAGCTGGCCCTTTGTGCGTTGTCCTCTACTCCTGCTTACCTGTTTGAACTTGAGGCTGGGGTTCGCCCCTTAGACTGGGGCGCCAGGAATAGATTCTCAAATATTGAGCGAAAGTCACGGTTTTGGTCAGTGAGATCATAAAGCACGGCTATTTTGTAAGATCCTCCTACAAGTGCCCTATGAAAACAAAATGATCAAATCTGACATACCGCATCTCGCAAAGTTAGAAACTCAAATGATAGATCAGATATTTTTATTCTGGACATCTACATATACTGTATACACAGATGGGTCTAAAAATCCAGGCTCTAGTATATTAGCTTCAGCGTTGTAATCCATCTAAACATGTATGTTGCCATCATAGGAAGATTGACAAATTATTGTTCCATTTATCAGGAATACTCTATAACCTGTTCCGCATTTATACCAGAAATGATAACAATAGACACTGCATTGAGCTGTCTTTTACATCATCAACCTAAAAAACTTGCTATATTGTATATATTTTCAGATTCACTATCATCTCTGTTCTCAATGAAATAAAAAAACAGTCATTCTAGACCAGAGTTATTGAATACATTATTATTATTCATAAATTTTATCAATGCCTAAAAACAGGCTTACCAGTTACCATGTTATAGTGCCCAGCTCATGTAGATTTATGATAATATCTGGTAATGAGGCAGATGATGCAGACAAAAAGGGGCCTGGTTTAGGGGCCATGATCCAGGACATACCATACTCACCATCAGAAATATATGCCGGGATTCGAACCACTATCCTGGATGGATGGTGTAGAGAATTGAAACTTAAAAACAAACACATTTTGCCGCAAAACAGTGCGACCTGGCCATCCTATGGGATACTTGACAAATTACAAAATGGACAAATCAATCACACGTCTTAGGCTGGGCGCAAACTTACTACCAACCAGCTCGGGTTGGTACATACTTTGGGTTGACCAGGTTTGCATCTAGTGCATTGTAAAATGTAACACCCCTCACTGGCTATTTGACTGCATAGCTTTCACCACACAGAGACTAAAAATTCAAGCCAGAAATGGATAAGCTTGGACTTGCATGGTTTCACTATCAATAATTATTCTCAGTCTAAGAAAAGCCCTAAGTTAATGTGTATAAAGGTTGTTGGAGAATAACATAGTAGACTGTCAAATGATGATAAAATTAGTTATCTAATTTACTCCAGTTGCTATCAGACCCCATCCTGTAGGTCATTAGTCAAAATCCTAAACAATTTTTGTATAAAGCAATTTTTTATAATCAGTAAGTTCTTAGTATTTTAATTGTAGTAGTAAACATGCTGTTTCACTGGTTAGTGGGTGTTGATTTAAATTGGCAACCCAAAACATAAAAATTCAATCTTGTTATTATTTAGCAAATCATAGTCTGCACATAACAGAAATTAGCAGGGAGTGACGGGTGACATGTTGGTAGGGGTTGCCCAACCACTGTACCTGTTACATGCCTGTTTCAGTTATAAAATACGTAACTGTAATTTATATCTTATATATAATTTAATACTGTATGGTAGTTTGCACTGTCGTATGGCACCATATAATATTATAATTAAAACAAAATTTCACTGGCTATTATCTGTAATATGTTGGGGACGGGGGGGTAGGGGGCGGGTTCAGGATAAATGTAAGCCAGTTTCTACTTACAAACCTGCTTGTACTACCTCCAATTGAATGAAACATCAACCCTTTTATCATGATCAGTAAGTAGATCCTTGCAGGTTTGGACTGGCCACTGGCCACACAGATGCTACATCTGATCACCGCATCTTTCTTACCAGTTTAACTATAACAGACTCTACTCTCTACTTCAGAAGGAGGCACATAGAAAAAATTGATTTTAATCAAGTTGTATACCTTGAAATAGGTTTTATTAGATTTGTAATATATATCAGTCTTGTGAGAACCCTCACACTTGATTAATAATTGTATTTTAGTATTACAAGTAGTTCTTTTACTGAAGATCCTAATTAAATTAAGTAGTAAGTTCTGCAAAGAGCTCATTATTTAAGTATACAATAGTATAATATCACTAAAAAGAGTACCATAATCATGTTGTATAAAATGAATAAAACATTTTAAAAAATAAGATTTCTTTTAAGGCTAAGATGGCAAAATTGTGCTTGTGTGGACTTCCCGTAAAGCCAGTGATACCGGCTAACACCTATTTGTTTGTAGTTTTATTTTTGAACACCTCTATATTAATTGTGTTAGTTTGTTATCTTAATAGCTTAATAAAGAAAATAATATGAAAATCACATCTATTACTAAGTCACAATTTACTCTGGTCTCAGTAGACCGGTTGTATAGTTATGGAGTCATATAGTACTTCGACACTGATCTCCTCTGGTTAGTTTCATAAATTGAAACCATTTTAGAAATCTTTCAAAGGGCCTTTTTTCCTGTAAGTGTGGCAGAGGTGGTGCTTGAACTCTGTCCGGTTTATTAAATTTGTTCCTCATCTCTGATAGTTTCCTTAAAAGCCTAGCTTACATCAATTTGAACAAATATAGATCTTTTAACTTCTTTCTACATATCTAAATTCCAAAATAACTAAAACAAAACATGAGTACCATCATTGCGAGCCTATTCGCAGTCTCATAGTTATTGAGGTTTTTGAAACATGTGAGGTTACACCCTCTTTATAAAATAGAGTGTTGCTTAGCCTTTCATATTGTTGTCAGTCTTCCATCAAATTATTTGCTAATGCTACATGTGTATTCCAAGAACAATTTTTCCAAATGATCTACTACATGTATAGTATAAAAGTAAAAGGTAAAGTGCTTTTTATTATAGTATCACCCCTATTTAAAGGGCCAGCCATTTCTGACTTATGAGAGACTTTTTGAGCACATGTACCTCCCGAATCCTACCATTTAATGCCAGGCACCAGGCAGGTAGGCATACGGTAACCATTATTTAACTAGCTGGCGGCTCACCAACCAGCTATATCAGAACGGACCCCTGGTGGGCTTCGAACCTTCGACCTCCCATTCCAAAGGCGGTGCCTAAACCACTAGACCAAGGGAGACGGTATATGTACATGTGTTACCACCTCATAATATCATCAGACTTATGAACATAGGATAGCAAACAAAATCTAAATGCATTATCTCATAGCCTTTATACTGATGAAACTACTTATGTAAAAAATGCCATCAGATAAATTAGATATTGGAATGTACATCATTTTTCGCCCAGTAATTAACCATCCATTGAAGTTCATTGTGTCTTCTTCATCATCAGTATATCAAATAAACATATAATTCCATATAAGATTATATGTTTCATGTACATACATGTATATGTTAACACCATATATGGCATTTTGAGACTGTATAATCTAGGATGTGTCTTCTCCAGGGTTCTAACTGAATCTGCTATCCACCACTGGATGCAGAGTTGTGTCATGCAATTGGACCATTCCATTATTCTACAGAGGGTCCAAAATAATTTTGCAAATGATTTTTAATCTGTTTTTTGGTTCATTTCCTAGAAAGTTTTATAAATTTTATCCCAAAATGGGTGAGAAAATTTATAATACATAACAGTCTGTTTAATTTTACTTTAAATTTATTACTACCCCAATAAAGTATTACTCAAACCACCTCAACAGGGGTTCTGAATCTAAAAAGAATGGTAGCAGTGGAATAAAGTATATGAAACTGCGTGCCAAGAATTAAAACTACATTGAAATAAAAGATTAACTTTAATAACCCTCTTCACTCTAGAAAATATCACTGTTTCCTAGAGGTTCATTTTTTCTATGTGTTTTTATATACCCCACCTATAGAATAGGCCCCCTAAAACACAATATAAAAGTAACATGCTATAAAACTTTACATAGAATTAATCACCATAGTCCACAGTACATAAATACTGCATTGCGCTTTAATTATCTTCTCTCCTCTAAGAATAACCTTAGATTTCTAGAGGGACATTTTTCACTTTCGGGCTACCGGAAAAAACCTAAATATTGTTCAAAACTTTTTTCTATTAAAACTTTGGTCAAAATTAGGGGCTGTATAATCATCACAACTATAAATACTACAAAAATAACATTAAAAACCCCGTTCCAAATGCTTGATTTATTCGAAAACGCCATTTCAAGCTTTCAGTTTCTTCAATGTCAATTTACCCCACCCACTTGACACCCATCAACATATCAATTCAAGGTTCCAGTATAAAATTATTATACTTGAACACGGTCCTAAAAAGTGTCTTTAATGTAGAATTTATTTAACGAAAAGTGTAGATGGCAATTAACATTAATTACGCCCGTTTTCTCGCACATCGGGATCAATTTCCTGCCAAAGTCACTCCGACAGGTGTTCAAATTTGACACATACTGTGATATGAAAACTGTGGATCTTTGACACTTATCGATGTCATTTTTATTGTTAAGGTATGAAACTTCTAATTGATCTTATTCTTTCGGTCTGATTAAAAAGGTCTAAGTGTAGATAAAATGTGAAATCTCAAAGTGATCGTATAACGTGTATAATCCGTTTATCGTGTAGCGTGTAGCGTGCGCTTCGTACATCGTGTATATCGTTATCGTTCTGAATCGCTCATCGTGTATTTACCGAACGTGCAACGTGCGTCTAACGTGCGTGTATCGTGCGTACATCGTGCGTGTATCGTGCACTCCGTGTGACAACTGTTACGTTCCGACTACTGTACAACACACACACAGGCATACAAAAGCAACGAATGTAGGGCCCGTCTTATCAAAAATCGTAACTTACGAGGTTTTTGCGAGACCCATTTCTCGTAAGTCCGAAGATACGAGAATACTAACGATTCTCATAAAGTGTCCTATGAAAGCCCTCGTAAGTCCGTAGATCGCATTTCTCGTAACTTTCTTGTTAGTACATTGATAAGACGGGCCCGTAGATCATAGTTCTTTTGAAATACAAATTGTCACGTTTTTATCGTAGCAAGTTTGCCGCCCTTTCATATAATAAGTTACTTCATAAACTTACAAATAATGGGAAATTTATATAATCTGTTTACTTAATTATTGATTTTCTTTTCTTTCCGTTTATCAATGTTATTCTTGTTTTTTTTTACCGCTTTTAGTACGGGAAGGGTTTTATTGATCAAACATGTTTTTTTCATTGACGTTTAGATATATGCTTATTTTTACCCGGCGCAATTTGTTTCTTAATTCAATTGATTGTTTATTTGTATTAATTTTATCATTATTTCTTTGTATTATTTGTTTCGTATTTTAGTTTACGTTCTTTGCATTTTATTATCATTTAACGCTACAACAGCAACAGTAATGAATATATAAGACGTTGTGTGCAAAATCATGCAAGAAATTTAGTTTTCAAATAGACATAAGATAAGTCGCTTTAATCGAATTAACTCAAGCAGAAATAAATAAAATCTAGATCAGAATGTAAATTGCTGTTAGCTTGTTTTTAGCCCACCATCGAGAAGTAACACTTAGTAAGACGAGAAATGTGCCTTTGAACAATGTACTTTCTTAAATTTTGGTTGAGTCACAGCTCGAACTTGCTCAAATATAGTGCGTTAAATTTTGTTATAAGTTATTTAACAAATACTAAAATAGGCGAAAATCAAGGAAAATTGATCATACCCTCTTGAAAGCCGTTTTCTCCCGAAATATATACATGTCAATGAAATCAACTACTCTGCTTAAAAACTTGTATTATAACTGTCATGAGAACTACATGTACATCAACAGATAAAATATATAAAGTATTCCTATACAACATCCAACATAACAACCATACTTATACACAGAAGAATGACTTCTACAACTATGCGAAATAGTAGAGAATAAGGTACAAACTTTACCTTATTAATAACATATTACAAAATGAAATGCATATTAACAGACAAAGATTCATTAAAAAAGAAACTATGCTATCAAATAGGATGGCGGCTGCAATTAAATGTAGATGTACCCCAGCCACACGATTCTTGAATTCTGAGTTAATCTAAACATATCCTGTAATCTATATTTGTATCGAGATTTGTAAAAATATTATGCCCATTTGTATTTATTCCATGTGAAGTGTTTAATTGATAACAACTATTCAAGTTAGAATGCGCACAAGGCTATTTGACCCAATTTCAGCAATTCAAAGGGTTGTAACTTCTGCGTTTCTTACAAAAGCAGACTGGTTTACGAGTTCTGTAAAGATGTCATGCCCCGACACATTTTACCAAGGCTTAGTGACGATTGAAAGAAAACTACTTTAATGATTAGAATAAAACTCCCTTAGTTCCCTAGTAACATTATGGAAAGGGCTTATTTGGCCACATTTCAGCACAGTATCTCCTTCATTCTTGGGGCTAACTGGCTGGTTATAAAGCTTGACCGAAATAATGTGTCCGTACACAATCTGACCTAGTTTGGTCATGACTGGATACAAACTATCTAGATTTAAGACCAGACAATGAAATGAACACCAACATTCACTCCAGGTAATCAAATCAATACGCCCGGTCTTGGGACAGCCGTATGAAAAAGAGCACAAGCACAGTGACCCATTAAGCCCGTCGTTTTTGTGCTATTTCTTAAAAGAACACTTTCTGTATAAACCATACACAAGGTATGAAAAACTGGCAATTATTTTTAAATGGAGGCAATTAAAGTATTTCAGTTCTATCCCAGTAGGGTGACCTATTCATTTTTGCATTTGTTTTTCCTTACAAGAAAATATTTTTATTACGACTTTTATAATGCATTTCATTTTTAAAGCATTTTTTGTGAATATCATGAATGTGGAAATTCGGCTATTCTTAACAACATGGATAAATGGTAAAAGATATACCAAACTAACCGAGGTACATGTGGTATCATTTTCGTCACGGACACGATATGTTTGAAACTGGTGTGCCGATCTTTGCCACGTGTTCACGATTTGGTTACTGACACTCCGTGCTGTATGGAGTAACACTCGAGCAACAGTATATCTCAAGTTAAATGTGCATTCTTAACATCGTTCACGGTTAGCATTTTTACCATACGTCGTACAATCTTTATGAAATGAAATCCTGGTACAATGTATGCACTTGAAACAAGTTATCTCGTCTCTATTGTCCAACTTATGACAGCACGTTTTGGACTGAATGTCTGAACTGCTATCACTGTAATTCGAACAAAGAATAACATATTTAATCAAAACTAAAATAATCTTTCCCGTTTCGGATGAAGTATTTCCTCCCAAGACTGTCACCTCAACCACGAATACTTCACTTCAATGTCGTTATTTGTTTGCTTTGAAACAGATACGAACCCTTTTAATGCTAACTTTGAGTGGGAATTAAAGTTGTCGTTTTAAAATATCAATGTCACAAGACCTTATACTGTAATATAAACTAGCAATTTAAAGAAATAATAAAATGTACACATGTATATACTGTCATTGATTACATAATTCCGACTCTGGTGTAATCCAACACATTATGAACCAGTGACGCCTACAACTTCTGTAAATACAATCAATTGTTATTCGTACCTGGTGTGCTCACTTCTGTCATATCCATTTAAATAATATTAAAGTCTTCCCTTCTCAGTATATCAGTCTGTAAATACATCAATACAAAATATTTGGAGTCGCCATAAATACCCCAATACGTTTGTACTGATATACTTAAGGATACAAGTTCTGCACGGTATAACTTAACTAACATTTATTCATAATTAGAAAAAAAAATAGAATTTCATCATTTTCAAATCGATTTACAACTATATAATGTTCGTGACGCTGACGTAGATGCGAATAAAATGTTCGTGGACATTGAACACACGTGCAACATGTGTTGTAGGTTCACTAGCCTCAAGTCGACCTAAAACAATCAAAAGTTGCGCAAATTAACTCCTGGTTTGATGACTTTAAATAAAGGTAGTGTAACGTGAATGATGGATATGTCTTTTCAGCATTTGACATTTAAAATGACCCTTGTTGTTGAGAATATGGACATGGCAACCAACTTTTCTTGTTAATTAAAGTGATTACGAGCAACTTTCAGACTGATACAAGGAAATATCGAATATCAAGTCCATGTTTTACTGAATGACACTTATTCGTATAAAATGGCTAAGAAAGACAGTTAAATTAGCATTTTTATGACTACATGTGCCCTGTCCCAGTTCTATGTACAGAATTCCTGACCAACAAATCAACAAAGAAGCTCTTCGCTGTGCAAGTTAAGATAATTTGTTTCTATTTGTTCTATACTGTTGCTATGAACGGTTTGTAATTATTTCATTTCGAAATAATAGCTGTATCATACCAGGTATGTTAATATAAAACTAAAAATGACCAGTTACTACATGTACATTGTATTTTCAAATCTGCTGTTCCCTCTGTACTTGACTATATTTGGTTTATATTGCTGCTCTTCGTTAATTGTCTACATTCTAGTCAATAATAAAAATATGTTTTCCTTCTTTTGTCATGGGTAAATCTTATGATGCAAATTGAACTAACATGTATATGCTACCTCCCTTTAAATTAAAGTTGGTTTATCAACATTTACCTAGTGCATGTGGTTGTAAACGTCATACCAATTGTAATTTAGTGAGACAATCTCTTTTTTTTTATCTCTCATTCACTTACGGTTTATTTGTTTATTTAGTTACCATCTAAATAATTTTTAAGTTTTAATTTACATTATTTTTCATAGGTTTTGAATAATTAAATCGAGTTATGCTAAAAACCGTTTTAAGTTGATGTAAGCTCCTTTGATATGCGACTTTAATGTATCTTAAAATATACGAGTCATACGATTTAAGATCACCTGAGCAGCCAGCTTTATTATTAAGCACCATCTATTGTCCGTTTGATTTCTTGTCAAACTTTGCCATAATTTCGTCTCTTTATCCAACATTTTAAAAAGATTCTAAAGAGTTACCTACACGAGGTAATCGGTGCTTTGTGTGATGTATGTAGCTATATCAACATATATATGGGTTAAAATGCTAGAATTTGAAAAGAAATTATTTTTGAGTGACTGTATACTAAGACACATGATTTTCTAAACCAAGAGGTGACCCAGAAATAACCGGACTGTTTCTTTTACTATTATATAGATTGCAGAAGCAAAATTGAGACGTTCCCAATACAATCTTTGTTCTGATATCCTTTATATATTCATTCCATTCCATTTGTAAAAAAAACATTCAAAATGCGAACACTTTCTATTCATAATGTTACATGCGTTTTATCCACCTAGTGTTGAATTTCTGCTTTATGAAACTGTTCTTGTGCTGTTCAATATTACTGTACCATAACTGTTCCAAGTTTTCATCGTAACTCATTGTGGCCCGCTTGTCACTATCATCAACATCCTCGGTTGCTTAAATCAACGTTGCGTCTGACAATCTATAACGCATATACAAATGTACCCTATCGCATCTAATAAAATGAACTTTGCCTCTCAAATCGCAGATTCCGGTCGTCATTTGTAGAAAACATAGGCACACAGTTGTTCTTAAAATGATCATGAACTTATTTATTCAACTCCATGGGTGTTCAGTAGAACACTTGTGTCGCCCTCATACATTTTGTCAGAATAACGCTTTGACCTTGACCGACAAAAATGGCCATCTCACGACCCTTTTGTCATAAGCAATATAACTAAGAAGTTTCATGTAGAAATGTTTAGAAGAGGCAAAATTAAAGCTAAATGTAAGTTTTCTTTAATATAAACTACAAGAAGGGACATTTGGCGGCAAAGCGACCCCTGTCATAAGCAATGCAATTTCAAAGTTTGATGTAAAAATCTTCAGAAATGGCAAAGTTATAGCCAACATTAAATTTGTGTGACAAAAACTAAGTACAAAGACGGGCATTACTCTGTCAAATATGACCTTGAACTACAAAATTTGGTGGCATCACAACTCTTTAGCCAAAGCAATCCAATTTGAAAGTTTTAAGAAGAAATCTTCAGAAATGACAAAATTATAGCCAACGTTAAGGTTTTGTGACAAACCGATGAACTGACGGATCAACCGACGGACAAAGCGATGCCAATGTATCGCTTTTTTCCCGAAAGGGCGGCACAGAAACTGTTTTCAATATGGCTGTCTCTCAGACCAAGTGCAATAAAAGGTGATATTGCGTTTGTTTTGCTGATGAGTATACCTATGACAATGGCAGGATCTATTTTGAAGATTTCATTTCTATCATATTTCACGTTCTTGAAACAAGATTGACGGTGATGTTTTGTGCAATGGCCTATATGACATCAGGTAATGACTGTTATGCGTGGCTCAAAAGTTAACATCAGAAACGTACAAGAATAACAAGCATCTTCACCAATTACTAATTATTCAGTCACGCTCCCTGGTCAGTTGTAAGACGGTTACTTTACCGTCCATGTTTCTGAGGTATCTAACTTTGTAAACGATGCATGAAAAATTAATGTTACATGTACGAACAATCGAATGAAAATTTGAATAGTTTAAGAAATGTAGCAACAGTCCAGGTAATTCTGGATCACCCCTCGTAAATATCCATAGAGAAAAATTAATGTCCAATTTATACATAATTATGTTTTGAATGAACCCTTTGTGAAAGTCTTAGAGAATTCAAAACCAATATCGACTGACAGTTTTCTTGTGTTTTTTTTTCGTAGAAGATTCTGAAAGAAAGATTTTTTTTCTAAAGGGGCTGTTTCAACTTGTTTTAAGAAATTTGTGTTCAGCTTTCAAAAAATATATCACAAACATACCGCCATAGTTTGAGTTAGTAAGTTTTATCAGTTGTGCGTTACATTGTATAATGCAATCACTCTCTTAAAACCCACAGATCATGTTCCTTTGACTATGACACTTTGAGTAGATAATACATTTCGATTGATCGCCTCATTATCTTTCTCGAATTAACAGTTTTGTCTAAACTCACATGTGTTGAAAAGCTAAATCACGCAACCGTCATCCTTAATTTTGAAATGGTTACACAAATACCAGTATTTATACATGTTTTTATCAGAATCTTTGACACATTGAACACTTTTTGCAAATGGACTTCTTCCTGATATTTAGTTAATGCACATATTATTTAATTGATTAGTCGTCTTAGTTTTGCTCTTTTTGTGGGTTTAAAGTCCATTTCAACGTTTACCGTCGGGTAGTTTAGTAATTGATTACAGTTACTTGGACAGAAAAGCAATACTTCCTTAGTAAAGCAACCTACAACATTTCTAACTGAAAGAGACACGGTTATAAAAGTATGTATATGCTCTAATACGTGCTGTGATTAAAGGTTCATTAAAAAAATTCTTTAGAATTGCTTCCTCTTATTAAGCAATGGTTAGGACGCCACCACAACTTGTTTTACTGCAATCTTACATTGACTACTTTCTACATTATAACATATAGCACTTAAGGGGTCACTACTGAAATTCAAAATAACACGAAATTTTATTGACCCTGTTTTTGATGGAGACTAACATATTACTAGTTTATTTCTGGAAAAATAATGATGGGTCAATGACTTAACTTTTTCGCAATATTAATCTTTAGTGATACACTATCAGATAAGGTGCTTAATGCAGAATTAGCTGGAATTTTCGTATTGTAAACGTTAATGTATGTGGTGTATGTTTCAGAATGGGTATCAATTTTTAATCTCTTCTGATGCGAAGTATGTCATACTTTATGATAAAAAATTAGAGATAGTGGTATTTCTATCATCATCTGAATGAATATCACGCTCCTTATTATTACCCCACCCACTTTACTAAAATTTATTTTTTCAATTTTTGATAAATGAATAGTTCATGATAAAGGAATGAAAAGCTTTTTCGGATATTTTGCCTACAGTTTGATTTAAACGTTTGTTTCAGAATACAAAAATAAAAAATGGGGGTCAATGTGCATATAAGAAAGAAATTCAATAAAAACTGACAAAAAATGTGTTTTTCAGATTTTGACGAGCTTTGATATATGACAGCATAGGTCAAAGAACTGTAAAAGGAACTAGTTATTGGTTAATTTTTATATCCTAACAATTATGCTTGTAATACAATTTGAATTAAGTAAATATCTTAAACGGTTTTTGAGAAATGACTATTTTTGTACCCCTACCCCCATTTTGGCATCTGACACAATTTGTCAATTTAGTCACAAAATGTGAGGTCAAAATATTTTTTCTCAAAAATGTTCAATTTTTTTACACTAAAATATTCCTATTGTGTGATATCCATGCATCGACACTTTTCTAAAATTGAAGTTTCGGTCTTTTGCGCATAGGGGCGATTGTTACTAACTTAGCATAGAAACATGGCATTTTCTCATGAACCAGCTATCGAAAAGTTCCAAAATTAATTTGTAGCATGCTTAAAATGTCCACTGTTAGACAACAGAAAATGGTCAACTCCACAACGGGGCAGCTGTAATTAAAACACGGAAATTGTTCTGTTCCATTTCACACAGTACTGAAACTGGAAAAATTAATAAACGTCTACCTCGAAAAATAACGATGATTTTAAAGTCACACTACTTGCTCCTTTGTATCTCTATCATCTCCTAACTAAATAAAGATGAATATGAAACAGCCTCTTTACATGTCAAATGCTTCAAATGTCACCAGAATATTCATCTACAGCATCCTTGCATCGAGGGAAACGGTTTTACCACTGTCCATTAAGGCTTCCCTTGCTAAAGGAGTTCCACAACAAATTTGCGAAATAAACGTGTGTTTACAAAAAACAAACTGACACAGAGGTTCGTGACAAAATGGTTTAATTTTACGGGTCTGCCAGTAGAATATATGAACTATTTTCATTAAACATAATTGCAAATTATAATAGTAAATAAACATACATTAAATACAAAAGCAATATTATCATAGTTAGAATTTCTGCAACAAAATTAATAGTTATTTCAAATACAACACGTTGCATGTACATTTACTTGTATAAACAAAATATCGACAACAATGCATTTTATCTGCGTATGTTTTATTTGCTATGCCTACGTGCATGTTAACTGGTAAATTTTCTATACGCTTTGCAAACCAAATGCGCATTTGCTCCGTTTGTTCGTTCATTATGTCCAGTCTTTCAACGATATCTTTTGTATGCGCGAATATATGTAATATTAAGACCAAACTTGAGCAGTTCAGCGATTTAGTTTCGTCCTTGCCCTCTTGTACAGCTTTAAATGTATTTTTAACAGAAGGTAGAATGATCTTCAATGTTTTCTTAAAGGCAGATATTGTCAATCATTATTTAAGACGACAGTCACAACTGAGCACATCTCGGTTCATTGAGATGTATGTATCAGGTTGTACAATTTTCTTGCTTAGTGAGAGAATGATAATACCTTACCCAGTGCAGTTTGAAATATATCACAGCGTTGGCTCGATTGAAAACACAAATTTACAACTGAATTACGGCGCAAATTTGGATTCAAATTCTATCTTTTTCTACTCAGCTTAACGCTTCCACTAAAGATTGATTGTTGGAGCTTGAAAGGTGTTTCAGCTATAAATATTTACCTCAGAGGGACACTACTCTAAATATTTTGGGCTGGCTTGCAAGTGCTGAAGAAATCAACCCTCTTCCAATGCTGTGTTGTAAACAATCATTGGAATATACTGCGCAATGAGATCAGACAGTTCCACCTGATGAGAGAGTAGAACACAGAAATGCTGCCAAATGGCACTTCGTTTTACTTCTTTATCAGGCATGGCTTGTCAAGAACAAGGAACAAGGAACAAAGAATAACATATGAACAAAGGATCATTTTAGATCGAGTAAAGTGCAAAGAAGAACCTTACATTTCCAGACATTAAGCTGTATTCAATAATATATGTATATTCATTTGTGTTTGCAATACATCTAGTAGATTTTTTTTTCAATTGTTTAAAATAGGCTAATGAACTTAAAATAATAAAAATTATAGTTTTTAAGAAGAATATATATCGATAAATGTCTCTTCTCTACACCTATCCGGTATAATGCCCTTTTATTATATTAAATACACTTTTATGTAAATTAGTGAAAGATATCGAAGCAACGGATGAAATTATTGATATGTAGGTTGGCTATAAATTGCCTAATATTACGCGAAAGGTGGAGCGCTACTGAATTGATCCACATATAAACCGGTTGTTACAGTATACTTTTCATACTAATTAATATCTGAAAATCACTATATAGAACAATCATGAAGAAAAAAGCAAACATTTTTTTCTATTTACTGCTGCAGAACTACTACCATGTACAAATCGATGCGTCTTCCACGACAATCACGTGCTCATTACCAATCATCTTATGACGTTTGAAGACTGAGGCTGATGCAGATCTCAAGATATTGGGTGGAAATGATTTTCAAAGTTCGGGTCACTTTGACCTTGACCTTTGACGCACTGACCCCCAAAACGATAGGGATCTTACAGAAAACCCTCTGAGAAAGTTTGATGAAAGTCAATTAAAATTGTGACTTGTAGAGTGTTATCAAAGAATTGCTATCGGAGGTCACTGTGACCTTGACCTTTGACTCGAAAAGCAATAGGGAACATCTACTAGTTGCAGGGATCCTTATCAGCAAGTTCCATTGGAGTCAAATGAATATTGCGACCTGTAAAGCGTAAATAAGGAAAAGTTTACGGTTAGACGGACAGAGGACGACGGACAAACCACCATGGCATAAGCTCCGCTGAACTTCGTCCAGGAGAGCTTAAGATTAACGACATTGAGTATCATTGAAGTGGCTTAACTTACAATTAGAATATGATCCGGCTTCAGTTGTTAAACAATAAGTAACTATGCCCGTAAAATTGTGAATGTTCTCCGCCTAGCAAACATGACCAGAACCTACCAGTAAGGGCATGTGTAAAGTAGTTATTGATAAAATAACGACTCTGTGTGTAAATCAATTATGCGCTTTAAAGATATCTAAATGAATAGTGTTCAATTAAGAACAAATAATCGAAACAATAGTCAGGGTTATCTAAATCAACGGATAATATAAAATTGGAACTGCATATTTAATGTGAATACTAGTTAGTTAAAATCGTGTGTGTGTTCGAAATGTATGGTGCCCATGAAGTGACATGTGACACATTTTTATATTTTGTAAATACGAAATAACATTTCGATTTTACGAAATAACATTTCGTTTTTACGAAATATAATTGGTTTTTAAGAAATATCATTTCGTTTTTACGAAATATGATTTCGATTTTCAGAAATATATTTATCTCGTTTTTACGAAATCTTATTTCGTTTAAACGAAATATTATTTCGTTTTTCATAAATGTTATTTCTTTTTTACGAAATGTATTTTATAATTACGAAATGTTATTTCGTTTTTACGAAATCTTATTTCGTAATTACAAAATACATTTCATAAAAATGAAATAAGATTTCGTTAAACACTTCGGTACAACTACAAACTAAATCTTATTTTGTAAAAATGAAATGCATTTTGTTTTTACGAAATGTTATTTCGTTTTTACGAAGCGTATTTTATAATCACGAAATCAAAAAATTGTTACTTCACGGGCACCGTAGAAATGTTTAATTTCTTTGTTTTTTCTTTTACCTTCAAAACAACTCGGAACTAGAAAAAATTATATTGCTCGTTTGCCCTTTAACGTTGTTCTTATAATTGCAGTCACTGATGTATGAGCTTATCAGGCGATTATTTAACTTTACTACTTTTACTATTATAGTATCTATATGTAGACCGAGTACATTTTCGCTGTAGTTTTGTCCACTTGTTTTTACAATCATGATATTCTTATGTATTATGTCGCAGCTTTCTCCTTGCATAAATCAAATTCGTATTATGCAATGTGATGTATATGAGTTTTGTTAACGGGAGGTTAAAACTTCTTTAACAATGCTGTTAACGATAAAAAGACCCGACGCTTCTTTGGAAATCTCTTAAAGATAACAGTTGTCAAAAAATCATTCTACCTAGTTTGATTCAAGATGGAGAAAATATCATCGAAAGGTATAAAAATGTAGTTGAAAAATTAAATGATCATTTTATTAATATTACAAATACCACTGAAAAAATAAAAATCAGAGAACTACCTTAAACCCAAGAACTATTTATCGAGAAAACTAAAAGGAGTTGTTTTTAATAGTGAGCCTATAACACCGTATCAAGTACGGAAGTACATAAATAATCTTAATGTAAATACATCAACGGGAATTGATTGTATTGGGCCACGTATATTGAAATCTTGTGGGGATTACATAATTGTTGTTATTTCGTTTATAAATATCAGTACAAAAACGGGCACTTTTCCTGATAGAATGAAGGAAGCATTTGTTCTCCCAATACATAAGAAAGGTCCTAGGGAAAATATGAACAATTATAGACGAATTTCTATTTTACCTACAATTTAAAAAATCTTCGAAAAGCACATTGCCATTCAGTTACATGACTTCATCGATAAAACCACTGAAAAAATAAAAATCAGAGAACTACCTTATCCTCAAGAACTATTTATCGAGAAAACTAAAAGGAGTTGTTTTTAATAGTGAGCCTATAACACCGTATCAAGTACGGAAGTACATAAATAATCTTAATGTAAATACATCAACGGGAATTGATTGTATTGGGCCACGTATATTGAAATCTTGTGGGGATTACATAATTGTTGTTATTTCGTTTATAAATATCAGTACAAAAACGGGCACTTTTCCTGATAGAATGAAGGAAGCATTTGTTCTCCCAATACATAAGAAAGGTCCTAGGGAAAATATGAACAATTATAGACGAATTTCTATTTTACCTACAATTTAAAAAATCTTCGAAAAGCACATTGCCATTCGGTTACATGACTTCATCGATAAAACAAACATCATCCATGAATGTCAGTCAGGTTTTAGAAAGCACCATTCTTGCGAAACAGCTCTTATTCGTCTGGTAGACAGTTGGTTAAAGGAGCTTGACGATGGAAATGTGTTGGGGACGATTTTCTTGTATCTAAAGAAGGCTTTTGATTTAGTCGACCATAAAATTTTAATTCATACAATGTAAATTTGAACTTATATCTAGAGAATAGCACACAGATTGTAAAATATGGAAATAGTGTTTCAACATGCCAAACAATTGTATCAGGTGTACAAAAAGTACATTATTTTCTACGTTAATAATATTCCCCTTTGGACAAATATGGCAAATATAGAAATGTATGCTGCTGATACGGCAAATGTCTCAAGTGTTGACACAATACTGCATGGTGTAAGAATAATCATATGGCAATAAATCCTTTGAAAACTACGTAAATGTTAATAAGCACTACTCGAAAGAAAAGCCAGGCAAATCAAATAAACCTTAAAATTGTTCATGTTGATGTAAAATAAGTCAAAACTCAAAAGTTGCTCGGTGTGTACATTGACGAAAACTTAAAATGGACTGAACAAATCAAACACGTTTGCAGAAAGCTTCAAAATAAAATCGCTTTATTAAAACGCATATCGTTCTTTCTCACCACAGAAATGAAACAAATGTTTTACAATGCATGTATACTGTCTACCTTTAATTATGGATGCATTATTTGGAATAAATGTAGGGTAAGTTTTTATTTTACCCATACACCTAAGTTGTGTTGATGGGACGAGAATAAGAAACTTTCTTCTTTGAATTTGAAATTTCATAAAAAAAGGTTGTCTAGGTGTTTTTGTGTACTGTCTTATACGGAATATTTAGCCGTCGTGCTAACAGACATGATATCACCATCAGGTGGCTTGAACATAAAAGTACTTGAAAACAGTTTTCACATAGTGTACTTTCACATTAAGACAATTTATTTTAGAAGTGAATTATATCGAACACAATGCCCATGGAGATGAGCTAAAATGTTATTTAGTTCGCAGATCTGAGTGTGTTTGGGATGCTACTTTTGGTACAGCTCTGTGTCTTTAAGCCATGTGATATTAAACTTGTTTATGTGCCAAAACTTTACAGATATTTTTGATAATAAAATTACTGGCTTTTATGTATGTAATGTCTACGGTCTTTAATAATATATAACTTGTTTTTTTTTTCTTCTATATAAGTACTGCTAATCAGTAAATTTCTGATCTGATCAGAGCTGATACATGTACTTGCTTTTGTGAAACATTTCTTAATTGCGCTTTAGTGCTTTCTTTCCCTTGATCAGTAGTTTTTTTCCCCTCTCTTTTTTATGTCATTTGTAAAATCTAGATTAGCAGTAGTTACATAGTTTTACTTTGTTAATAACGTCATTGAGAATTTTTGTCTTATTTATTGTCATTTCTGTATAGAAAGGTTTGCATGATAGTATGTGTATATATTTTAACCTGTGATATTTTGTATCATGTAAAGTGAGACTGAAATAAACTAAATAAACTTCGAGTCTCAATATGGCATTAATATTGTTCATGTTTGTCGGATTTTCAGAAAATTATTTTAACATGAATCACGCAAAATGACGTGGTAGCCCTTCTTATGACGAGGTAGCCTTTTATATGACTAGGTAGCCTTTTTATGGCGAAGTAGCCTTTTTGTCATGCAATACATTGTACTTTGCCCCATGATATTGCTTGTTTTAAACGGGGGTTTTTCCTCATGCTATTGAAAGAGACATGTATGTCTTCGAGCGCACTACTTGCAATAGTCTTATTCAGGCGTGGTAGCCTTTTTTATGGCGAGGTAGCCATTTTGTCATTACATTTATGTCTACTTAAGTAGTTATTTACCTAGAATGTGAAGTGTTAAAAGTGTAGTGCTGGGCGGTTTATTATTTTTTTTTTTTAATTTAATATTTATTTCTTTACAGAGCTATGCCTCCAAACAATAAGTCCCGCTCTCAGGTTTTGTTAGAGAAACCGCTACCAGTTAAGCGAACAAAAACCATCAGAACTTCACCTGTCTCTTACACTAGTGAAAAATCAGACTGAAATGTTCAACTACAGAATTCAGTGAATCATATTATTGGAGGCGAACAGTCGCAATCAGTTGATACTAACGTTATTGTAAACAAAGTATTAGACGCTTTACAAATTAGGGGGTTATTAAACTACCGACATGTTTTTGATTATAGGGATCAACAAATACCTGATCAGCAGGCACCTGTTCCAAAAGTTACACAGTCTACCAGTATGTCAAAAAAACAAAAATAATATCAAACAGGGAATGCCACGTACCAAAAACGCAGCCTCCCCAAAACGAGCCCCACATCATCCAGAAGTGAAGTGCACACCACCAACACACACACACACGACACACACACACAATCATGTACACACACACATATACACTACCAACACACACTAGCATACAAAGCAAACACACGAGGACAAAACGAACAATTAAAGGAACACAGTGGGGCACCGCCTTGGAACAGTCAGTGGCAAAAACACCACTGAGGAGCTTAAACCGGTCAAGCCAAATTCATCAGGCATGTTTCTCGTCAGGAAATAATGTTGTGACAACACCAAATATTCCAAATGAACGAATTATGCAATCCTACGACATTCCATTAGGTGCTCTAGTTGCGGACGAGGTCAAATCGGCCATTTGGGCAGATTGATTTATTGAATTGCATCAGCGTTTACCTACTTATACTCATGCTACAGAAGAAGTTACAGTGCATTTTTCAACGGGACAGAATGTTTCAGTAAAACCAAAATCTGACTCCTAAAAAAATGTATCTTTGAATAAGTGGCTTACTGCCTTCCTCACCTTTATCGATATCTATTGTCAGAAAAAGCCGTCAGAGTTGTCCAGTTTGTTATTATACTGCAATAGAATTACGGATTTAGAGAGTACTTTTGGGTTAAGAGCTGCACAATTTTATGATAGAATTTCTAGAGCTCATAGGCAGACTCAAACTTTGCCTTGGGGACGCATGCATCCCAAATTATGGCTTCAATCAACAACCTTGACTGCATCTCAGTCAAATCCTGTACCTCAAATTTAAGTTTCAAAAACCTGCGGGTTGTTCTGTAAGTAATTGTCAATATCCACATGTTTATAGTCATTGTGGGGGAAAACATCCAGTATTCAAATGCTTATAGGTAAAATCTTCTGTATCTGCTTCCTCATCTACTTCTACGTCAGATTTCACAAAACCCAGAAGGTCTTAAAATATAGCTTGCGAAAATTCCTTTAGTTTTAGAAGCGAAACAAGTCCAAACACCAATAAAAAGTAACATTTCCCAGCGTTATTTGCAAGGTTATGATTAAACAGAAGTGGAATTCCTAATAAAATATTTTTAAGTTTTAGAATTCCTGTCGATGATAAACCAGTAAATGGTGTTGAACGAAACCATAATTCAGCTTTGGAAAACCCTGTTGTTGTAGAACAATGTATTCGAAAAGAATTTCAAAACGGTCGCATCTTGGGCCCATATACTCAAAAACCTGAGAATTTCATATGTCGCCCTTTTGCTTTGGTACCTAAAGGTAGCCTGGAACTTACAGGTAAATCCATGACCTCTCTTATCCAAAACATAATTCTAAAAATAGCTATATTTCCAAAGCCCATATTCGATAGATACAGTAATTCAAAAGATTAAATTATGTGGTAAAGGTTGTTTAATGGCAAAAACAGACATTGAGAGTGCGTTTAAGCTAGTCCATATTCACTCTGTTATTTTCTAGGATTTACATGGAAGTCTTCAACTGGGGTTAATCAATATCATATGGATGCTTGTTTACCAATTGGGCTCAGCATATCATGTCAAACTTTTGAATGGTTCTCCAGAGCATTACAATGAATCATATAGTATAAATTAAGTGCTTGCACGAGCCATATTTTGGATGATGTTTTCTTTGCTGTACCTGCTGGCAGAGACATTGGTAATACTTCTTTTGTTTTCCTTTCTACAGTTATGTTCTCATTCAACAATAAAACACTACTTATCCTACTACATGTTTAACTATTTATGGGATTGAGGTTGATTCGATCCACATGGTTACTCGTTTGCCTCAGAAAACATTGGATAAAATTAGGCTACAGTCAGCGGATATCATAAAACGTAAAAAAAGTTACATTAAATCAACTTCAGTCTTTATACGGATTATTAAATTTTCCGACTTTACGCATAGTTCCAGGCAGAACATTTTTATGTAGACTATATGATCTAACTATTGGTGTCGCTTATCCGTCTTCAATGATACGCTTAATTAAAGGTGCTAGAGCAGATCTATGCATGTGGCAAACCTTCATGGCTGACTTCAATGGAAGATGTATGTTTCTGTACGATGAATGGGTTTCATCTGAAACTCTTTACAGATGCACCTTCCACTGTTGGTTTTGCTGGTGTCTTTGGTCATCAGTGGTTTTCAGAGCTATGGCCTCCTCAATTAAAAAATTACACATGAACATTCTGGAACTATTCCCCATTGTTCTAGCATTTGAAATATGGGGTTGGAAAATGTCTAATCACAAGCTACTTTTATACTCTGACAATTTAGCTTGTGTTCACGTTTTGAGCAGTCTAACGTCCAAAGATCCTTTAATGGTGAAATAAATTAGACGTTTAGTTCTACATGTTTAAAAAAACAATATATGGTTTAGATGCAATCATTTACCAGGCAAGTTTAATAATGTGGCTGATTGTTTGTCTCGCTTCAAATTTCAGGAAGCATTCAAGTACAATCCTCGCCTCTCCCCAGCCAAAACAGTCATTCCTTCGGAGTAATTGAAACAAAAACAATATCAAACAGGGAATGCCACGTACCAAAAACGCAGCCTCCCCAAAACGAGCCCCACAGCACCCAGAAGTGCACACCACCAACACACACACACACGTACACACACACACACACACACACACACACACACACACACACACACACAATCATGTACACACACACACACATACACTACCGACACACACTAGCATACAAAGCAAACACATGAGGACAAAACGAACAATTAAAGGAACACAGTAGGGCACCGCCTTGGAACGGTTACTGGCAAAAACACCACTGGGGAGCTTAAACCGGTTTATGGTGCGCACCCAACCTCACTCTTACCCCCACCATGTTCCAAAGTCACAGGACAGTGTAAATAAAAGTAATCCCTGCTAGGTGAATCTCTAACACACGCAATGGAAACAAAAGGCATGGTATGTAAAACACAAAAATGCTCGTGTATAAATATATAAAAAGCAAACCTTGAGAACCAAAAAACGTATGTACTCAATGCCTTTGCAGAAGGCAGAGCACCAAGAGAAACACCCTTAAGGGCCCGACGAAACAGGCCAGAGGACAGAAATCAAAACAGTTTCGTCCCAGTGGGATTTAAAAACTGCCCATCACAGAGTCCTCCCCCTCTTCCGTCAGACACAATCAAAGAGGGAAGCATAACGCACGAAGATTTGCGTTCAGATGCAAAGACTGTTGTCAGCAATGCACTAAGCCACAGAACAAAACAGACATATTTTCATTACTGGCACCAGTATGTTGGTTATTGCCAAACCACGGGGCTAACTTTTCAGTTTCCGCTACATATTACCAGACTAGTTAATTATCTAGAATACTTGTATGTCACAGGATATCGTGTAGCTTCAGTTGCAGCACATGCTTCCGCCATTGCGTGCATTCAAAAATGTTCTGTTATTGCGATTTTAGTGATTCGTTTTTAGTCAAACAGTTACTGAAAGGAGCCACATGTATGTCTGTTTTCTTCTCTGACACACGTTTACCTATAACCTACTCATTACTTACGAAAATAGTAGAATCATTATATCATACCATACAGCTACATTCCAGTCGTTTGTTATTTCAAACAATGTGTAGTTTAGCATTTTCTGTTGTTTTTTTTTTACGCGTTTGGGAGATATCTGTGAAGAATGATAACTTTGCCAATACTTAATATGTTTTACAAAAGGAGGATGTGCAGTTGGTTATTATTAATGGTTAATTACAAGGTGTAGAACTAACATTGCGCAAATTCAAACACAGTAAATCCTATGTAACTCTTTTCGTTCCTACCCATTATTTTAACCCCACTGTTTGTCAAGCCAAAATCCTACAAACATACTTGCAGAGCAGGGGTGATAATCCGGGTCCTTTGTTTCAATTGACAATGGAAAACCAGTTACATATAAGTTTTTCTCATCTCAACTTAAGAATGCTATAAATTTTCTAGGTATTGACTCTTGAAACTTTACAAATCACATTATTTTAGGATTGGTGCTGCAACTTTTGCTGCTTTGCAGGGCCACTCAGATGACAGTATTAAAAAGATGGGTCGTTGTCATTCTAATGCTTTACAGAGATATATACGCTTCCCAAAAGTACATTGTTACCACATATAATCCGCAGTGTCTGGTGTCACTTTTAGTTCGGTTCAGAAATATTCACTCGTAAACGTTTATGTTAGCAACTCCATTACTATAGGGACTTCAGCATAAGGCTGATTCTTTGATATTATTTTGACAGTGCATGTACATTGTTATATGTTTGTTTGTCTATAGGAAAGTGTTATCTTACAGGACAAAAACAAATTTGTTTATTGATTAGGTAGTTTTATAGGTCTAGACTAACATATTTCTTGTTGCCAGACATATCAAGTAATCTGTCTGTTCATGTTTCATGGTCTCTTTCATAAAACTCTTTATTGCGCACGAATTTCAGTATAAGGCTGGTTCGTGATTCTTGACAAGTACTTTTATAATTGAACTGCTATAACAGATGCACACAAATTTCAGTATAAGACTAGTACGAGTTAACTAGTTTCTTGAAGGACTTTTATATAATGCTATCGTTGTTACACACAAACTTCAGTATAAGGCTGGTTCGTGCTTCTGGATGCATGACTTAACGGTGATGCGAATTTCAGTATAAAGATGGCTCGTGCTCGGCAAATTCAGCATTTTTACATAATACACACATATTTCAGCATAAGGCTGGTTTGTGCTTTTGGATCTGAAACTTTTATAATGCACATATAGTTCAGTATAAGACTGCTTTGTGCTTGTTCTTAAACTATGAGTTTGCTGTTCAATATTGACACGTATATTATTGAATTATAATGGTTTTTGTTAAGAAGTTGCATATATTGCTTGCTAATTCGCTACAAGTATAATATTTAAATACCTTTGTAGTATACTCAAAAGTTTTCAAAACCTCCTTTACAGAAGGACAATAAATCTGTATTGAGTGAGCATTTTGACTGGTCATCAAACTTGGCCGTGATATTATGTCCATAATCATTCACATCAAGTTTTGCGAAGTTTTTGATGAAAGTAGTGAAAGATAAAGCTTTATGGCGAAACTGGACACAATTCTATCATTTGTTCTGCAACATTCAAATAACATTGAAGTATCATAATCATTTCGCCATACGGCTATCCACATATAATTTTCGTTGCCTTTATAAATTAAAAGGAATGTTCATGTAACGGTCATGGTAACAGTTTCTCTCTCTCTCTCTCTCTCTCTCTCTCTCTCTCTCTCTCTCTCTCTCTCTCTCTGTTTCTCTGTCTCTGTATCTGCCTCTCTCTGTCTCTCTGTCTCTCTCTCTCTGTCTCTCTCTCTCTGTCTCTCTGTTTATCTCCTCTGTCTCTCTGTCTGTTTCTGTGCGTGCGTGCGTGCGTGCTTGCGTGCGTGCGTGTGCGTGTGTTTCTCTCTGTGATAATAAGTATGTTGTGTATATGTTGAATAGCCTTTGGTAATTTTACAAATAATGGCTATTATATAGATCCAATTCGATAACGCTACTATTATCGTAGGGTCCCATTACAACGTTTTATGTAAGGAAATAGTATGATGATTAATACGTGTATGAATATATTGGACAAAGATCGGTGCACATTCGAAGATCCGCCATGGCAAAGACGATAAGGTGTCTGAATTCGGACAAATTTATGCATTCCCGTTCAATTTTTCGGATCTACACGGTTTTTCTTTTTCGAACTTCTCCTTCATACCTACATGTATATAGATATAATTCTGTGTTCATTTAACATTTACTTTTAGTAAAAACCAGTGCATTTCGCAAATAGTTAAAGGCTAACATGGATAAAAAATCTGAAATAGAAATAAAAGAATGTTCCACAGCCAGGACTCGAACTCGTGATACCAAATTTCGACGGCCGCCGATTGATCTACTACGCTACACGTCCTTAGTTATACATCAAGGCTATACTTGCGTACATATACCTTTTCAAACAAAGTATAAATTGATAAATTACAGCTGACTACCCCTTAAACATATACCTTATTTATGTAAACATGATAATAGTAGAACTATCTATATAAATCGCACACGATTGACTGATTTGTCATATATACAAAGGCCAAAATTCCGTGGTCGGCCATGTGTATATAGAGTGACAAAAAGATATAAAATATCACAGTTTCCATTGTTCCTTAACCTGAAAATGGCAATGAAAAGATTTGGTAGTTATTTTTAACACTGTTGACAAACGTTTCGACCTTTCTCAGGTACAAATGACAATGGAAATAAGATCAGATTGGGTAATTTTGCAGAACTTTTTTAGATAAAATCAACCGAATAAGCTGTTGAAGAAAAAGATAAACGAGAATGAATGCATATTTAATAGAATCACAAGTCAGAATACAACTAAGCATGATGTTCAACAGTTTGCTAACATGAACTTTGGGCCTGGAAGCGGACGTTATCTGTGATATATGGTGTTTCTGCTTGGCGCATCATTTCACATTTTCACAGTAACATGGATAACAGCTCTTAATTGATCACTTTTTTATAGCTGTTCATAAATCTATTTCACAAGCTGACCACTGCAAGTCGTTCAAGTAAGTATCAGTTTTGTAAGTTTAAATTAAGTTTTGTTACCAAGAGTTCTGATATATAATATTCTATGTATATTTTTGGCTTCCTAGAGGACACAAAAATGGCGGTGATGAAGGTTTGAAAATTTGCCGTAAGCTGTGTACCACTATGCAAATTAACAGACAATTCATTAGGATGGTGGTGGTGTATTTAATTTGCAATTAATGCATCAACATTTTGGACGATATATTTAGTTTTGTTTCAAGAGTTTTGAAAAATTACGAAATTTATACATAATTTTCGACTATGTAATGGAAATCAAACGAAGCAATCTAAAACATCCCAAATTAAAACTGGTCTGGGGATAAATAAATACTTAAACTGTATCACTTTTCGTTGAGATATATTCTATATCCTCTCAAAACAAAGAAATTGTATTTTTTATTTCATGCTGTACATGCATAATAAATAGCTTCATTATATACATTTACCGCTGAAGTCCTATATAACACCACTTAAATATTTCACTGAAAGAACACACTAGTTAATACGTTAGCATAAAATGTATTTTTGAAATGAAATTTAGTAAAAAAGATGATAACTTTCATTCCTGTTGGGGTGCGTAGTCCTGTGATATAGCGCCATAGGGTTCTAGTCTCTATCGAGCCATACGTTGTGTATTTCTCAGGGCACTTAATCCGAATTGTTCCAATGACATATGTAAAGGCATAATATATGTCACTAAATCCTGTGGTTTTATTTGTCGTTTTAGATCAAACATTTTCACATCTTGTTCAATGAAATTACGAAATCTGACAAACTGAGATACATGTATGGGTCATCTACCGTGAAACAATAAAAGAGATCCCTAGTCTTATTTCTCTTCGCAGAACTCTGTAAGAACAATTTGTGGAAGAATAAATTTTCCGCTGGAATTTTCTGAATTACAGCTTTACAATTTGTTGGTATTAATGAAAAGAAAAACTTTCTTTAAAAAAAAAGATAAACGGCGTTATGTCGAATAAGTTACCCCGAGTGCCGGATATTCCAATCCGCACCTGCAACCAGGCTTGCATATCTACATTGTTGTATATATAGATTTTAAAATTCTTTGGATTTTAATACTTGAAGATTCTACCGCCATATTTCATTGTTTAAGTATACACATGATTATTTTTAAAGTAAACTATATAAAGTCTGATAAAACGCTTACTAAATTGAGTAATAATGCATAATACACAACATGTAATAAATCAGAATGAATCCTGAATTCGATTAGCTAATACATGTTCGGTTTCAAAAGAAAATATAGATATAGCGATCACCTGTCCGTTGTGGTAACTTTCTTTCAGTCCCTTCAATGACCGCTATAGACAGATTACACTTTATCTAAATAAATTGAGAAACAAATTATTTGGTGTTGATTTCACATAACCTGGTTATTACTTAGTCTCCACTGTATATTAAAATACCATCATCAAGGATAATTTAACAAACTCATTGTCAGTCTCCATTCCTATGGTGGCTAATTTGTGCCATTTCTCCTTTTCGTCCTGCAACCCCGCTAATCGTTAACACGAAAACCAAACAGTTAAGATGTAAGGGCACGTGATACTTACTAACTTGTAAGAAGACCTTTACTAGGAAATTTCACCAAGTAAAGTCTATACCCAGTACTGCAAGCGGTTACGATTGCTTTACACGGAACACTTGTAGTGTTGTGCTTCTTTGATTTTGAAAGTGAATATATGCCCTTTCTTGAATATTGGCACACTTCTCTTACAGAAGAAGTGTGGGAAAGGATAGATTTAGAACTTATTCTGTTACCTTTAAAGTGGAATTATGCACATTTTTTTTCAATTAAAAATCTAGCTGAAATAGGTATGTGTACAAAGGGTAGAGGAACTAATAGTTTTTAACCCAATATAACAAACTCTTTCTGCTACCAGGACGAACTAATAACTTTCTAAATATTACTTTTCCTATTTTGACTGGGAGAGTCAATTTAAGAAATAAACAACTGCATGCATGAGTTGCTTCCCTTCCACTGCCGAAATCTCTACCGGCAACAACACTGATAACACAAGAGAGATCACTGCCAAGAAAGGAATTATTATTTTATTTGTCCATCTTTTATTTCTAAAGCACAAACTTCAAATACTAATGCAGCATTATCATGAGATTAACACATTTAAATGCACAGCAACCGAAAATTGCTTTTATAAAACTGTCACCAAAAATACACTATGTACAGTAAGATGCGCATGATGTCACTTTAACTGATTTCTATCAGTGTATTTGATAAGGCCGGAACTAAATTTGTTCAAGTTTGGTCTCAATGTTACCTATGTTCGCGCATACAAAAGGTGTCGTTGAAAGACTGGACAGAAAGAACGAACAAACGGAACAAATGCGCATTTGGTTTGCAAAGCGTAAAGAAAATTTACCAGTTAACATGCACGTAAGTATAGCAATTAAAACACAAGCAGATACAATGCGTTTTTGTCGATGTTATGTTTATGCAAGTAAATGTACATGCAACGTGTTGTATGAAAAATTGCTATTTGTTGCAGAAATTCTAACTATGATCATATTGCTTTTGGATTTAATGTATGTTTATTTACTATTTTAATCTGCAATTATGTTTAATAAAAATAGTAATACATTCTCCTGACAGATCTGTAAAATTATACCATTTTGTCACAAATCTATGTGTCAGTTTGTTGTTTGTAAACACACCTTTATTTTCGCAAATTTGTTGTCGAAATCCTTTAGTAAGGGAAGCCTTAATGGACAGTGGTTAAACCGTTTCCTTCGATGCAAAAATGCTGTAGATGAATACTTTGGTGACATTTGAAGCATTGGGCATGTAAAGAGGTTGTCTCGTATTCATCTTTATTTAGTTAGGAGATAATGTAGGGATACAAAAGAGCAAGTATTGTGACTTTCAAATCACCTTTTTTACGAGGTAGACGTTTATTTATTTTTCTAGTTTCAGTAATAGTGGTAACTGTGTGTAATGGAACAGAACAATTACCGTTTTCTAGTTAGAGCTGCCCCGCTGTGGAGTTGACCATTTTATGTTGTCTTACAGTGGACATTTTAAGCATGCTACAAATTAATTTTGGTACTTTTCGTAGCTGGTTCATGAGAAAATGCCATGTTTCTATGTTAAGTTAGTAACAATCGCCCCTATGCGCAAAAGACCAAAACTTCATTTTCAGAAAAGTGTCGATGCACCGATTCCACGCTTTGGTGAATTCCAAAATCACTGGTTTATGAAGAAAGGCCGTATATGTTTTACTATTTAGCAACACTGGCCTATGTGTGCAACGGACCGGAATTAAGTGCTATATGTTATAATGTAGAAAGTAGTCAATGTAAGATTGCAGTAAAACAAGTTGTGATGGCGTCCTAACCATTGCTTCATAAGAGAAAGCAATTTTTAAGATTTTTTATAATTAACTTTGAATCACAGCACGTATAAGAGCATAAGCATACTTTTATAACTGTCTCTTATCTTATCTCTTTCTGTGAGAAATGTTGTAGGTTGCTTTACTAAGAAAGTATTGCTTTTCTTTCCAAGTAACTGTAATCAATTACTAAACTACCGACTAATCAATTAAAATAATAGTTTGCATTGAACTAAATATCAGGAAGAAGTCCATTTGCAAAACGTGTTCAATGTGTCAAAGATTCCGATAAAAACATGTACAAATACTGGTAAAGTCTTTGTGTAACCATTTTAAATTAAGGATAACGGTTGCGTGTTTTAGCCTATCAACACATGTGAGTTTAGACAAAACGGTTAATTCGAGAAATATAATGACGCAATAAATCGAAATGTATTATCTACTCAAAGTGTCATAGTCATAGGAACATGATCTTTGGGGTTTAAGAGAGTGATTGCATTATACAATGTAACGAAAAATTAATAAAACTTAATAACTCAAAATAGAGCTGTATGTTTGTGATATATTTTTGAAAGCTGATTACAAATTCCTTAAAACAAGTTGTAACAGCCCCTTTAGTAAAAAAGTCCAACTTTCTTTCAGAATGTTTTACAAAATACCAAAAACTAGAAGTGTCAGTCGATATTGGTTTTGAATTCTCTAAGACATTCACAAAGGGATCATTCAAAACATACAATGTAATTACGTATTAATTGGACAAATGATTTTTAAGGGAGATGAAGCCGAAGGTTTTCTCTATGACTATTTACGAGGGGTGATCCAGAATTAACCGGACTGTTGCTACATTTCTAAAACTAGTCCAATTTTCATTCGATTTTTCGTACATGAAACATTAATTTGTCATACATCGTTTACAAAGTTAGATACCTCCGAAACATGGAAGGTAATGTAACCGTCTAACAACTGACCAGGGAGCGTGACTGAATAATTGGTAATTGGTGTAGTTGCTTGTTTTTTTGTGTGCATCTGATGTTGATTTTTTAGCCACGCATAACAGTCATTACCTGATGTCATATTGGCCATTGTGGCCATTGCAAAAAACTTCAACGTCAATCTTGTTTCAAGAACGTGAAATATGATGAAATGAAATCTTAAGAATAGGTCCTGATATTGTCATAAGTATACTAGCCAGCAAAACAAACGCAATTTCACTTTTGCACTTTATTGCACTTGGTCAGAGAGACAGCCATATTGAAAACAGTTTCTGTGCCGCCCTTTCGGAGAAAAGGCGAAACATAGGGATCGCTTTGACCCTCGGTCCATCTGTCAGTTCATCGGTTATTCACAAAACCTCAACGTTGGCTATAATTTTGCCATTTCTGAAGATTTCTTCTTTAAACTTTCAAATTGTATGGCTTATAACTAATAAGTTGTGATGCCGCCAAATTTTGTAGTTCAAGGTCATATTAGACAGAGTAATGCCTCTCTTTGTATTTAGTTTTTGTCACGCAAACTTAACGTTGGCAATTACTTTGCCATTTCTGAAGATTTTTACATCAAACGTTGAAACTGCATTGCTTATGAGTGGGTCGAAGTGGGTCTTATTAAGGGTCGTTTTGCCGCCAAATGTCCCTTTTTACACTTAGTTTATTTTAAAGAAAACTTAACGTTAGCTTTAATTTTGCCTTTTCTTAACATTTCTTCATGATACATGTTCTTCTAAGTTGTATTGCTTATGACAGAAGGGTCGTGAGATGGCTAAATTGTGTCGGTCAAGGTCATACTTAAAAGCGTTATGTCCCTTTTGGTATTTAGATTTTGTCTAGAAATTATTGGTTATTCTGACAAAGTGTATGAGGGCGACACAAGTGTTCTACTGAACACCCATTGAGTTGAATGAATTAGTTCATGATCATTTTAAGAACAACTGTGTGCCTATGTTTTAAACAAATGACGACCGAAATCTGCGATTTGAGAGGCAAAGTTCATTTTATTAGATGCGATAGGGTATATGCGTTATAAATTGTCTGAAGCAACGTTGCTTTACGCAATCAAGGATGTTGATGATAGTGACAAGCGGGCCATAATGAGTTGCGATGAAACTTTGGAACAGTTATAGTACAGTAATATTGAACAGCACCAGAACAGTTTCATATGCAGAAATTCAACACTAGGTGGATAAAACGCATGTAACAATATGAATAGAAAGTGTCTAAGTTCGTCGACGCGTCCCGTCTATGTTACATGTTCTGTGATTTTGTTTGCATTTTGAATGTTTTTGTACAAATGGAATGGAATGAATATTTAAAGGATGGTAGAACAAAGACTGAACGTTCAGGATTGTATTGGGAACGTCTCAATTTTGCTTCTGAAATCTATATACATGTAATAGTAAAAGAAATAGCCCGGTTATTTCTGGGTCATCTCTAGATTTTATAAAACATCTTGTGTCTTAGTATGCAGTCTCTCAAAAATAATTTCTAGCATTTTAACCCATATATATGTTGATATAACTACATACATCACACACAGGACCGATTACCTCGTGTAGGTAACTCTCCAGAATCTTTTTAAAATGTTGGATAAAGAGACGAAATTATGGCAAGGTTTTACAAGAAATCAAACGGACAATAGATGGTGTTTAATAATAAAGCTTGCTGCTCAGGTGATCTTAAAAGTTTGATGACTCGTATATTTTGAGATACAAATAATGCTAGACATTAAAATCGCATATCAAAGGAGCTTACATCAACTTAAAACGGTTTTTAGCATAACTGGATTTAATTACAATAATGTATTCAAAACCTATGAAAAACAATGTAAATTAAAACTTAAAACAATATTTAGATGGTAACTTAATAAACAAATACACCGTAAGTGCATAAGAGATAAAAAGAGATTGTCTCACAAAATTGCAATTGGTATGATGTGAACAACTACATGTACTAGGTAAATGTTGATAAACCAACTTTAATTTAAAGGGAGGTAGCATATACATGTTACTTCAATTTGCATCATAAGATTTTCCCAAGACAAAGGAAGGAAAGAATATTGTTATTATTGACTGTGATGTAGACTGTTAACAAATATGCCTCCAGAGGTGCAATATAAACAAAATCGTTGGAACTGAATATAGTCAAGTACATGTAAAGAGGTAACAGCAGATTTGAAAATACATGCAGTGACTGATCATTTTTAGTTTTACATTAACATACCTGGTATTATACAGCTATTATTTCGAAATTAAATAATTACAAACCGTTCATAGCAACAGTATAGAAAACATAGAAACAAATTATCTTAACTTGCACAGCGAAGATCTTCTTTGTTGATTTGTTGGTCAGGAATTCTGAACATAAACTGGGATAAGGTAGTCATATAAATGCTAATTTAACTGTTATTCTTAGCCATTTTATACGAATAAGTGTCATTCAGTAAAACATGAACTTGATATACGATATTTCCTTGTATCAGCCCGAAAGCTTGTTCATAGTTGCTCGTTATCACTATAATTTATAAGAAAAGTTGATTTCCATGTCCATATTCTCAACAACAATGGTCATTTTAAATGCCAAATGCTGAAAAGACATATCAATCATTCAAGTTACACTACCTTCATTTCAACTCATGAAACCAGGAGTTAATTTGCTCAACTGATTGTTTTAGGTCGACTTGAGGCTAGTGAACCTACAACACATGTTGCACGTGTGTTCAATGTCCACGAACATTTTATTCGCATCTACGTCAGCGTCACGAACATTGAATAGTTGTAAATCGAATTGTAAATGATGATATTCAAATATTTTTCTTTTTATGAATAAATGTTAGTTTAGTTATACTGTGCAGACCTTTTATCCTTAAGTATATCAGTAAAATTATTGGGATATTTATGGCGACTCCAAATATTTCATATTGATGTATGTACAGACTGATATACTGAGAAGGGAAGACTTAGACTTGGTATCGTTTAATTGGGGATAATAGAAGTGAGCACACCAGGTACGAATAACAATTGATTGTATTTACAGAAGTTGTAAGGTTCACTAGTTGATAATGTGTTGGATTATTCCAGAGTCGGAATTATGTTATCAATGACAGTCTATACATGTGTAAATTTTATTATTTCTTTAATTGCTAGTTTATCCGTATATTATATTATAAGGTCATGTGACATTGATATTTTGGAAAAACAAGTTTAGTTCCCAAAGTTAGCATTAAAGGGGTTCGTATCTGTTTCAAAGTAAACAAATAACGACATTGAAGTGAAGTATTCGTGGTTGAAGTGACAGTCTTGGGAAGAAATATTTCATCAGGAACGGGAAAGATTATTTCAGCTCTGATTAAATATGTTATTCTTTGTTCGAATTACTGTGATGGTAGTTCAGACATTCAGTCCAAAACGTGCTTTCATAAGTTGTACAATAGAGACGAGATAACTTGTTTCAAGTGTATACATTGTACAGGGATTTCATTTCATAAAGGTTGTACGACGGAGGGTAAAAATGCTGACTGTGAACGATGTTAAGAATGCACATTTAACTCTAGATACAAAAATATGTATACTGTTGCTCGAGTGTGTGATCCCTGCAGCACGGAGTGTCAGTAACCAAATCATGAATACATGGCAAATATCGGCACACCAGTTTCAAACAAATCGTGTCCGTGACGAAAATGATATTACATGTACCTCGGTTAGTTTGGTAAATCTTTTACCCTTAATCCATGTGGTTAAGAATAGCCAAATTTCCACATTCACGATATTCACAAAATATGCTTTACAAATGCATTATAAAAGTCGTAATAAAAATATTTTCTTGTAAGGAAAAACAAATGAAAAAATAAATAGGTCACCCTGGGATAGAACTGAAATACTTTAATTGCTGCCATTTAAAAACAATTACTATTTTTTATATCTTGCGTATAGATTATACAAAACGTGTTCTTTAAAGAAATAGCACAAAAACGACGGGCTTAATGTGTCACTGTGCTTGTGCTCTTTTTCATACGGGCCGTATTGATTTGAATACCTGGTGTGAATGTTGGTGTTCATTTTATTGTCTGGTCTTCAATTTAAATAGTTTTTATCCAGTCATAACCAAACTAGGTCAGAATGTGTATGGACACATTATTTCGGTCAAGCTTTATAACCAACCAGTTAGCCCCAAGAATGAAGGAGATGCGTCGCTGAAATGTGTCCAAATAAGCCCTTTCCATAACGTAACTAGGGCAGTTTTAATCTAATCATTAAAACAGTTTTCTTTCAATCGTCACTAAATCTTGGTAAAATGTTTATGGGAACTACATCTTTACAGAACTCGTAAACCAGTCTGATTTTGCAAGAAACGCAGAAGCGACAACCTTTTGAATTGCTAAAATTTTGTCAAATAGCCTTGTCCGCATTCTAACTTGAAAAGTTATTATCAATTAAACACTACACATGGAATAAATACTTTTTGCCTGTTAATATGCATTTCATTTTGTAATATTTTATTAATAAGGTAAAGTTTTTACCTTATTCTCTACCATTTCGCATAGTTGTAGAAGTCATTCTGTTGTGTATAAGTAAGGTTGGATGTTTTATATGGAATACTTTATATATTTTATCTGTTGATGTAGTTCTCGTGACAGTTATAATACAAATATTTAAGCAGAGTATTTGATTCCTATGACATGTATATATGTCGGAAGAATACGGCTTTGAAGAGGTTGTGATCAATTTTCCTTGATTTTCGCCTCCTTTTAGTATTTGTTGAAACAAAAATTTCGAGCTGTGACTCAACCAAAATTTAAGAAATTACACCGCTCAAAGGCACATTTCTCGTCTTACTATGTTACTTCTTGATGGTGGGCTAATAAACAAGCTAACAGCAATTTACATACTGATCTAGATTTTATTCATTTTGTTTGAGTTAATTCGATTAAAGCGACTTATCTTAGGTCTATTTGAAAACTAAATTTGTTGCATGATTTTGCACACAACGTCTTATTTTTTCATTACTGTTGCTGTTGTAGCGTTAAACGATAAAAGTATGCAAAGAACGTAAACTAAAATACGAAACAAATACCAGTATACAAAGAAATAATGATAAAATTAATACAAATAAACAATCAATTGAATTAAGAAACAAATTGCACCGGGTAAAGATAAGCATATATCTAAACGTCAATGAAAAAAGCATGTTTGATAAATAAAAACAAAAATAATATCAAACAGGGAATGCCACGTACCAAAAACGCAGCCTCCCCAAAACGAACCCCACATCACCCAGAAGTGCACACCACCAACACACACACACACGCGCACACGCACACACACACGACACACACACACACAATCATGTACACACACATATATACACTACCAACACACACTAGCATACAAAGCAAACACACGAGGACAAAACGAACAATTAAAGGAACACAGTGGGGCACCGCCTTGGAACGGTCAGTGGCAAAAACACCACTGGGGAGCTTAAACCGGTTTATGGTGCGCACCCAACCTCACTCTTACCCCCACCATGTTCCAAAGTCACAGGACAGTGTAAATAAAAGTAATCCCTGCTAGATGAATCTCTTCCCGTACTAAAAACGGAAACAAAAATAATAAGAATAACAATGATAAAGGGAAAGAAAAGAAAATCAATAATTAAGTAAAAAGATAATGTTAATTTCCCATTATTTGTACGTTTATGGAGTAACTTATTATATATATATATATATATATATATATATATATATATATATATATATATATATATATGAATTATTATATATGAAAGAGCGGCAAACTTGCTACGATAAAAACGTGACAATTTGTATTTCAAAAGAACTATGCTCTACGGACCCGTCTTATCAATGTACTAACGAGAAACTTACGAGAAATGCGATCTACGGACTTACGAGGGCTTTCATAAAACTCTTTAAGAGAATCGTAAATATTCTCGTATCTTCAAACTTACGAGAAATGGGTCTTGCAAAAACCTCGTAAGTTACGATTTTGGATAAGACGGGCCCTACATTCGTTGCTTTTGTATGCCTCTGTGTGTGTGTGTGTGTGTGTGTGTGTGTGTGTGTGTGTGTGTGTGTGTGTGTGTGTGTGTGTGTGTGTGTGTGTGTGTGTGTGTGTGTGTGTGTGTGTGTGTGTGTGTGTGTGTGTGTGTGTGTGTGTGTGTGTGGTGTGTGTGTGTGTGTGGGTGTGTGTGTGTGTGTGTGTGTGTGTGTGTTGTTTGTAATCAGCTTTTGAATACATAAATATAAATTTTATTTCATTTCATGGTTTAGAAATCCATCATTTTTATTTTGATTTCAACAGCATTGATATCAATTTTGTCATATCATACACAAACATTCAAGAGTCAAATACATATGCAGTATTGAGAAGTAAGTTAAAACAACTTTTGTAATATATCTCCTGAAAATAAATTTAAAATTAGTACGTAAAATACAACATATTTACTGCATTGTATTTGAAAACATGAAAAGGAAAACGGTGTTATTTGAACTATTAAGATACATTAATATTAATACGCATATAATGCCTTTCTCTGGTTGAAATATTTTCATTTTACTTTTTATAATCTTTAAATATAGTTAATTTCCAGTAGTTGTTAGTTCAGAGATGGCTTTCCGAGCAGCCTAGCTAAGACATTCAATAATTACTCACTTTTGTTACTGCTACTTTCTACTGTAATTATATGTTTGATTGGTACTTGTTTTCAGAGTAACAACTGGTATAACTAAAATATTGAAATGTTGATATATATAATTCGTCTGTGGTAGGTTTTCTCAACAGACACGGGAAATCAAATACATATACATTGCTTTTTCAGCGGATAACCTAGTTATATGAAGATCCAAATAACAGATAGTTCCCAAAAGTTTCGAAAACGTTGAGATGTTGTTGAACGTTTGAGATTTTGTGCTATGAGTTAATATTAAAAAAAAATGAATATCGCAGAAACTTCCAGCTACAGTATCTTGTTGAACTAAGGTATAGAAATCATCACAAAAATAGCATGACAAAAATAACCACAAATACTTCTTAAATTACTATATGGACGACAACGAACAGTTTTAAGCAAGAACAAAACCAACACTCTGACTCTCGTTCAGAATTTAAAAATAATGCTTTATAAAACTTTAAAATAGTAACATACGAAATAAGATATTTCATTTATATATTAATAAACACCGCATAACCTAGATTAACTATAATCATGCAGGCACGACAGATCGCGCGGGTGGAGCGGTGGTCGAGAACTGGTTAAAAATCCAGAGGTAGTCTCGCGTGTATCGGTGCTATACACTTGGCACGTAAAAGAACCAAGTGCCTGTTCGAAAAGAGCTACGGTCTGGTACTCAGATGGTACTCAGATTCCCTTGTATTTGCAACTGTCTCTTCAACCTGCGCCTGTTAGGTGTAATAGCAGTTTCACCTGAGGAGAATTCCTAGGTTCGACCCTGACTAGAAACAATAAAAAATACAGATCTACTTATATTAAAAACACAACAATAAACAATCGGTTTCCACCAAACATAATAATGTCCAACATTGATACCGGTTACTGCATCAGCGTCATCTGCCGAAACAACATTTGCCAATAAAAGTTTTGTTTGTGTAAGCGGTTATGTTATGTACATACAGACTGAAAAATGTTTGTTCGTATTGAGTGTACACTCATAAACACTTGTGAAAAAACACAGTCGACTAAATTTGTCACACATATTGTTATAACCTGTTTTTGTTGAAACATCGGAAGATACATATTACTATTAGATATATTGCTGAACAGAAAATTAAAAACGAACGCTACTTTTTTAACGATTGCATTATTTGTTGTGGGATATAGTCATGCCTATAGTCAAGTCAAATCAACAGTTTTGTACAGGCTCTTATTCAGCTCGCAAATGTTCAAAAAATTTGAAAAGAAAAGAGACGAACTTAGAATTATGACACTTGTTTCAACAACATTTCGTAGATTAATTTGCAATTTATTTTTAGGTGAGCGTCATTGAAACTGAAATATATTACATTCTATGTCCATTTAGCGTGCAAACAATAACATGTATAAAACTCAGGTAAAACGCCGTATTGTTTAAACGCTAGTCTTATACCTCTTTCTCATTTTCCAATTCAGTAAAAAATGCTTTTAGGTAAATAGTTATAGCAATCTGACAAATTACTACACAAAACATACATATCAATTAAGATAATATTGTTTTTTGCGTTTGTTATACAAATCTACATTTTAAAGAGTTATCATATACTCGGTGTATGCAATGATTTATCACTTTACTCAGGAAGCTACCCTATTCAAAATCTTATAAAGTGTTGTATTATGTTGAAGAAACATTCTGTTCAGCATGATATGGTCTTTTCCGTTGTAGAGTATTGAGTGCAATGTCAGGCAATTCAAGAAAATTATATATTTTTCTTCAAAACAAGGATACAATATTTATTTCGTCATTTTTAGAAGACGTCGAAGAATTATTCCAAACTGATACATTTCATCATGTTGTTTTCTCTTATCAGTTGCGATTGATATTAAATTTTTCGAATCTAACACGATGCAGATCTTCTGTTTCTGTAGAACAAAACTCATATTCAGAAAAAACTAAGATATGTCTCAGATAATTTATATAAAAGCGTGTCATGATTATAAGAAGCTCAAAATATAGGAATGTTTCCATAAGTGCTTTGTTTACCAGTGTAAAAGAAAATATCACTTTTGATCGTTTCAGTGAGCTTAACTATATACAAAAGGATGTGAATGACAGTGAAATTGATCTGAAGGGACCGCCAGAGAGGTTCGAGAGATCGGGGTTCGAGGTTTCGGAGGTGGAACAATATGATTTATATAGAGATTTTGCCGGGACCGTCGGCCGAGTTCGAGCGATCGGTTGTATTCGAGCGAATGAAGTTCGAGCGAACGAAGTTTAACTGTACTGTCAACTGGATCCATTTAGAGTAACCAAATGTGTGTGATATAAATCAAATAGAACAAATAAACGGATGGAGTGGCATTATAATGGAGCAATGTGTGTAGAACTTAAATGAATAATTGAAAAATGGAAAATAGAAAATAGACTAATAGGTGTATATTTGATAGTAACTTTTGTACAGGTATTCGAATGTTCCTTGTTAAAGATGTGTCATCTTAAGATATGTACTTAATATTTGTTGCTACAAAGCTCTCATTTTAATTGTTAACTTTAAAAACTATTTTAGTATAAATAGAGTATAAGTGCTTGATGACTCTGGCAAGTTTTGGAGGTATGAATATAATGAGTCCCTGCTGGATGAAAAATTCAATCTGCTAATTGAAACATAAACTGGTTTTCAGAAGCAGAGCACGATGGCTGTTCTTTCATCAAATTATGTAGCATATTGCTAGCATAGGACAAGTTTTCGACTATTCGAATATACATATGCATGTCATTAGAATAGATGATTCCGACGATCCGGCTATCATTTCTAGTATGCGTTTCAGCGCAACCTATTATTACCTTTTTACCCTTTATTATAATAAAGGTTGAATCTGGAGATAGCCGATCTAAGCCGATTGATGCTTCATGTAGCAGACTCAGATACCTTGAAAGCAACAGGCTTGCCACGATAACAGTATTGGCGGACAGCCGATCATCTTCAATCATCATATCTTGCACACTTTTACCTTCTTTTACGCCAGAGTTCGTTCTTACTGATTGCTTTAATCCTTCGTATCGCATAATTACATTGCCAATTTCTAAAGAATAAATGCTATAATTAAAATGAGTATTCAAATAATTCTGTTGGTCAGAACTTTTGATGTGTCGGCAAATACGCTCACACAATATGTACACAAAATAAACGGCATAAAGGAAAACTTTACCTACATTGTACTACTATAAATTCTTGATTTATTATTATGCTGCAAACAGTCATACTTCAGACATTGTTTCGTTAAAGGATGTAAGCTATACATATGAGGGACGGGGCTGGTGACTTGCTTTCTAATATGTTATAAGTTATTTTGAAGAAAATCATGGGAATAGAAGTCTTATTTACCCAGCGATAAAACATATAGACTTACTAACTCGTGTGGCCGCTTGCAACATGCCTTTATAAACTGCGTATGGCATAAATAACATTCGGTTTTCTTGTTTGCCTTCTATATATTGCTTAAGACAAATGTGCCATCCATTTAATGGTTACCAATTAGCAAACTTTCCTAATTAGTATTAAGGAGATGTTAAGCACACTTGCTGACATATACATGTATTAGTTGTTGACATATACATGTTTTATGTTCATGTAATTAACACTAGATCGAGGAAAAGAAATGCTACAAACCAAACATTCTTTCAAACAATAAAAATTAAATTTTTAATCAGGGAAAGATGGACAGTCGCTGTTCACAACATTGATTGTAACATGTGAACTATTTTAGAACGTACATACATGTATCAGAGTTAGAACAAAGATAAGGAAAGCTTATAACCTTTTTGTATTTCAGTTCTGCCTTGTTCTTCGACGTCTGGATTAAATTTCTATATTTATGGAGAACAAAAACTCATGCATCATGCGACTTATATTTAATCTTTCCTTTACCAAATAAGAAAGGGACCACGTTTCGTCGAAGTTACCTAAAATGACATGTTTATCGGCTATTTTAAGTTTATACGGCTCAATAATACTTTGTAGAATTTATTTGTTAATTTATCATTAAGTATGCATATAAGGCATAAATGATCACAGAACTCAACAAAATGAATTTTTTGAAGTATCGAGTTTTTCTTTATAACAAAACATACTGAAGTACATACATGAGGAGGCTTAGAATAAATCTGTATGACAAGCATAAGATGTACTATAAAATAAAGCATCTAATAAAATAAACATGATTGTATAAGCTATTTATGACTTTACATGAGACAAAATTTACTGGTCCATTTTCTTCAACTGTTAAAAGTCTGTCTAGTTTAAAAAGTGCTTAAGCTATAAACGCCCACTCCCGTCCATTAAGTCACTGTCAATAAAACATTATCCTAACACATTAATGCACATTTTACGTTTTAATTCATATAAATGAGCGTCCTTATTTGCTGAATTATTGTTGTGCTTCTTAGATAATTGATTCTGCCTTCCGAAAGACTTGTTTCGTAAAATAAAAGATTATTTGAGTAGTTCATAATCATGTCCTTATTTGTTCAGTCTTATCAGATAATCTGCTCATAGACATATTATGTAATGATAAATAAACGCATTTACTTTAACATTTATAAATATCGCACGATAATGTAAATGTTATCGGAAAATTATATATTGTAGTATCAGGTAAAACATGTATGTTTATCAGAGTCATTTAATGTTAAAGAGAGCTAAATGAGGCTGTGTCAGTAGTAAAAGAGCAAAAGCTCAGTGATTTGGGGCTTAGCGTTGGAAGACTTGCATTTTATAGTCATCAGAGGGGGTTTCTTTTTAAACTAAGTAGATCTAGATTTATCATACCATACTATCATTGAATTGTACGGTAATTAATCAAAGGTAAACTAGCAATTCCACAAAGCTTTAATACATATTTGACGATTTTAACGTTTTTGTGATCAACGTCAGTAAGCTGTTCTGCCATAGCTTTAAATATACGTATTGCATATGTTCATGACCTAAGACAAATATTTAAAGGTTTTTTAATTATCAATTTAACTCACTTGAAATCACGTGAAAATTGTTAGATTTTTACGATTTTTTTCATAGAATACCCCCTACCAAAACAAAGAAAAAAAAATTAGACTGCGATTCGAACTCGAAACTCACCGATCTTGACTTCACCTTTCTTACCACTACGCTAGTAATCATTTCTGTTGGTTTCTTTACATTTTAATTATAAAGACCACCGTGTGAATTACATCAACATACCGAAGGTTAGTATTGTCACGGTTTATGATTTTATACCGATTCCCCCCACAGGTGAGTGTGGCGTACCAGGGACCCAAACAGTGAATGTTAGATAAAAATAGCCTAATGACTATATATCAATAAGAAGGTAAACAACACAGTTCGCACATAGACCCAGTTTCAGCCTTAATTACTTCATCTAGAATAATGCATATTTATCAAAACCTATTGCATATATAGCATAAGTGTTTATCATTTCCGTAAAAGTTTACTTCAAGGCCCAAAAGCAAACCGTTTTGAAATTTCGACTGATAATTTCCGATTTTTTTTTACATTTTTCGTCAACCCGAATAAATCTCACACATTTCTAACACTAAATTCTTCCCTTTTAACCAGCTTTTAAACAATCTCGCCTTGTGTCATCCATATACTACACAACCGACGCTCGTAGAAATTGATTTGATAAGTATTTCCACAAGCTTTCCAGTTTTAATACGATCCGTTAATACAGTATTCATTTTATTTCATTGATATATTTTATTAACATATACATGCAGCCATACTGATAATGGGAAAAACTAGTTCCCATACCGCATCGATCGGCCAGGTCTTACCAAGACTAGGTTACACATCACTAATACATGTGTATGGAATACTGAGCTCAAGTAGCAGTGTTGTGCCGTTCTTGTGTATGTCCACAGTGACGGTTGTGCATTGGAAAATAGACGTACCCGAAATGTGTGAGATTTATTCGAGTTGGCAAAAAATGGTAAAAATTTCGGAAACAATCAGTCGATGTTACAAAACGGTTTGCATTTGGACCTTGAAGTAAACGTTTACGGAAAATATAATTACGTAGGCTATATATGCAATAGGTTTTGATAAATATGCACTATTCTGTATGAAGTAATTGAAGCTAAAACTGGGTCTATGTGCGAACTTTGTTGTTTACCTTCTTATAGATATATAGTCATTAGACTATTTTTATCTAACATTCACTGTTTGGGTCCCTGGTACGCTACACTCACCTGTGATTCCCCCATATTCAATAATTTTATGGTCACGACAAGGTCCAAAATAGCGAATTCTATTTATATGTCTGATATGAATTACATGTTTTACATAGCACTTATGTAGACTAATTACATTTAACAGTTATATCATATCAAAGTAATTGTGCTTTGTATCATAAACGTGACCTCTTAAACCCTTCGATTATTATCTATACCAACCGTTGACACTATTTTGTCACAATTCGTCAGTTGTATTTCAAAATTTATAAATAAAGTCAAGCCATCAATACATTTCCAGGTTCAGACATGACCGAGAAGATTAAATTTACCTCTTTTCCAATTATGGCGGAGAGTGTGTAAAGAATGGGATTCAGAGCCGAATTAAAAGGTAGTACAAAGACTGCTGTCCAGGCATAAACGTCTCCACTAATAGGATATCCACTCAATGCCTTCACCCCTTTAAACGAGACTTAGATTACATAATAGTCAATATCTTTAATATAGAATATCAATAGATATCAATAAATATATTAACATGCTTATTTTAAATCAAGAATAAAGTGTCTGATTGAACTAATATAGAATTGTTTTTCTTCCAAAAGTGTTGTCAGGAAGCGTAGTTTCATTTTTGGCCTGGGGACTGAAAGTCCCCAAGGCCTAAGTTAGTATACCACATTTCAAACCCTGCAAGAATTTTAGCCGTGCTATGTGCGAATAACAACTGTAAACATGCGCTATGCGAAAGTAGTGCAAGACAGACCAGATCAATCTTCTGTTTGAATGCCGCATATGATAAGAACATGTTACAAATAAAAATAGTACATAAAACTTCAAACGACTGCAGGAAGGTATATAGCTTACGGGCTGCATAACAAATTTTTTTCTGTTCTAGAAATTAATGCGCTGTTAGCTGATTACGGAAGATAATCATATGCATATCACGGAAAAGTACGGATATTTACGGAAATTTACGAAAACGTACAAAGCTCGATATAAGAGTTTGTAGTTTGATTTTCAAATTTCCGATGTTATTTCATTGACAACTTTGTTATTTACGAACGATTACATATATATTTACCTAAAAATAAATGTCTCTAAAAAAAGATATAATTTACGTACATTCCCGAGAAGGAACTAACGTGATCAAATTCACCCGCCATTTATCATGTTAACATGTTACAAATAAAAATAGTACATAAAACTTCAAACGACTGCAGGAAGGTATATAGCTTACGGGCTGCATAACAAATTTTTTTCTGTTCTAGAAATTAATGCGCTGTTAGCTGATTACGGAAGATAATCATATGCATATCACGGAAAAGTACGGATATTTACGGAAATTTACGAAAACGTACAAAGCTCGATATAAGAGTTTGTAGTTTGATTTTCAAATTTCCGATGTTATTTCATTGACAACTTTGTTATTTACGAACGATTACATATATATTTACCTAAAAATAAATGTCTCTAAAAAAAGATATAATTTACGTACATTCCCGAGAAGGAACTAACGTGATCAAATTCACCCGCCATTTATCGAGGACGCTGCATGTCGAGGCCCAGTGAACGGTTTCACTGATTACAACTAACCCAGAATCATTTTTGGTTTTCTCTGTTATACACATTGTACAGTACTGTATTTATATTTCATTGCTGGTATTGCTTTGTTTATTTCTGTTTCAAGGTCTTGTCATTGGTACACAATAATTTTCGATCCACATCATCAGATCATATCGCTTGAAGTTGTACAAAGCGCAGATCGAATTATTTGTACTGGCTTAAACATTTTATAATGTTGACTATGTGATTATTTTTCATTTAACGTACATTTCATAATAAAACAAACTTCCCTGTCACCCATATATTTGTGAATCATTCATTCTGTGTCATATATTGAATTTCGTCCTCTGCACATTTCGACCCGCGCTTTAGGTAAGATTCAACGCAGAACACGTAGGTGAAAAGTTTTTTTTCGGGGAGTTAACCTATAGTCCCCAGGCCTTCAGCGCTCACAGCGCTTTGATTGTAATATCATTGAAAAATACTGCGCTTTAATTATAGCCTTATCTTCAATTAAACAGCCAAAAGAATAATATTATACAGAGAAGGATAAATTCCACCCTGGGCAATATTAGTGCTGCGAGAACATAAACCATTTAAAGTGATATTGGATTCGTAGCAACAATGCTTTAACATAATATATTTTAAAGAATAAAAATTGCATATTTTTTGCAGTTACTTGCATTTGGTAGTGCAAATATGTAAGCTGCTTTATAGTTGAACTGTGCCACGGGAAAATTGACCTTGATAATTTGTAACATACTTGAATAAGAACTTATTGAAAACAACAAACAACAAATACGCAGTTTTATGTTATTAAGGTATTCAGCCAATAACGAAGCAAATCTAACTGAATATCCTTCAATTGCCTTTAATTTATATACAGTGTAAAATAAGCTTATTTTATGCCTTATTTATACCATTCTACTCCGTAACCGTGGTGTAGTGGTCAGGTGGCTCTCCGATCTTACAAGTGGAGTTAAAATCCAATCCAAAACCCATTTTAGTTTCAATTTTTTATTCTGTTTACTTATCTTTATAACCTTAAAAACCCATTTTTAAGTGTTTTTTCTGCAAGTATTCATAAAAATGTTCATTCATATCAAACTAATTATGATAATGCAAAGTAAAACTAGGTATAAAAATACGGTAATGGCTGATATCAGATCTGGTTATTTGAAAATCTAGAAGGTAGAAGTTCATCGTTCTTTGCCATGGAGTTAAGAGTGGTATAAAGACAAAATATATCAGAGTGGAATCGATGTCCGTTTCACAAAACTCGTATTTTGCTTTGATTTTTATCTCTTTAACCTTTTTTTTTTTTTTTTTGTATTTTCAACTTTGTATTCATACTTTACGATCATTTGGGCGGGCACATTAGTTGGTGGAATGTAAAGACTTAATGTGTTGTTTCTGTAACTCTACAGTGTATACGGAACACTTGATTACCTAAATTATGTTAAATTGTTAAAATTGTAACTGAATATTGACAAATTAATCTTTCTTGTATACCGTTCGGTAAGTCTTAATTTTTGAGGTAAAAAGAAGAGCTGTCCCTTACAAGTGACAAGGTGTCTCACAGTCTGTGTCCTATCTATGTGCTCAACAATTGTGCCATGTAATTTTAAAATCATTCCATGCATGACAGAGTAACCATGTATACAGTATTCCGTTACTCTAAGTGTGACCTTGACCTTTGAAGTGGTTCTTGCACGCAAAACATTGTCTCGATGTGATGTGCTGAACATTTGTGCCAAGTTATTTAAAAATCTATCGATGCATGACAATGTTACGGTCATATGCATATATACAGGATTACATTACTTTTAAACTCTTACTGAGACATTGGCCTTCCTTTGAGGAAGGGACGTGGGTCTTGCAAGCGACACGTCAGCTTGATGTGTTGAAAATTTATGCCAAGATTGTTTAAAATCAATCAATGTATGACAAAGTTGCAGTCCGAACATGAATGAGTGCATATATACAGGATTCAATTACCTTCAAACTTTAAGGTTGACCTTGACCTTCACAGTAGGGACGTGGGTCTTGCACGTGACACGTCGTCTTGATGTGCTAAACATTTGTGCCAAGATATTTTAAAATAAATCGATGCATGACAAAGTTACAGTCTGGACACGAATGTGTGCATATACAATGTATACAGGATTCCATTACCTTCAAACTGTAAGTGTGACCTTGACCTTTGAGATAGAGACATGGGTCTTGCACGAGAACATTGTCTTGATGTGCTGAATAGTTATGCCAAATTATTTGAAGATCCTTCAATGGATGACAAAGTTACAGTCCGGACACGAATGTGTGCATATACAATGTATACAGGATTCCATTACCTTCAAACTGTAAGTGTGACCTTGACCTTTGAGGTAGGGACATGGGTCTTGCACGAGAAACATTGTCTTGATGTGCTGAATAGTTATGCCAAATTATTTGAAGATCCTTCAATGGATGACAACGTTACAGTCCGGACACGAATGTGTGCATATATAATGTATACAGGATTCCATTATTTTCAAATTTTAAGTGTGACCTTGACCTTTGAGGAAGAGACGTGGGTCTTGCACGCGAGACGTCATCTTGATGTGCTAAACATTTGTGCCAAGTTATTTTAAACTCCTTCAATACACGACAAAGTTACAGTCCGGACATGGCAAAATGTAAGGACGGACGGACAGACGGACGTTCTCACCAGACGGATTTTGTGAGGTTATTCCTTTGATCTTTCTTTGATCTTTTGTAACCCCACAATATCATTTTGTAACCCCACAATATCATTTTTAACCCCATAATGACGGAATGAACTGAAACAACCTCACAATGCTAAGTTGTACTCAAACCCTGACCCGCTAATGTCTACTTGGCATGTACGGACAGACGGACGGACGGTGCGATTTTAATATGTCATCTTTCAGGGGCCATAAAAAGTCTCAAATTATTTATTACACGAGCTATTCGATTATTTGGTTAAAGCTTTAATTACATAAACCATACCCATTAATCCTATGGGAAACCAACACATAAAATCGGTCGTGGCTACGAGAATCAAGTTTCTAGCTACTTTCAAATCTCTTTTCCTTGATATCCGAGTATTCATTATCCCTCCAGATGCTTTACGAAGCTCTCGGAAAATAGAACACTGACCAATCGCTACAAGAATGAAGGTGCAGAAATTCAAACCAACATAAATGGAGACTGAGTACTGCCAACCGGGAGGTTTATCCTTTGTCAAAGGTAAAGCTACACATACACCAGACCTAGAATAAAATTGCTTTTGGAAATAGTCCGTGTACACCACCGGAATAAATGCTAATGCGAAAGCAATAATCCAACAGAAAATGCAATATATGTGTGCTTTCATTGGTGTAAATCTTACGGTGCCAAAAAGGTACTTGATAACTAGAAGTCTGTCCAGTGTGATCAAGCAAACAAAGAGAACACTGGCCTCAGAAGATACCGTTGATAGAACACCGGCAGTTACACACCAGATACTGCTCCTCCATTTTTCTTCCACATAAATGTACCTACAAATTGTAACGAAAAATAATTATTACAATCGTTTTAAGGCATATTTTACTTACATATTGTTTAATTTGAGACTTTGAAATAATACTTGACAATGCCAGATATTAACAAACACACTATATAAAGGAAAACACCCAAAAGTAAGGACTCCGTCAAAAGTATGTTTTATATGGCAGAAATCGTCATTAGAAAACAGGCATGTACAATAAGGTTTCATTTTAAAACTAGGCTTTGTTTCGTTACAGATTCAACATTTTTATGAGAGCGTACATATGCAAGCTAAATTATATTTACACTTTATAAGTTTTAGCAAAGACATAAATGTAACTTTTCAGACCCAAAAAAACATTTTCTAAAGAAACACGCAGATATTCGGTAATATCTCCGTTTTATCCTACTTCTTAAAGATGTCTCTGTAAGTGTTTTTGTATAGAAATATAACTGATTTACAATGAAGGATGTGAAATATACAAAATCGATTCATATTCATGAAAAGTTAACTTGTAAATGTATGCCTCTGTTTGTCTGAGACAAAGTTGTCTTGCATGTGTATTAGGATAATGTTTGAATATACATTTAGTTCATAAAAACTATCATAAACTTGTATGTTAAGCTTTGTGGCAAAAAAAAAGCAAAAACGTCAAAATTTGTCCCGCATTATGCCATAAGGTGTGAGAAATGATAAGTTTACTTAACAGTATTTAAGTATCTTATGTCGCAAAGTTGACAGACGGGCCTCGATTTCAATATAAAGAAAGCGACAGCAATTTTATCATTGTTTTTGTAAAGTTTGGATTATTGTCTTAGTTGCTAGACTTTTCCTGTAAAAGTAAAAGCATTTTTCTAGTATCGAGATTCGTTTATTTTCATTTATTTTTCACTAAATTCGGTTTAGTAATAAGAAAGTTATATGTTCTTATTTCTGGTTGTTGTATAACAATTTTACTGAGACCGCTTTGACGGACCTCAATTTGTGTAACCTATTTTGACCGACATATCTTATATTGATGCATTTCATGTCTGCACGGAGGTTATGATTTCCACAGGCGGGAAGATTTATTATTTAAGAAAGACTGACTATTAGAAAATTGCAAACACACAGTATTTCGACTTGGCATGCGAGATGTTATAAAGTTCCTATTTTAGCTTGATCAAGGTGAATACAATTATTAAATCCCCCGAACACAAAGTGTTAGAGAATTATACTGGATTCAACTTGTCTGTCCGTCTGTCCGTACATGTCCAGTAGGCATAAGGGGATTAGGGTTTGAGTACAACTTAGCATTGTGAGGTTATTTCTATCCATTCCGTCATTATGAGGTAAAAATGTTATTGTGGGGTTAAATCATTATATTGTGGGGTTGAAAAAAGAGCAAAGAAAGGTCGAAGGGATTACCTCACAAAGTCCGTTTGGTGAGTAACTCTGTCCGTCCATCTGTAGACGGAATTTTGTGATCTACAAAACCCCTGGTCAAAATTCAACGATACTTCACACAAGTAATGAGTACAATGCCTGGTTGTGCATGGTTTATGTTTCGGGTCTCTGGGTCAAAGGTCAAGGTCACAGGGGCTCGAGATGGTAAAATTCTGTGGACGCTAAATCTCCAAAACTCCTGGTTAGAATATTATGATACTTTACACAAATGTTAAGTGCAATACCTACTTGGGCATGATATACTTTTCGGTCACTAGGTTAAAGGTCAAGGTCACAGGGGCTCGAGATAGTATAATTTTGTGGACGCGAAATCTCAAAAACCCTGTTCAGAATTTAAAGAAATTTCAAAGAAGTGATAAGCACCATCCCTGGTTGTGCATAGTCCATGTTTCGGGTCACTAGATCAAAGGTCACAGGGGCTTGAGATAGTGAAATCTTGTGCGCTTTTAATCTCCAAACTCGCTCGTCAAAATTTAGCTATACTTCACAGAAGCCTTAAGTTGTACAGGTCAAATAATCAAAGCATCAAATATTACATAAATGGTAAATACTATGTCAGTGGGTTGTTCATGGGTTATTCACCACCTTCAGTGACAGTTCAAATTTTTGAAAGTTTTCTATTTTGTTTCGTAAATTGTTACAGTAGATAGATTCTTTTCAGTAAAAGATTTGTGCAATTTATTTTTTATTTTCATAATGCTTTTGCTCTGAAGATGTGGTAAATTTCAAAGTATAAATCGAGGGCTCAACGCGAAACTAGCCTATGTGCATTTTTTAAAAATGTTCAGGAGAAGGAAAAAACATTCCAAAGCAATAAATATATTGTTTGTATAAGTATGATTAAGATATGATGTGTGTTTTTGTGATACCGAAACATGATCACTTTGATTTTTACAATCAGTTCAATTGAAAAGAAGTTTTTACAAAAAAAGTCACATAGAATACTTTCACACTGAATTCTAATGAAAATGACATTTTGCTTTAATGCGAAACTATTCTATATGATTTTCAAACCATCATTTATAAATGCATTGGCATCACTTTTAACAACTTACAAACCTAAAGGAGTATGTAATTGATCTGTTTATGAAAAACTGCAAATAGCATAGTTTCGCACTAAAAGTTCCACTAAAGTTGTCTGTTCACTTAATGCGAAACTATTCTATATGACTGTCAAACTTTGATTTTTGCATTTATTTCGAGTCATTTTCTTTATTTCATGGTCATTATATAAATTTGAGCTAAAATTGTTCATAATATTGTGAAATACAACACCAGTTAATGGCAAAAAACAAAACTAATGAGAATTCAGACAGTGAAGCAAAATTTTTCAAAAAGTTTGACCCTTCAAACTGCAACAGTTTCTGGCAACATGTAATGGCAATATTGAAGGTTGTGTACATGACATCCCTTTATGTTATTGCTATGTGTCTAAATTTCACACATAACAAAATGTACTAGTTGATGTTAAATGATAATTACATCATGGTATCCAGAAAGCAAAGAAAGTAAAAATAATGTTATCGAACTACCCAGTTAAACCTATTTGCAGTGCCTTTTACACTTAATGGTTTAATTCGGAAAAATTCACAGCTGTACTTGAATTGTTTTAAACAATTGTATTGTGCACTTCTTTTCACTTCTTTAATCTAAATATATCTTAGTATTTACAACTTTACTTTCAGGCATTTTCGTTCAGTTAAAGTATACAATAACGGCTAGCACTTGTAACATGTTTATTAATGAAATGAAATTTAATTGAATGTTACATATTAAATCATGATATGAAAGTAATAAGTAAATGTTGAAAATTCTTATCAATCACTGTAAGAAATAATAAATGTGTCCCAGTATTTTGTTGTTGAATAAAATACAGTCAGGAGTTTTGATGCGCAGTAATTATATCACGAGTGCGTAGCACAAGTGATTTAATTTTTCGCATTCGAATGAGTGACTGTATAATTTATTCAAAGATAAAATATTAGTACATATTTATTGTTTCGATTCTAACACTTCGTTTTCTTTGAAAACTATCCTGAGTTATATTCAACTCATAGCAGTACATCAATGAAACTTTGAAACGTCAAATGCGATTGGACGCACTTGTTTACATAGTTACGTCATGTCATTACATCGTTTTGCAGAATGTCGTCCTTGGAGAAAGGTGCTGTATTTAATGGTGAAATTAAATACAACCTTTTCCCTACAATAATATCCGAGTCAGTATCAAAATATTCATGCTAGAAAGTCATTTTTGTTGTGCACAGTTCATTATTACTAGAAATGACTGCTCTAATTTTATAGTATAATTGCAGAATTTATTTTCCTACTTGATGAGTTTTGTTTGTTTTGGGTTTAACGCCAGTTTTCAACAGTATTTCAGCTATTTGCTGGCAGACAATTTACATTACCTAAGGACCTGGGAAGGACTAGTACTAGACAACCATCCTCTGTAAGAAACTACCACTTATCTCACATAAAGAGAAATGGTCCATAGCTGGGCTTGTACCCCAATGATCCTCTTTTGGTGAGAGGTCACAGTGATTTCAAGTCAGCAACTCTAATCACTCAACCATAGAGGTGGTCTATGTGTATATTTATGGCATTTTCCTTTCCAGCCCCGTCAGTTACTGCTTGCGTGCATCCGTCTGACATGTTTTTCATATGTTCTTCCTCACCCCTAAAGCTGTCAACTTTTCTCCCTTCCCATATTACCAATTGTCTAACTTTCTGATCAATCTTATCTCGACTTAATGGGCCATCTCACTTCTCTTTTCCCAACCAATCTTTCTGACCCATATTGCCTCCTCCCTTGCCGTATCACTTACTGTATGTGTGTAAAACTATCTGACCCTTCTTGCCTTCTTTTCCCTTCCAAACTTTTACTTTTTGAGTTTATCTGTCTGACCCATCTTACATCTATAATTATTTTGTATTAATATTTTTTTATTGTATGAAGTACTCTTTAGTGCTACTTCTAGAGTTCTTATAACACTCGGACGAAAGTTTCTAAGGAAATGTAAAGACAAAATATTTATCCACTACAAAATCATATACACTGGTATATATATACCAGTATTCCAACCAGAGCTTAGTCTAGTGCTGGCTTAGATGACAAAATTAACATGAAAAAAATTAATTTACTTGCAAAAGATATAATTGGACATTCTGTTTGCTGCGTAAACAGTGCTACATGGTAAAATTGCTCAAAGAAAGAAGGGTCAGTTCTAGCATTGCTCCCAATTCTCAGCTTCCATAATACATGTACACATAATACTTAATTGATGTTATAGTGATGATACACAAGATGGAACGAACATAGATTTTGATAAGGAAACATATTTACCAGTAATATGAATTGTAAGAAAGCAAACCACCAGCTACCAGTTAATTTAGGCAAAAACAGAAATTTAAATATATTTTTTTCTTAAATGTAGTAATAGACATTTTTTCTATCTTTATGCACCTATGATATTAGAAGATTAGTTTGAATGCAGTACATCCCATGATGTCTTGTCTTACTGAATCTCACTTTGTAGTTTATTCCTGATGCAGTAGCAGGAGAGTTTCTGGCTAAACAGATTTGACTTCTTGGGGTATTCCCTTCCCAGATCCTTTAACCCTGGGGCAACACCTAGTATGAACTTCACAGGGCCTTGATATCTATGACTTTCTTTACTGGGCATACCTACACCCCACTAATTGCTTTTCATTATTAAGCACACCTATACCCCACTAATTGCTTTTCATTATTGGGTACATCTAAACCCCTCTAATTGCTTAAGTAAAAAAGTATCAATTAATATATTAAAATAAAGTATCTTCAATAAATGATGTCATAGAATGTAAAAATTAGAAGAACAGAAGTAATTTAATAGGCACATAGACTAGTTTCACATTAAACGCTCAACTCAAGTTTCAGTGCGAATCTATCCTATGTGAAAAGAACCAAGGATTACAAGTTATTTTCTGAATATTTATAAGCAGATTATTATTAATGATGTACCTTTTCCTTAGTTTAAGCATAACATTGAAGTATATTCACAAAATTGAATAGTTTTATTCTTCATATAGACTATATTAGCATCTGTTTGACTCAATTTTTAATACGAAACTAGTCTATGTGCACCAGTGCACATAGACTAGTTTCGCATTAACAAAAGTTGGCAAGTGTCAGATAGAATATAAGGACAAATTAGTTTTTTCCCTTTTATTAACTTCAGTACAAGGAAGATTTTCACACAGTATGTGGGTACTGACTAGATATTTCAGAATATAGAAAAAAAGTACTTTTGAAAAAAAATGTTAGTTAGGCTAGTTTCGCGTTGAGCCCTCGAAATGTAGCTGATTTTGTTGTAAGTTCATCAGGAAATTCAGTTCAAAGATGCGATTTTAATATTAAGAGAGAAAGTATGTATCCTACTTTAAAGCAATAAGTCATGTTTTGTACTAAATGTTTGAATAAATGTTTTTTGCCAAAATAGGATTATCACTGGGTCATTGCGAATTATGTGAAACCATGTGTCTAGATGCATAAACATTGTTCTTGTTAACAATAAAGAAAGTATTCTTTATCATACCTGTTGCGGAAAAGAGAATCTGCAACAGCTATTGTGATCAGGCATATAGCCATGAAAAGGTCTGCCACTGCAAGGTTCGTTACAAATATACCATAGCCTATTTTTAGTCTTTCACGATCGAATAAGATTCGATATATGATTGAACAAATGTTTCCAAGAAGAGCCGTTATTCCAACCAGCCATAATACTGCCTTAAGAACTGGATGTCTCATGAGGTCTTCACAAGATGAAAATTCGTCGCGTTTTGGATAGCATTCGCTTTCGGCCAAGTAACATGGGCGAATACCACAAAATTTGAAAGCCGGTGAAATAAGTTTTCGCATCGTAACTATTCCGTCAAATATACGATTGTTGAACTCGACAATGTCATTTCCTCTAAAGTTTAGTTCATCAATAGAGGTATTGTTAAAGGCATAATCTTCTATTTCCTCTATTTCATTATAGGAAATGTCTACAGATTGCAACTTCAAACCGTAGAAAGTATTCGCAAAAATTCGTTTCAGGTTTGTCCCTGTGATTTGTAGGCTTTTGATATTTTTCAATCCATGAAATGCCGTCGATGATATTACTTGGAGTTTAAAATTGCCTTCGAGGTTGAGATGCTCAAGATTATCTAAATAACGAAAGGTATTATTCGGTATCATTTCAATACTGTTGTATCCTATATCAAGACATTGAAGACTGTGTAAATTATAAAAACCATCTTCATCTATACCTTTTATTTCGCAAAAAGACAAATTTATTCTAGTCATACATGTAAATGGAAAAATAATTTTTGTCCTGATGAAAATATCGGATATATCCGGATTGACACTTATGTCAGCACTCAGGGTACTTATAGACATTTTTGCAACGTCTTTATATGTTAGGTTTCCGGATCGGCAATTTATTGAAAATCCAACACATGTGCAGGAAGCTGGACAAAAGTAATCACAAAACATTTCATCGTCTTCATAACTACATTGAGGAATTCCATCACACACTTTTATCAAAAGCAAAACTTTTAACTTTGTGAATTTTTAAAATATGTGCAATGACTTGTACAAAATGATGTTATCGTAAACAATAATTTCAAATATCGAAAACAACGAACTCCATGATGTTATGCGAATATCTTGGACGAAGTTATATTCGTTTGGTACATTTGTTGTGAAGCGAAGTTTTACGTCCTTCAAAACACGATATATCGGGTATCTGGGTTTTGAAAGATTTGAAAAAATTAAATCAGCGACCTTTGATGATTCTGCAGTATCTTCGACGAAAACGATGCCCTTTGCTGAATCGCTTGGACTAAAGCGTATACTGCCTAGTAAATCTCTTGCCATTGCTTTATAAAAACAATCAGGGTTCCGATCGGTTTCTTTGCGAGATATTATCCTTTCTTCTCGTAATGAAAGAAGTCTGTGCTCTAAGTTGAATATACCCTGAAGAGGAGTTTGTGTCGTAAAATAAAGTATACGAATGTCACTGCCATCGGAGAAGAATTGGTTTGCCAGCTTTCTCGCCGCCATGTTACTTTCGGTTGAATAATCTTCAGTCAGAATAAAAACTTCTCTGAGGGAATTTGAACAGGCTGAAGTGAAAACATACGGAAGCGTTCTTTATAAGTTTGCACCTTTGTACGTGCACAAGATCAACTTTAACTTTACAACAATTAATTCTATAAATACAAACTATTAGTATATAATATAATTATGTTGACATATATGCACCACAATATTTGTAATAGAACTGCATAAATAATGTAAACGTACAGTTGTCGGAACGTAACAGTTGTCACACAAAGCGCACGACACACGCACGATGTACGCACGTTACACGTACGGTAAATACACGGTACACGATTCAGAACGATACACGATATGAACGATATACGAAGCGCACGCTACACGATAGACGGAGTACACGTCATACGATTACTTTGACCTTTTCACATTTTACTTAAATTTTGATTGTTTTTTTTTCACCAAATCTGTTTGCTTTGTTTCTTTTTATTAATGTGTTGTCCTTATACCGTTAATGGGACCAAAATAATAAGACCAATTATTTACAGGTTTCACACCTACACAATAGAAAAAAAAGACTTCGGTAAATTTCAAATGGCAACAGTTTAGCTAGGTGCGAAGTAATTTACAGTTAGTGTCAAATTGGAATTTGAATATTGATCCCGAGGTGCGGGAAAATGGGCGGAAGTTAACTGCTGTCAACACGTTTCTTTAAAGCGCCACTACACGAAATACGCTGTCCATTTGACTTTTCAACAGTCAGCATAATTATCTTTTCAATAAATCATTCATAGTTTTTAAGTAAATTCGTGTGGCGATTATTTTTTATAACTATTACGAGGATTACCATAAACAACATGTAATTTTATTAAGGTACTGTACATGTACAATTATTTTTTTATTTTTGCTCGGACTTTAACAGATTTTGTAAAACAACCGATGATTCGTCGATTGGCCATATTATTTTTATCTGCCTAATAAATATTCAATACATGTAGTTACCTTTTAAAGTAGTTGATGTTCCCTGTCATGTTAAAATTTCCAATTAATTTCCTTATAACTTGTCTACTGCACTTAAGATAATGCCGTGATAACAACAGTTTAGATTACAATTATGTCCTTTCCGTCGATAAAATATGATTAAATTTCGGATTTCAGAATTGTCTTCCGCCTGTCCCGGAAGTCATTATTGTCCGTATTGCACTGACAAATGAAAAATAATAAAATGAGCAGTCAGCTCTTGATTTCTTTTTGCGGAGATGTACACGCTTAGTAAAACGATTCACGAGTGAATAAAACATCGAATCGTATACCGTGTAGGCCTATCGTGCACCGGGAATCGTATATCGTGTATAGTATATCGTGTATAAGTATATGGTGCACGTTGCACGATTAATGATACGATATGATACACGATATACGATTGACAAATTACACGATGAGCGCACGCACGTTACACGCACGATATACCCAAATTTTGACAACTGTTACGTTCCGACTACTGTACTTCATGTAGTGCAGTTAAATTTCAGTGCATTACTTACAAGTTCCATCAATTTGAAATATTGGCGTACACATTAATTATCGCACCTTTAACTTTCGCTAAGTTATACATGTATATTAAGCGTCAAGTGACGTATGATGATACGAAAGTTTTTGGAAATCGTTGAAATGGCTAGTTGAAACCTATAGAGTCGTATTAGAAACTCTTCCTTTAATTTGGCTTGCGGAAATCCGGTTTAAAGTGGTCATTATGTACTTAAAGGCCCGTCTGTTGGAGACTGAAATATGAAAACTCGCAAACGAGTGTACTGTATTGCATATATTCGTAAGAATGAATATGCATTATACTGTTTCACATTAGAATGTTTGCAATTAACAACAGTTAACTGGTAGGCCTAATTGTATTATTTACTAAACAGTTTGACCTATTCATAAAGTCGATTATCACACCTCTCATTCTATGTATAGCCCATATAATAACATGCATACATGCAAAAAAGCACCCGATAATTACTAGTTATGACGGAGATGCCCCAAGGACTTTGCTTCTATTTGGAATAAATGTTGGGAAACGAAAAGGTGAAACGGTTCATGATTTGCGTGTGTCTGTACTTATTCTTCTAAGCTTTGTTATTTTTAGATCGTTAACCACTTACCATTTTGTTTTAAAATACAAAACAATGAGTAACAGACTGGTGAATGTATCAAGCGTGTAAGCGAATAAGGAATTTATTAACAATAAAGGGAAGACCACACTAAATCGAAGCATCTAAAACGATCGATCTATGCATAGAACCATCGTCAGAGTTCCATTCAACACAGTATATACATAGTTTCATATTCAAGCAAAGTGTTTACATGTTGCATTGTTGCATGTTAAGCTTTATTCCTTAGTGTTTAACTTGATGTACATCATTCACAAGAGTCATGTTACACATTGCCATCCCCCCGCCAAGTGCTCTTTCTATGACCAAGAAATTTGAGGTGAAAGGAATGGATATGGTATAGTTTATACGCTAATAAAATATTAGTATTGGGATAATTAAGCAAGGTAGAGTTATGGTTCTTGGGCATGTACTTTCAATCAACATGCTTTATCACTGTATGATGTTTCAAGTACTTCCCTTTAGTATTTTTTAAATTATGCTACGGACAAGATTGTGCTATGTACAAAAATAATCAAAAAAGGTAACAATTAAAACAAACACAGAGTTACTGTCCTGTGGCACTGTATTTCCTTGTGTGTCTTCTCTCATTATTTGCAATTTGAAAGAATTTCCTTCAGTATTTTTCTATTTATGATCAAGACAAGACAATGAAATAAGGAGGAATAATTGAAAAAATAGGCAAGGTACAGTAAAGATTTTTGGGTACTGCACTTTCACTCATTGTGTTCTATAACTGTATAACGTGTCATGTGATAACCTTCAACACGTTTGAAGTTATGCTCCGGACAATATAAATCAAGAAAATGCAACTAAGGGGGATAATTAAAAAAGAAGGTAAAATACAGTTATGGATATTGGTTTACTGCACTTTTCCCCATTGTACTCTATCACTGTATTAAGTTTCAAGTAATTCCCTTTAGTACTTTTGGAGTTATGCACCCGACAAGAATATTCAAGAAAATGTAACAAAGGGGAATAATGCATAATAATTAGACAAGGTAGAGTTATGGTTCTTTGGCACTGCACTTCCTCTCAATGTCCTCAATGTCTGTTTGCAAAGTATAAATAAATTCCCTTTAGTACTATTGGAGTTTTGCTCTGGACAAAAATGTGACAGACAGACGGACGGACGGACGGAGCCCGTTATAACATCCTCTCTGCCAAGGCGGGGAGATAATCATATAAAGAACTAGTTTCCTGATTCTTTCATATCAGTTTTAATTAGTGGTTATGCTACTAGTCTACTTGATTATAAAATCAAATAGACAGTCAAAGCCGCGCTAAGCAGAAATAGCTCTTATTGGTATAACGTAAGCGGACAATATGCCGTCAAAGTTTGATTCACTTAAATGTCAGCCCATTTAGCCCGACTCTATTTACGAGAAAAGACATATTAATTGTAATTATTCTTATCTGTAGAATTTAAAAATTAAGCTCAATGTGATACATAATAGTGTTGATTATACGTTCATGAGATTAGGCATATCTTCAGGAGACTTAGATTTGCATGTTTATAATGAATACTAGCACAATAAAGCATGTTCAAAAGGATTGACGTGAAATATTATATTGTGTTGATATGCAAACTTGTTTCATATATGAAATGACGTTATTATTATGTTGGTGTACAACTGCATATCAATAATATTTCACATACGTCTCCCCAAGTCAAACACATCTTAAAATAACTAATATGAGTACATGAGCAAGAATTAATCACTACCATTGATGACATAAAAATCTACTAACATAGATAGAGGACATTACCACTATCTTTGCATGACTGAATATATTGGTTTAATTCGATTGAACTATCGTAAGTCACAATCATGACTCAGTGTTTCGATGGTAAGTTGTTATACAGTTACAAAATGACTTCCTCTTAAATTCAATGTGTGTAATTAACAACTACATGTATCATAAAAAAATTGTGTAAGCAAATGAGCTGATTTTCTTTTTTGGTGGTCAATTTAACAACTATCATACAAACTAACATTAAACCGTTAATTTATTCAGTAGTCTGTATTGTTATTTTCTGTATAAGCAAATGACCATCCTCATACATCAGTGGTTTGCCAAACTTTCAAACATGAAGTTACATAATAAATGCTCTAGGAGACGAGAATGACAAATGATTTGCTTTCTCATTTTTCTGGTTGATATTTAATCATACTCGTATCTACTGAGTAGAATAATATTTTTTGAAGTTTGGGTTTTTCTACATTCCTTGCATCAGGCACACTGTGGTAGCAGTTACATATTTTTGAGTTCTTTTTTCGTTTGAGAAGCTGAAGCAACTAGAAGCGAAACATTTTCATTAGTGGGTTTTTGTTTATTTAAATTACACATTCATTTTTTTTCAGACGCCGAGGCATTTGGTATTAATATTCTATCATTGATATATTTTCTCTTCTAATTTTTATTTTTAAAATACAACTTGTTTGTCATGCCATGTCACGATAAGATCTAGTGTGGTACATGTACAACAAAAATATCAATATATTTATTTTCACTTATAACCCATTTAAGAAGGCTCGGCTTCAGCTTAGTTTTTGTCTAAATGTTATTATTTTCTTGCCCCTTATCATGTTACAAACTGATTAGGGTCCCTTTTGTATTATTCAATTGATACAAAAGTTATATAATTTCATAAAGTAAAAGAAAGTGCATACCCACTTGTAGTAAACCGACATTGTAATTAATCTCTTCATCCTAGCAAAACTAACGTGCCAGCTGATAATGTATTTGACGAGCTCCTGTCGTCATTTGCTACAGTAGCTGGGATTGCTGATAACAAATCAAACTCGGTTACTACCCCTTAGCTGACGATAATGTCTAAGAGTCAAAGACACTCTTTATTCAGCATTTCTCGCGCGGGGGTGTATCCGAGAATTTAGGAAAGTCGGAAAAGAGTAATAAAAGTGTGAGGTACATTCAAAGTACGCAGAAAAAAGGCGTTCGTAAAGTTCATTGTTCATCAAACGTGGAGTGGGGTGGCGTAAAGATGATGTTTGAAAACGCGGATTTTTTTAGCAATTTAATGTCCGATTCAACAGTAACTCTACGGATGGGCCATTTATTTAACTATCGATAGAGAACTATGTAGAAGTCTACGGATGGGCCATTTATTTAACTATCGATCGAGAACTATGTAGAAATCTACGGATGGGCCATTTATTTAACTATCGATCGAGAACTACCGTTGCTCGACTCATTTCTTATGTAGAATTCTATTACTTATTTATATAAATGGTCAGGTAAATAGAAATTCCCGAAGTCATGACCCTTAGTCATTGAGAGGTTTAAACATTCCAGGATAGTGACCACACATCTGCGTCATCAATTTTATTAATCTCGGCCGACTCTGGAAAACGATTAAATAACTAACAGAGTTATTAACATTACAACTGTTTGATTTTTCTTAAAGTGAGTATCATGTCGAGTATAGAATGTCGTTTTCAAGTAGATACTAGGGGTGACCGGGATTTGACTGGACTGTTTGTTTACTATGATATAGCTTGTAGTAGCGAGAGTCCATTCTCAATCACTACTTGATCATCCTTGAAAATGACATTCCGCTTGAACCAACAAATATTCAAGTTACATTTAAAACAGCAAACATGTAACAGCTAGGCGGAGAGCGTGAACGAAATTGGCTGACGCTGCACTCAGAAAACTAATTTATGTTGTTTGATCTATTTACACACAAATAATCCACATGGTGCTGAATTTGGACATAATTATTAAGCTATTCTGGTGATGCACAATATATTGTCCCATGACTGTACGAAGTTTGTCAAAATCTCCAACATGGTTACCAAGCTATCACTATTGTTAACATCCTTGAATGCTTAAATCAACGCCGTGTTTGACAACCTCAAACAGACAGCCTCTAACAGACATGCTCTATGAATCGCCGGTTTGATTCAAACAGTTGAGTAAAATGATTTCATGTGTATAGTGTAAATGTATGTGTTATCATCTCTCAATAGTTACTATCAAAATAATATTTCAATTACATAGCGTACTTTCTGTATTCCTTAACACGTCTTTTTAGCGACACTTTTCACTTTCTATTGAAAATGAAAATTACATTCAGTGTTTATATATTTGCAAATATTTGTAGTTCCCTCATATTTCAACGCACAATGTCACATGTTAACGTCAGCTTAATCGATATTATCACCGTTAGGTATGCTTTCATGCTAAATGCTATGTTTGTATTGCATAATACAGTGTATAAAGATATAGGAAAGCGTACGTTTTCTCCCAACGGGAAATTTCAGTGCTTCAAACGGTAAAATGACCGACAGTGTAAAAATATTATAACACCTGATTCTGCTTTGGCCTTTAACATATCTGGTAAATAAAACAGTTCATGGAAATTATGTCATACTCACTACATTCAAGCTCGTCGTGCCCTGCGGGACAGTCCATGACATCATTGCATACTAAGTTGATTGGAATACAATAACTACCCGGACACTTCACTGTATTTTCTGGACACGAAAAATCGGCTGTAATATATATCAAAACATTAAGAAAGGCTAAATAAACATATTTTAAAATTTGAAATGCTCTATTTATGTATTCAGAAAGTGCTGATTTATTGTGAATCATGTTAGCAAGTGGGTATGTTACTTGCAAATGAGTGAGTGAAAGAAGAAATGTCTGACTGACCGATGGTGACCACAATGATATCTTTAGATGTTTCATGCTTAGACATAATACTTTATATAGTTATAATTAAAGGACTATACGCTTGGAAAAATTGTTATGCCAAAACAAAATGATATACATTCCTTTAATTCATTTAATTATGAAACTTGACAGTAGAGTTTTTACAATTTTCCATATAATTAAATTCAAACCAAGCCCTCTTCTGTGATATTCGTTCGTGTGGGTTCAGATTTTTCAGATATAGTAAAGAAAACGTTAATTTAAAATCAGATTAAGTTGAAGTTATGCTTAAAGTGTCCTTGAACGAGAAAAAACACCTCATTTTGATGATGAGGAACTATTTCTCTATAAAATATGATTTTTAAATGTTCTGGAAGTAAATTACCCAAACGAATAAGTACCATTGACGGCCCGTGAACATTCCAAATCTAACATGCAATTACAAACATGTGCCTACAAAAGTGACCGTTATTCGTATATAAAAAAATCCATTTAATGAAAAGAATATTTTGCAACAAAACACACTAAACAGGTTATAAAGATTATATGACAGTAATCTGATTGGGTGTTATGTCAAAATACCACCAGACTACATTTTAGTTATAACATCATTTTTTCACAGGTGGCCAGTTTGTTTTGGACAAGTTACGTTAATGCTTTTCGCTCTTTCTTCTTGCTTATTTAATTATAATTACTGAAAAGTGGATATAAAGAGTATGAATAATGTCGCTTTTAAAACCATTTTGGTTCAAGTAAAATCCAAACGAGGAGTAATGTGGTCTTTTTGTCACTAACATCTGGTAATACAGTATAAACAATAGTTTCTCCTCTTGGTAACAAATAAGGAATAATGAAGAAAATTTCCTTATCACATAATTATTATAAGAATGATAATAGGGTTGTTATCTCTATAATGCAAAACACCAGTTAGATTCAAAGTAAAGCTGTTCTTAAACGTTAAGTTTTTATTATTTTTAAAGACGTTTTATACTGTAATCATTGCTGATAAACATATAGATTTGTTAGATTAGAGAAACAAAAGTTGCGTTTCTACATTATTTTTTTACTTTAAGTATTCTGTTCCACGTTGCTCCTTACGTTTACAATCATTCTGGGTACAGTCACTACGTAAATATACGATGCTTATTATTTTGCTACTAGATAAATATTAGTAAACCTAAAATTATTTGAAAAAAAGTTTAACCTTGATAAAAAGAAATTCTTACATAACTTTAAATACCAAACGAAATAATACAGGTACATATAAAATGTTGATGATATGAAAGATAAGTATTGGTGATTTTGAATCAAATCTATGCTTAATTATTCTTCATTAAATGATGTCATTGTTACTGTATGTTCAGTGTAGTTCGGGCACCTTTTAGCACCACCAGATTGGCTAATGAAACATCCATAACCCATAAACACAATACTATTTTTGCTAGAATTATTGTCAAATCAATATCTTAAAAACTGGAAAAACCATTTAATAACTTACCGAACCATTCAGTAATTTATGATATATACATTGTATTACATGTACTTAGGAAAATATGTACATCAAAGACAGTGATTTACAATGCTGTGGGTTAGGGTGTTAATCACTTTCATTCATATAGTGTCATTTATTTATATTATTATTATTTTATTCCGGCATATCGTTTTACATTTTTCATATATATGTGTATGTCATAGATACAATGATTTTCAAAAAAATGTCTTTATAGGGCTTTAAAATGAAGAATATAATTAACTGTGCTACGCGTTTCATACAACTCATCAGGCACAATTGTAGTGAATAACGTTGTTTCGATGACGTCAACGTCATAATTTTACTTCCTGCAAGGAAGATTACTGTTAATACGTAATGGTAAAATAAAACAGATAATTTATGTAAATTAATGGCGTTATGATTATACCGCTTTTAAAGAGACATACCCTATAACTGAAGTCAACTTTGATAACCTTCAAAACATAAATAATAGAATCTTTCGAAGTGTTATAACTTAACCTAAAAGTTTCAGCTATGCATTTCCAGTCATTTTCGATAAAACCAGCAGTTTAAAATCTACTGCAGTACCGTAAATCATTCAATAATCTTTATATAGTTGCTGTTGTACAATTAATGGGTGCATGCGATTTATTACAGAAAGCCTCTATTCTCATTGATTGTGGTAAAATGAGGCATTTTTCGCCACAGGTTTTTCTTAGAAATTGTATTTATTTATCATTTTACGTTTATTGAACACATAATCTATGTTTCGAGAATATAATCTGCTAGATGTAGGGAGTGCCTCTTCAAGCATTGTGAAAACAAACCCCATCTATATATAATATGAGATGTATTCTTTCCCATTCATGATGCTGTGATTGTGTAAAAATGGAAATGTTGAACTTTCCCATATCTAAAATAAGGTTACGTGGTAGAAATGTTTAATAAAAATAATTTGATTAAGATATATGTAAAAATAGAAGGTGGAAACGTTGTCCTTTTGCTTAATGATCTCAGCCAAGAGCCCGATCAACCCGATTTTAATGGTCCTGTACAGTAAGTTCAGCCTTCATCATCAGTATGTATAAGAATGAATTATTCTATCAGCCTCAACTTTTCACATGGGATCCAAATCCATGGTTTGCATTCTTAACACGTTTTTGGCCGTCTTGTTATGTTCGTGCATGTCCAATTCAGCATGACCCATTGGATGCCTATTTAAGCAGCAAACTTGTTTTCTGATTGTGTTGAAACCAAAAATACACTAAAACGTTTATTCTGTAACATTTAAATTAATTATTTGACTTAATTATGAAATAGATTAATGTAAAATATTAACATACCACAGTTTTCTAAAAAACTACTTCCACATTTGGATATGAGACCAGGTACATCAACGTCATATATACACAGTTTACAGTCACTGTCAACGCTTGTTGCATTATCTTCCAAAGGTAAAAGTAAACACAGTTTGCTTGAAATTGTAGTGCAGTCGTGACCATAACAAATATATCGCAGACGAAGCGCGATACATAAAACGTTGATGAGCTTTTTCCTTTAAAGTGATCTTGATTAAAGTGACATTATGTGCATCTTACTGCACATAGTGTATTTTTGGTGACAGTTTTATAAAAAGCAACTTTCGGTTGCTGTGCATTTAAATGTGTTGAATTTAATGATGATGCTGCATTAGTACATTTTGTACTTGAATTTGGTGCTTTAGAATTAAAAAGGTTGACTAATAAAATAGTAGTTCCTTTCTTCAGAGTGATCTCCCTTTTGTTGTTGTAGTTGTTGGTGTAGATTTTAGCAGTGGAAGGAACGCAACTCTTGCTTGCAAGTGTTTTTTTTTTCCAAAAAGTCTACTTCAGTCAAATTAGGAAAAGTAATATTTGTTAATTTATTATTTCGTACTGGAAGCAGGAAGAGTTTGGTGTATTGGGTAAACAGCTATTATTTCTTCTACCCTTTTTTACACACCCCTATTTCAGCTGGATGTTAACTTGAGAAAAATGCACATAATGTCACTTTAATAAAAGCTTTAAAGCTCTGATAAATACTTTCAGAAAAATAAATATTGATGTACTTAATTAAACTTACATATGTTAATCTGTAAAACAGCGAAATGTTTATTTTCTACTATTTAAGTCAAAATTTGATGATTCACTTATTCCTTGACGCGTTTTTCTGTTTTGTCAAAGAACAATTATTCAGAACAAGTCTGGATTTAACAAGTTTTCAAAGCACTAATTTTGTATTAACCAATATTTTTGCTGTAATTCTTTGAGGTCAGATGAAGGGTAATAAAACCTTTAAAACATGTGATACGCTTAAAGTATTTACATCAGGTACTACATGTGCATATATGTTGATTATTTTACTCTTAAAAATCATTAAGTAATAAAATGACCGGCATCAACTGATAATAGGCAGGATAAAAAGGATCACTTGTTTGCATCTGCTTCACGTATTTGGTTATTGGACAAGAAGTAATTATCCATTACTAAATTGTAAAAACGGGATAACGTGAGACACGGTAGAGAGAGACATTTCCTATGCTCCGTGGTTTAAAGAGCATAACTTAAAGCCATAGAGTATATATATATAACCCGTTTATTGAATGCAATGTCGATTCTGTTTAGGCAAACATCAAACGTAGAATTGTTTTAAGTCGCTCAAATATATTTAATAAAATATTAATTTCTTGCTGTTGGAACAAAAAAAGAAAATTATGACACAGTCTTTAAGTGGAATTATGCACATTTTTTTAAGTAAAAATCCAGCTGAAATATGTGTGTGAACAAAGGGTAGAGGAAATAATAACCCAATAAAACAAACTCTGCCTTCTACCAGTGCGAAATAGTAACTTTCCAAATATTACTTTTCCTATTTTGACTGGGAGAGTCAATTTAAGAAAAAAACAACTGCATGCTGGAGTTGCTTCCCTTCCACTGCCGAAATATCTATCGGCAACAACACTACTAACACAAGGTAGATCACTGTCAAGAAAGGAATTATTATTTTATTAGTCCATTTTTTTTATTTCTAAAGCACCAACTTCAAATACTAATGCGGCATTATCATTTTTTAACACATTTAAATGCACATCACCCGCAATTGCTTTTATAAAACTGTCACCAAAATACACTATGTGCAGTAAGATGCGCATAATGTCACTTTAACTATGAGGGAGACAAACAGATTATCGCTGCTAAATGTATGAAAAATTAAACAAATCAGTATCTATAATGTTGCAAACTTAGCGGTGAATTATCTAGAAAATCACATACTAACATTAATGAATAAACAGAGTAAAGTGTCATGCAATAATTTGATCATTCTTTTACTTTCCTTATTTTCATCGGTATTAAGGCCACACTTTTTTCAGAAACGGTTGTTTTCTTCTTTTAGAAAAACAAAAATCTATATTACTTAAGTCATATATACTATACTGGGATCAATTATCACGATGGTTGATTAAAACACAAATAAAAAGTCATAGAGCCGAAAATATCTTGCATGAAAGATTGACCCAATAGCCATATCATGTTTACAAAAGTCGTGTTATGTATATTACGAATATATCTTCAAATCACCAGTTTTCCGAATGAGATTATTCATATTCGGGTGTGATCTAAAATTAACCTAACTGTTTTTATTACAATGGCATAGCTTGTAGTAGCGCGATAAAATCACAATCTTTACTTGAACATACATCAACATTTCATTTTATACACTATTCAAGATACACACAAAAACATTGCTTTCAGTGTTTACTGGAAAATATTGATTGCAGAGTGTACGAAAAATCAAATTTAAGTTTTTCAATAGTTAGATAAATGTAGCAACAGTCCGATGAATTCTTGATCGCCCCTCGTATATGCGAACTTCCGATGTTTTTCGAACTGTCAGCGGAAATGCCCGCCAGTGAAATATGTAAACACTGGCAGTATTTTCACATGTTTGCAAAACTTAGCGGCTGCTTTTTCCCTAAGATGCAAAGGTCCAAGTATATTAGATATATGCCCTTTCTGTATCATTTAGGTAACCTTCCAGTCTAACAATTTTGCGTGGCCGTTCTATCATTAAAATATTGCCATTTCTGAGGAAAAGTGTGGCTTTAAGTAACATTGAACGCACCCTTCTCTTATTTTGTACATCATTGGCCTCCTAATGCCCCGCGCTGTATGTTTCCATTTTTGTAGTACGTATTGTACTGTATACAACGTATTTATTACAGTAACTGTACAGACACATCGTGCATTATTATACCTACTGAAAGTTTAATGATATATTCCCAGCCTGTGTGTTAAACTTTACAACTAATGAAAGGTATTTGTTAAAAAAAAATTTGTTGTTTTTTTTTTTGCAATATATAATCAAAATGACTAAATTGACTCAATAGAAAAAGAAATACAGCAAAACAACCTTTATTCATTTGAATCAAAATAACAAATACCACCCAAAATAAATAGTATATTTGTAAATAACACATTGTTGTGAAGTATAGTACTTTACAGTATAATAACTGCCAATTCTTACCATATATGCATTTGATTTCCGGTTTAATTTCTATCGGTAAAACCCCCTTAATTACTCGATCGCCAAAATAAAAGACACCATCACTTGTTAACTTATAGTACTCGTTTTTTATGTCAAAGTTTGTTGTAGTTTTCGAGCCATTGCAATATGTTGATTCATTTTTGAGATATTTGTATTTCGATTTTTCTATCGATTCCACTCCCAAATCTCTGTAAATATAAAAAGGTGTAAAACTGCACCATTAATGCAGCTTTTCTGTACCCTTTATACCTCTGTGCTTTGTTTTGGGCGCTATTTCCATCATGGTATCTCGAAGACTTAATCAATTTACTTCGGCTGACAGTTGCATTACATCAGACAATATACTTTTTACGTGTTTACGTCACGCGTTTGATTTCCCGCCGCATCTCCATGCTTTCAGACTCTTTTTTACATGCCGCATGGACGGATATGCGTGGGGTTTCGCCTGTGCTATACTGTATGTTCCGGGAAATGAACAAAACTGTTAACAACAGAACAGAACTTTAACTGAACTTACTTACTTATGAACTTTTATGAACTGTACTTGAACTATGACCTTTGAGCTATTCTTGAATTCATTCCCATTTTAGATGGATTCTGTTGACCAGCCATAAAATGTACAATGAGCTGAGTTTTATTTAAAAATCAAAACCACAAACTCACTTATACAGATTATAAGCTAGTCAAATCTGTAGTACTTGGAAGTCACTTTTGAACTGTTGAATTCCTATCACAGTTTGTTCGGTTTTCGCGATACATATATATTTTCAACTTCCATGCGTATTTTTGCCTATTAATCCATTGCTATGTTAAGAAATCTTATTGCAACTTGTGGCACACGCTTTTCTGCACTATTCTGCCAAGTAACCTTGTTTAATTCCATGTAGATCTACTTCTGCAGATTTAGCCATTTATTCAGTTAAACATGTGTTTACTTTTCACTGTGGCAGCCATTTAATCGCAATGCATTATGGATCGTTTTTGTCGGTTGTTACGGACAACTACCTGTCAAACATGTTAACAAAACATGAGTCTACAGAATCTTGCATCTTTTAGCTTGCCAAAGGTATAGAACTGGTTTAAATGGCCTTTGAATATGATACATAATGTGTATAATTTCAGATTTTCTTGTTTTTAACTGTTTAAGTCCAGTATTAGTTTTTTAACCATTTCTGGTTGAACCAACCCAAGTTCTTGGGAGAAACGATCACTTGTGGAAGCAGCCACGACCAAATTTGGTTGATCAACCTCTTCAACCATTAATTTGGGTTGTTTTAGCGTATGAGTATAAAAAGGCCCAGATTTTCGGTTGAGTAGCTCAGTTTACACCAGAATTTCCGACAGACAACTACGCTCATTTGGTTCTTAGAGATTATGAAGTAAATTTTACAAAGTATGTTGTCGACTGTTAAACTTTGTAGGAAAAACATTTAATTATTTTTTTAAAGATAAAGAGACACTTTTTGAACTAATTTTGATGAACTTTTACATTAAACATATACTGTTTCTTTATTGAAGCACTGTTTAATGGATTATTTGGTTTTGTCAATAGTCAGTCACGTAAAAACTATGGAAAGCCATTTTCGTCTTACATAGATAGCTACAGTTTTCGGGAAGACATTATCTGTGACATGCTAAGTTATTTGGAAGTCACAAGTACTGTTGTTTATCGTTAATATAACTAGTTGACTTTAGATTTGTACAGACTATATAACACTTTGAAGTTATTCTGAATTGGTTGTGAACCTTTTTTTATATCCGAAACTAAACTTGATCAAAATGATGTTATAATAATCGATGGTTATAAATTTGTAAACATATATAGAAAACAAAAATCACTACGAAAATCTGGTGATTTAGGAGTATTTTTTAAAAATTGTATATTTCCTTTTGTTGAAATTCAAAAGACTGATATTGATTATCTGTTCTGGCTAAAGTTAGGAAAAACATGTATGAATTTGAATGATGACATCGTATTTGGCGGGGTTTACATACCGCCTATACATTCACGTTTTTATAATGATGTTGAATTCGAACTGTTTGAAAATGAAATCACGGATATGTGTAGCAAATATGTTTCTGTATTCTTAACAGGAGATTTTAATGCACAAACTGATGAGTTGGCTCATTTTACGGTCTGTGACAATTTTTAGCAGACTGTTTTGACTTAGATAATGATACAATGCAATATCTTGACCAAAATCACGTATGGATGTTTATAACATTAACACTGTTAGAAAATCACAAAACAAAAAGGTAAATAATCACGGTTATAAACTGATCAATATATGCAAATATTACAATTTGATTATAACCAATGGAAGACTAGGCA
>JAFMSR010000004.1:32787474-32815535 GCA_022818135.1 Saxidomus purpurata
TCCAAATCGTTATCGATAAAATCAGCGGTTTGAAATATACTGCATGCGTCAATAATCTATGTAGAGTTGTTGTTGAACAATTAATGAGTGAATGTGATTTATTACAGATCTCTACATTGATTGAATGTATGGTAAAATGAGGCGTATGAAAGTATAATTAAAAGACCACGAGGGTAGATTGGATTTATTTTAATGTGCATGTATCTACAACCATTTTTTTTCTCCAAATTCTGTTGATCAATAAAAGAGGTATTAAAGGTTTCCGAAAACTTTTCGAAACTCCCCTCTCTATATCTGAAAAAAGGCTGATATTTTCAAGATTGAAAAAAAAAAAAATATAAACAGGGAAGGCAGGGGCCCAAAACGGAGCCCCCCAAAAAAAGCCCCACAGCACCCAGAAGTGCACACCACCAACACACACACACACACACACAAAAAAAAAAATAAATTTATATACACACACACTACACCAACACTATGAAGACTATAAATCGCAACGGTAGTAAAATGTTGAAATAAAACCGTTTAAAAAGGAAATCTGTGCTTGATTGAACATCCTTCGTATATAGAAGTTTCAGAGAAAAATGATGTTTTTAATTAGTGTCCTAATTAATGACTCTCAGTACTATAATAATGCATAAAAAATCAGATACGCATATAAAGTAGAATGTGGCAGTAACTTTGCCACTCTTCCTCTTCTCAATGTTCGCGGCAAAGTCACTGTCTCTTTCTATTCTATTTCAGCAAAAATTAAAAGTTTCAAATACATCACAGTATGTCGCGCGTGAATTTTTACACTTGATAAATTGAGCTAGAGAGGCAATTTGTTAACTTGGCTGGTACTTATTTAAATAATTCAACTGAGCCGATCGCACGTGATATTGAGTTTATGTTAATTAGTCGGCTGGATTCCACTTTATGTGCGTATCTGATTTTTTCTGCGTTTATTTACTGTTATTATGCGGTTGTTTACAATTTATTGCAAACGGATGAATGGATGACTTTTTTCTTTGTTGCCAGATGTCCGAAGAACAGAGTACTAAGCATTGATTGGCGTTTAAGCAGTACATTCTGTAATGATATCAAAACAGGACTTTGTATATGTCCACCAGGAAACGGATGAAGCTGCAATCTTATATCCGTCATCATATAATTATTCAATTACACTAACCTACAACTGTTGCTGAACCCAGAGATAAAATTCCAGAGACAAAATCATCATGATACTCCAATATTGAGTGACAAGTTAATGCAAAACTGTGTCAAAATCCAATGCACACCCTAAACAGCATCTTGATCATACAGACCTGAATAATATAGTAACTAATTTATATGTGCAAGACATATCAAATTCAATGTGCTATAAAAGCTTTAGGGTACATTGTAGTAATTAACATATAGTGCATTATTATAAATATTTTATCTGCAAATGTATTTTCCGCTACAGTATTCAGGTCTTAAATATGGAGGTTGGATCCTAAAACTACACAATATATACTTGTAAAGTTACAGTCATTTTGATATTAAACGAGGAACACAATGAGAATGTAAGAACTTATTGTTCTAAATTTTCTATAACTGTTCAGTTTTTTTTGGTATTATTTTAATAATATTTTGTTGCAAATAAAATGCTTTTGGGTCGGCCCTTGCATATTAGAGTTTATTGATCGCCCCCCTTGGCAATTTTCATAGTTAGTTTTTATAACGAGGCGCCTGACCGACTTTGTGGTCAGTGCGTGATCAATAATAGATAAAGAACAAAGGTCATGCGTGATAGAATGATATCCGGTCAGCCACCATCTTGCAGATAACAGAAACAAAGAAAATTATTTTTGCTCCAGGAATTTTGAATTTTAAAGAGATTCCAGCTTATACAGATAAGTATTTTATATGTGTTTCTGTTACAAGTTAGCGTGCACACAAGCGTGATTTAGTTTGTTCTTATGCGGGGGAATTTGTGAGTTTATGGCAAATGTTCATGTAGCTTTGTTTGGTCATAGCTTTGTGTACCATTTTAAGAATTATCTTCGGACAATGTCAGACGTTTCAAGTGTTGGGTTAGATGTCGATCAGGTGGGGATTCAGTATTTTGGTTTTCGTGGCTATTAGGCGTGCCCCACTCATTAATTGTTTTGTCCCGTGACAAAGAACGTTGCATGAGTGTGTGGCTCTTTTAAATGACTTGTTTGATTCATTACTTAGACAAAGAACGTTGCATTTTGATGCAGTATGCGCCTGATACGTTTGCAAGAGATTTATTTTCGCACGCCAAGTATTTATTGTATGGTTTGAATGTACGCATAGTTGTTATACTTCAGGTCTTGAAACGCCAGAATGGTGTGTATCATGATTATAATAGACATGTTATTGCTGCTAATGTAGCACTTGAAAAAGTGATAGCTGATTCTAACCTACCGGTTATTTTCTGGAAACACAGAGGTTTTTGGAACAATGCGGATACATTGTTCCGTAATGATGGTGTTCATTTGTCTAATGACGGACATGCAAAATACTTACGTTGTATTAGGGACTGCATAATACGTGTTAAGAACTGGTTCGCTTAAAACTGTAGCATTTGACTGGCGGGATATTTTTAATTCACATCTATGGTAGCCGGACAATTTGATATTTTGATGGGATCTTTCACTTTACACCCGTAGTACCTATAATTTATGTACAACAGTAGTGTCTCCTGTATGAAGGTGTAGCTGCAAATTGTTGTTATATATTTGTGAATTCGGCGGGATGTTTTGTTTTTACATTTCATCCGTGGTAGCCTGAAAATATGCCTAAATTGTATAATTTGGTGGAGTATTGCAATTAACATCCGTGGTAACAACAATTTATGTGCAACAGCAGCTACTGCTGTATAAATGTGTGTAACTGCAAATTGTTGTTTTTGATATTATTGAAGATGGCGGGATGTCTTGTTTTTCATCCGTGGTAGCCTGAATTTATGCCAAAATTGTATAATTTGGTGGAATATTTCAATTAACATCCGTGGTAACAACAATTTATGTATAGCATTCGTGTCTAATGTATGAACGTGTGTAACTGCAAATTGTTGTTTTGATATTTTTGAAGATGGCGGGATGTGTTGTTTTTCATCCGTGGTAGCCTGAACATACGCTTAAATTTGATAATTTGGTGGGATGTTTGACTTTACATCCCTTGTACCAACAATTTATGTATAACATCTAAGTGTCTATGGTATGAATGTGTGTAGCTGCAAAGTGTTGCTTTAATAATTTGAAGATGGCAGGATGTTTTATTTTTCATCCGTGGTAGCCTGAATATGTCAAAATCTGATAGCTGGTATCATGTTTTGAGTTTACATCCGTGGTAGCTGCAACTTATGGTTACAGGTCAAGATTGGCAGGTTGTTATGTACCTTTATTGTAGCTGTTGGTTTGCACTGCACATGTCATATATGTTATGCATGCATTGTGAAAAAAAATTAGAGCTGTATGTTTAGGTGCCTGATTGAACTACACCTTTGTGTAGCCTTGTAATACAGGCAAGTTTTAGTCGGTCGCATAGTCCAAAGCCAGACAGAACGGTTCCTTATTTTCATTTTTTCCTTATTTTACAGGTTTCCCTTGTTCCCATCATGCCGCCAAAGAAACGAAAGTCTCAACCTTTCACTTCTAAATCTAATGCAGTGACGGTACAGACAAAAAGGTAAGTAAAACAATCTGCTAAAAGCGATAATGGTAATGAAACAGAATTACATGAGACAGTGCAAAATAACAGTAGCTCCGAGCAAACCAAGTCTGCACAGTCGGGAACGCAAAGTACAGACACAATCGTGTCAGCAGTAATTTCTGAACTTGTAAAGCAATTTCAAAACCAAATCAAAACATAGATAATAATTCAACTGTTGTACCAGTTGGCACAGGCGAGAAAATGCGGCCGGGGCCATCAAGTGCAGGAAGGGATATTGCTGCACAGACAAGTCATGACTTGGACAATAGTATCCAGGAAGCTCTTGGTTTGATTACCAAAAGTACTTCGTACCAAGGTCCAAAAAATGGCCTCATATAGTTTGATACCTTGTGCATTTATATACTTGAAAGTTAAGAACGCTATCTGGAACAATGAGTTTGTTGAATTTAGTGAGTTGTTACCAAAAAGAATGTTTCAAGTCAAATGGCCTCTAAGTTTGATAGGTCTTGTGCATTTATATACTTGAAAGTTAAGAACGCTATCTGGAACAATGAGTTTGTTGAATTTAGTGAGTTATTATCAAAAAAGAATGTTTCAGCAGATGTGCTCATTAATGTATCGGGGAAAATGGTAAAACAGGAGGCTAGGGCCCTGTCCATTGGAAAATGGCTCTCATCTTTTCATATTTTCCTAGATATATATAAAGAAAAGCAGGCTGATGGGTTCTCTGGATTGCTGGTTTATTGTAGTCTGATCAGAGATCTAGAAAGAGCTTATGGTACTGCTGCCTTCAACTTTTATGACTGTTCCTTTCGGGCCCATAAACAGTATCAACCATTACCTTGGGGGTCTATGCACACAGAGTTGTATGTAAAAGCAACTACACATGCTTTGTCATCTAAACAAAGCAACACACAGCCATGTTATCAAAAAGGTCAAAAAGCTTGTTTTAATTTCAATAAACCACAGGGCTGTGCTTATCGTAACTGCAGATACGAACACAGTTGTGAACACTGTGGAAAAGGCCGTCCAAAAGTTTCCAAACAATACTATAATAGTGTCACGTGCTAGACATTTGATTGAGTTTGGGTTGCGGCGTTGAGTTGTAGCCTGTACAGGTATCTGGATGTGTCCCTTTTAATAATATGGCTTGGTAGCGTGTTAGGTTCAGCAATGGAGTCAGCCCGGATAGCTCATTAGGTAGAGCACGAGACTTGTAATCTCGGGGTTGTGGGTTCGATTCCCAGGGCTGACCAACTAAAATTACTAGCAGTCTTTCGGATGAGACTTAAAAACCGAGGTCCCATGTATGGGTGAAAACCTGGCATGATAAAGAACCAGGGGTGTCTCTGGAATTGGGACGCTTTCTGTATCTTGCACTATTCCCCCGGAACCTAAAATAACGAAACTCTTCTGGGGGCGTTGGTCATATGGGAAACCGGTACCAACGATAAAAACCCTAATATACCATACCTTCAGCAATAGCTGCTTCTTTCAGTGGACAAACCCACCTATACTTATTACCTATAGTTTTGTTGCTCAGTATTTATCATACCAGGACTAAACTTGTTCTGGTGTAAAAACACCAATTAATTACTTAAATATAGGGTGAGATATACCCTTGAAAATATTGTACAGAACAGAACAGAACATCACGTTTCTTGTATTCAGATAACTACCAGACTTTGCAAAAACATGTTCCAAGATATTTATAAGAATTAACTATCTCTAAATCAGTGTCATCTAGTTTAAAGGAGAAATTGTTATCAACCCTTGAGCCTAAAATCAGAACTTTGGTCTTGTCTTTGTTAATATTAAGATTCCATATATTACAATAATGCAAAAAATCATTCAGACTTTGTTGTAATTTATGCGGATCATCAGCTATCAGTACAGTATCATCTGCATATAAAAGGAGTGATATTTTCAGGAAAGTAACCAGCTCATCTTCTATATCTTTAAACTCAATTCCTGTATTGCCATTTTCTTCCAGGAATGTTTCAAGGTCATTTAAAAAAAGTGAGAAAAGCACCGGGGAAAGATTTTCCCCTTTTCGAACTCCGCAGTTACAATAAAAAAGGAGAGTTTTGTCCTTTCCTAGAAATACAAGACTTTATGTTTGAATACATATTTCTAATTAGTATAAAAAATTTACCATTGATTCCAGTTTTTAATAATTTTGCCACAATTCTACTCTCCACACTGAATCGAATGCTTTCGCAAAGTCCACAAACAGGCAAAAAACTTTCTTGTTTTGCTTCCTTAGAATTTCAATAATAGAATTTAATGTAAATATATGATCAAGCGTAGAATAATTACTCCTAAAACCTGTCTGATTCTCTTCCATCTTTGGAGAAATTTATTTAATTTATTATTTAACACTGTAGTAAATAGCTTACTGACACAACTAAGTAGAGTTATAGGGCGATAATTTTCAGGGATACTTGTATCACCCTTATTTTTATAAATTGGAATAAACACTCCTTGTGAACACTCAGAAGGTAATAACCCAGTTTCTAAGATTAAATTAAACAGAGAAACATATGCTGGCAACATTTTATGACTGGAACATTTTATGTATTCATTCAAAATATTATCTATGCCAGTAGATTCATTATTTTTTAAGGACTTTATGCATTTATTTATCTCAGCACTAATTTCTGTATTTAGTATAGTGTTACTGTTTTGTAGATCAATATTATTGAGTATGCCGGTATCATCAGTATCATGCCTGCCATTATTACTAGCTTGCATATACAGTGAATCTAATGAAGGCAATTCGGTATTTTTCCTAGGATTTACTTTATTAAGGTATCTCCAATAATCTTCAGGCTGCTTACTTTGCATTTTTCTTAGAATTGTTTCATTTTTTTATTATAAAAACTGATGTATTTGCTCATTATCTTTTTATAATTCTTACATGTATAGTGAAGTAAGAACTTGTTCTCCTGGGAGGGGTGTCTATTGAACTTTTTGCGTGCTTTGTTATACACCTTTTTTACTTTCTTACATTGTGTTCCATACCAAGGCTTATTTTTCTTATAGTCATTTACATTTGTACTATTTCTAGCCGGAAAAGTTTTATTTGCAGTGATTAAAAAAGCAGTATTAAGTAAATAAGAGATATTATCAATATTACCTTGTGTAGTATACCCCTACATGTATCTATTTTAAGTAGTATATCATTGACTGTACTGTCATTGATATTAGATACAAATTCAGTGGCTAATCTATTGTCCCACTTAACACAATTTTGCCTCTCAAAATTCGAAGGTAGTTCATTTTCTAAAGGTTTAATAGCTAGATTGAAATCTAACAAGGAATGACCATCTGAATAACGGTGATCAAGGTCAACCACTTTAAAGCTTTTCAGTAAGTTGCAGCCGTCCAGAGAGGATACTCAATAATCTAGAACAGAAATATTCCTGAAGGGGGGGGGGGGGGGGGGGGGGGGGGGGGGGGGGGGGGGGGGGGGGGGGGGGGGGGGGGGGGGGGGGGGGGGGGGGGGGGGGGGGGGGGGGGGGGGGAAAAAAAAGAAAAGAAAAAAAAAAAAAAAAAAAAAAAAAAAAAAAAAAAAAAAAAAAAAAAAAAAAAAAAAAAAAAAAAAAAAAATTTTTTTATATTTTTTTTTAAAAAAAAAAAAAAAAAAAAAGGGGGGGGTCATTTTACCTATTCCCTTGTCACTGCCTAGTCTTCCATTGGTTATAATCAAATTGTAATATTTGCATATATTGATCAGTTTATAACCGTGATTATTTACCTTTTTGTTTTGTGATTTTCTAACAGTGTTAATGTTATAAACATCCATACGTGATTTTGGTCAAGATATTGCATTGTATCATTATCTCAGTCAAAACAGTCTGCTAAAAATTGTCACAGACCGTAAAATGAGCCAACTCATCAGTTTGTGCATTAAAATCTCCTGTTAAGAATACAGAAACATATTTGCTACACATATCCGTGATTTCATTTTCAAACAGTTCGAATTCAACATCATTATAAAAACGTGAATGTATAGGCGGTATGTAAACCCCGCCAAATACGATGTCATCATTCAAATTCATACATGTTTTCCCTAACTTTAGCCAGAACAGATAATCAATATCAGCCTTTTGAATTTCAACAAAAGGAAATATACAATTTTTAAAAAATACTCCTAAATCACCAGATTTTCGTAGTGATTTTTGTTTTCTATATATGTTTACAAATTTATAACCATCGATTATTATAACATCATTTTGATCAAGTTTAGTTTCGGATATAAAAAAAGGTTCACAACCAATTCAGAATAACTTCAAAGTGTTATATAGTCTGTGCAAATCTAAAGTCAACTAGTTATATTAACGATAAACAACAGTACTTGTGACTTCCGAATAACTTAGCATGTCACAGATAATGTCTTCCCGAAAACTGTAGCTATCTATGTAAGACGAAAATGGCTTTCCATAGTTTTTACGTGCAACGAAAATGGCGGACCAATAGTCCGTGACTGACTATTGACAAAACCAAATAATCCATTAAACAGTGCTTCAATAAAGAAACAGTATATGTTTAATGTAAAAGTTCATCAAAATTAGTTCAAAAAGTGTCTCTTTATCTTTAAAAAAATAATTAAATGTTTTTCCAACAAAGTTTAACAGTCGACAACATACTTAATTTACTTCATAATCTCTAAGAACCAAATGAGCGTAGTTGTCTGTCGGAAATTTTGGTGTAAACTGAGCTACTCAACCGAAAATCTGGGCCTTTTTATACTCATACGCTAAAACAACCCAAATTAATGGTTGAAGAGGTTGATCAACCAAATTTGGTCGTGGCTGCTTCCACAAGTGATCGTTTCTCCCAAGAACTTGGGTTGGTTCAACCAGAAATGGTTAAAAAACTAATACTGGACTTAAACAGTTAAAAACAAGAAAATCTGAAATTATACACATTATGTATCATATTCAAAGGCCATTTAAACCAGTTCTATACCTTTGGCAAGCTAAAAGATGCAAGGTTCTGTAGACTCATATTTTGTTAACATGTTTGACAGGTAGTTGTCCGTAACAACCGACAAAAACGATCCATAATGCATTGCGATTAAATGGCTGCCACAGTGAAAAGTAAACACATGTTTAACTGAATAAATGGCTAAATCTGCAGAAGTACATCTACATGGAATCAAACAAGGTTACTTGGCAGAATAGTGCAGAAAAGCGTGTGCCACAAGTTGCAATAAGATTTCTTAACATAGCAATGGATTAATGTGCAAAAATACGCATGGAAGTTGAAAATATATATGTATCGCGAAAACCGAACAAACTGTGATAGGAATTCAACAGTTCAAAAGTGACTTACAAGTACTACAGATTTGACTAGCTTATAATCTGTATAAGTGAGTTTGTGGTTTTGATTTTTAAATAAAACTCAGCTCATTGTACATTTTATGGCTGGTCAACAGAATCCATCTAAAATGGGAATGAATTCAAGAATAGCTCAAAGGTCATAGTTCAAGTACAGTTAATAAAAGTTCATAAGTAAGTAAGTTCAGTTAAAGTTCTGTTCTGTTGTTAACAGTTTTGTTCATTTCCCGGAACATACAGTACAGCACAGGCGAAACCCCACGCATATGCGTCCATGCGGCATGTAAATAAGAGTCTGAAAGCATGGAGATGCGGCGGGAAATCAAACGCGTGACGTAAACACGTAAAAAGTATATTGTCTGATGTAATGCAACTGTCAGCCGAAGTAAATTGATTAAGTATTCGAGATACCATGATGGAAATAGCGCCCAAAACAAAGCACAGAGGTATAAAGGGTATAGAAAAGCTGCATTAATGGTGCAGTTTTACACCTTTTTATATTTACAGAGATTTGGGAGTGGAATCGATAGAAAAATCGAAATACAAATATCTCAAAAATGAATCAACATATTGCAATGGCTCGAAAACTACAACAAACTTTGACATAAAAAACGAGTACTATAAGTTAACAAGTGATGGTGTCTTTTATTTTGGCGATCGAGTAATTAAGGGGGTTTTACCGATAGAAATTAAACCGGAAATCAAATGCATATATGGTAAGAATTGGCAGTTATTATACTGTAAAGTACTATAATTCACAACAATGTGTTATTTACAAATATACTATTTATTTTGGGTGGTATTTGTTATTTTGATTCAAATGAATAAAGGTTGTTTTGCTGTATTTCTTTTTCTATTGAGTCAATTTAGTCATTTTGATTCTATATTGCAAAAAAACAACAAAAATTTTTTTTAACAAATACCTTTCATTAGTTGTAAAGTTTAACACACAGGCTGGGAATATGTCATTAAACTTTCAGTAGGTATAATAATGCACGATGTGTCTGTACAGTTACTGTAATAAATACGTTGTATACAGTACAATACGTACTACAAAAATGGAAACATACAGCGCGGGGCATTAGGAGGCCAATGATGTACAAAATAAGAGAAGGGTGCGTTCAATGTTACTTAAAGCCACACTTTTCCTCAGAAATGGCAATATTTTAATGATAGAACGGCCACGCAAAATTGTTAGACTGGAAGGTTACCTAAATGATACAGAAAGGGCATATATCTAATATACTTGGACCTTTGCATCTTAGGGAAAAAGCAGCCGCTAAGTTTTGCAAACATGTGAAAATACTGCCAGTGTTTACATATTTCACTGGCGGGCATTTCCGCTGACAGTTCGAAAAACATCGGAAGTTCGCATATACGAGGGGCGATCAAGAATTCATCGGACTGTTGCTACATTTATCTAACTATTGAAAACTTAAATTTGATTTTTCGTACACTCTGCAATCAATATTTTCCAGTAAACACTGAAAGCAATGTTTTTGTGTGTATCTTGAATAGTGTATAAAATGAAATGTTGATGTATGTTCAAGTAAAGATTGTGATTTTATCGCGCTACTACAAGCTATGCCATTGTAATAAAAACAGTTAGGTTAATTTTAGATCACACCCGAATATGAATAATCTCATTCGGAAAACTGGTGATTTGAAGATATATTCGTAATATACATAACACGACTTTTGTAAACATGATATGGCTATTGGGTCAATCTTTCATGCAAGATATTTTCGGCTCTATGACTTTTTATTTGTGTTTTAATCAACCATCGTGATAATTGATCCCAGTACAGTATATATGACTTAAGTAGTATAGATTTTGTTTTTCTAAAAGAAGAAAACAACCGTTTCTGAAAAAAGTGTGGCCTTAATACCGATGAAAATAAGGAAAGTAAAAGAATGATCAAATTATTGCATGACACTTTACTCTGTACATTCATTAATGTTAGTATGTGATTTTCTAGATAATTCATCGCTAAGTTTGCAACATTATAGATACTGATTTGTTTAATTTTTCATACATTTAGCAGCGATAATCTGTTTGTCTCCCTCATAGTTAAAGTGACATTATGCGCATCTTACTACACATAGTGTATTTTGGTGACAGTTTTATAAAAGCAATTGCGGGTGATGTGCATTTAAATGTGTTAAAAAATGATAATGCTGCATTAGTATTTGAAGTTGGTGCTTTAGAAATAAAAAAATATGGACTAATAAAATAATAATTCCTTTCTTGACAGTGATCTACCTTGTGTTAGTAGTGTTGTTGCCGATAGATATTTCGGCAGTGGAAGGGAAGCAACTCCAGCATGCAGTTGTTTTTTTCTTAAATTGACTCTCCCAGTCAAAATAGGAAAAGTAATATTTGGAAAGTTACTATTTCGCACTGGTAGAAGGCAGAGTTTGTTTTATTGGGTTATTATTTCCTCTACCCTTTGTTCACACACATATTTCAGCTGGATTTTTACTTAAAAAAATGTGCATAATTCCACTTAAAGACTGTGTCATAATTTTCTTTTTTTGTTCCAACAGCAAGAAATTAATATTTTATTAAATATATTTGAGCGACTTAAAACAATTCTACGTTTGATGTTTGCCTAAACAGAATCGACATTGCATTCAATAAACGGGTTATATATATATATATACTCTATGGCTTTAAGTTATGCTCTTCAAACCACGGAGCATAGGAAATGTCTCTCTATACCGTGTCTCACGTTATCCCGTTTTTACAATTTAGTAATGGATAATTACTTCTTGTCCAATAACCAAATACGTGAAGCAGATGCAAACAAGTGATCCTTTTTATCCTGCCTAGTATCAGTTGATGCCGGTCATTTTATTACTTAATGATTTTTAAGAGTAAAATAATCAACATATATGCACATGTAGTACCTGATGTAAATACTTTAAGCGTATCACATGTTTTAAAGGTTTTATTACCCTTCATCTGACCTCAAAGAATTACAGAAAAAATATTGGTTAATACAAAATTAGTGCTTTGAAAACTTGTTAAATCCAGACTTGTTCTGAATAATTGTTCTTTGACAAAACAGAAAAACGCGTCAAGGAATAAGTGAATCATCAAATTTTGACTTTAATAGTAGAAAATAAACATTTCGCTGTTTTACAGATTAACATATGTAAGTTTAATTAAGTACATCAATATTTATTTTTCTGAAAGTATTTATCAGAGCTTTAAAGCTTTTATTAAAGTGACATTATGTGCATTTTTCTCAAGTTAACATCCAGCTGAAATAGGGGTGTGTAAAAAAGGGTAGAAGAAATAATAGCTGTTAACCCAATACACCAAACTCTTCCTGCTTCCAGTACGAATTAATAAATTAACAAATATTACTTTTCCTAATTTGACTGAAGTAGACTTTTTGGAAAAAAAAACACTTGCAAGCAAGAGTTGCGTTCCTTCCACTGCTAAAATCTACACCTACAACTACAACAACAAAAGGGAGATCACTCTGAAGAAAGGAACTACTATTTTATTAGTCAACCTTTTTAATTCTAAAGCACCAAATTCAAGTACAAAATGTACTAATGCAGCATCATCATTAAATTCAACACATTTAAATGCACAGCAACCGAAAGTTGCTTTTATAAAACTGTCACCAAAAATACACTATGTGCAGTAAGATGCACATAATGTCACTTTAATCAAGATCACTTTAAAGGAAAAAGCTCATCAACGCTTTATGTATCGCGCTTCGTCTGCGATATATTTGTTATGGTCACGACTGCACTACAATTTCAAGCAAACTGTGTTTACTTTTACCTTTGGAAGATAATGCAACAAGCGTTGAGAGTGACTGTAAACTGTGTATATATGACGTTGATGTACCTGGTCTCATATCCAAATGTGGAAGTAGTTTTTTAGAAAACTGTGGTATGTTAATATTTTACATTAATCTATTTCATAATTAAGTCAAATAATTAATTTAAATGTTACAGAATAAACGTTTTAGTGTATTTTTGGTTTCAACACAATCAGAAAACAAGTTTGCTGCTTAAATAGGCATCCAATGGGTCATGCTGAATTGGACATGCACGAACATAACAAGACGGCCAAAAACGTGTTAAGAATGCAAACCATGGATTTGGATCCCATGTGAAAAGTTGAGGCTGATAGAATAATTCATTCTTATACATACTGATGATGAAGGCTGAACTTACTGTACAGGACCATTAAAATCGGGTTGATCGGGCTCTTGGCTGAGATCATTAAGCAAAAGGACAACGTTTCCACCTTCTATTTTTACATATATCTTAATCAAATTATTTTTATTAAACATTTCTACCACGTAACCTTATTTTAGATATGGGAAAGTTCAACATTTCCATTTTTACACAATCACAGCATCATGAATGGGAAAGAATACATCTCATATTATATATAGATGGGGTTTGTTTTCACAATGCTTGAAGAGGCACTCCCTACATCTAGCAGATTATATTCTCGAAACATAGATTATGTGTTCAATAAACGTAAAATGATAAATAAATACAATTTCTAAGAAAAACCTGTGGCGAAAAATATCTCATTTTACCACAATCAATCAAATTAGAGGCTTTCTGTAATAAATCGCATGCACCCATTAATTGTACAACAGCAACTACATGTATATAAAGATTATTGAATGATTTACGGTACTGCAGTAGATTTTAAACTGCTGGTTTTATCGAAAATGACTGGAAATGCATAGCTGAAACTTTTAGGTTAAGTTATAACACTTCGAAAGATTCTATTATTTATGTTTTGAAGGTTATCAAAGTTGACTTCAGTTATAGGATATGTCTCTTTAAAAGCAGTATAATCATAACGCCATTAATTTACATAAATTATCTGTTTTATTTTACCATTACGTATTAACAGTAATCTTCCTTGCAGGAAGTTAAATTATGACGTTGACGTCATCGAAACAACGTTATTCACTACAATTGTGCCTGATGAGTTGTATGAAACGCGTAGCACAGTTAATTATATTCTTCATTTTAAAGCCCTATAAAGACATTTTTTTGAAATTCATTGTATCTATGACATACACATATATATGAAAAATGTAAAACGATATGGCGGAATAAAATAATAATAATATAAATAAATGACACTATATGAATGAAAGTGATTAACACCCTACCCCACAGCATTGTAAATCACTGTATTTGATGTACATATTTTCCTAAGTACATGTAATACATTGTACTATATCATAAATTACTGAATGGTTCGGTAAGTTATTAAATGGTTTTTCCAGTTTTTAAGATATTGATTTGACAATCATTCTAGCAAAAATAGTATTGTGTTTATGGGTTATGGATGTTTCATTAGCCAATCTGGTGGTGCTAAAAGGTGTCCGAACTACACTGAACATACAGTAACAATGACATCATTTAATGAAGAATAATTAAGCATAGATTTGATTCAAAATCACCAATACTTATCTTTCATATCATCAACATTTTATATGTACATGTATTATTTCGTTTGGTATTTCAAGTTATGTAAGAATTTCTTTTTATCAAGGTTAAACTTTTTTTCAAATAGTTTTAGGTTTACGTATGTGGCATTCCCTGTTTGATATTATTTTTTTTTTTTTTTTTTTTTTACTAATATTTATCTAGCAGCAAAATAATAAGCATCGTATATTTACGTAGTGACTGTACCCAGAATGATTGTAAACGTAAGGAGCAACGTGGAACAGATTACTTACAGTTATTGTTGAAATGCCGCTTGAAATATAAATTATCTTTTTTTATAAAAAATAATGTAGAAACGCAACTTTTGTTTCTCTAATCTAACAAATCTATATGTTTATCAGCAATGATTACAGTATAAAACGTCTTTAAAAATAATAAAAACTTAACGTTTAAGAACAGCTTTACTTTGAATCTAACTGGTGTTTTGCATTATAGAGATAACAACCCTATTATCAGTCTTATAATAATTATGTGATAAGGAATTTTTCTTCATTATTCCTTATTTGTTATCAAGAGGAGAAACTATTGTTTATACTGTATTACCAGATGTTAGTGACAAAAAGACCACATTACTCCTCGTTTGGATTTTACTTGAACCAAAATGGTTTTAAAAGCGACATTATTCATACTCTTTATATCCACTTTTCAGTAATTATAATTAAATAAGCAAGAAAAAAGAGCGAAAAGCATTAAGGTAACTTGTCCAAAACAAACTGGCCACCAGTGAAAAAATGATGTTATTACTAAAATGTAGTCTGGTGGTATTTTGACATAACACCCAATCAAATTACTGTCATATAATCTTTATAACCTGTTTAGTGTGTTTTGTTGCAAAATGTTCTTTTGATTGAATGGATTTTTTTTATGTACAAATAACGGTCACTTTTGCAGGTACATGTTTGTAAGTGCATGTTAGATTTGGAATGTTCACGGGCCGTCAATGGTACTTATTCGTTTGGGTAATTTACTTCCAGAACATTTAAAAATCATATTTTATAGAGAAATAGTTCCTCATCATCAAACTGAGGTGTTTTTTCTCGTTCAATGACACTTTAAGCATAACTTCAACTTAATCTGATTTTAAATTAACGTTTTCTTTACTATATCTGAAAAATCTGAACCCACACGAACGAATATCACAGAAGAGGGCTTGGTTTGAATTTATTGAACATTGTAAAAACTCTACTGTCAAGTTTCATAATTAAATGAATTAAAGGAATGTATATCATTTTGTTTTAGCATAACAATTTTTCCAAGCGTATAGTCCTTTAATTATAACTATATAAAGTATTATGTCTAAGCATGAAACATCTAAAGATATTATTGTGGTCACCGTCGGTCAGTCAGACATTTTTTCTTTCACTCACTCATTTGCAAGTAACATACCCACTTGCTAACATGATTCACAATAAATCAGCACTTTCTGAATACATAAATGAGCATTTCAAATTTTAAAATGTGTTTATTTAGCCTTTCTTAATGTTTTGATATACATTACAGCCTATTTTTCGTGTCCAGAAAATACAGTGAAGTGTCCGGGTAGTTATTGTATTCCAATCAACTTAGTATGCAATGATGTCATGGACTGTCCCGCAGGGCACGACGAGCTTGAATGTAGTGAGTATGACATAATTTCCATGAACTGTTTTATTTACCAGATATGTTAAAGGCCAAAGCAGAATTAGGTCTTATAATATTTTTACACTGTCGGTTATTTCACCGTTTGAAGCACTGAACTTTCCCGTTGGGAGAAAACGTACGCTTTCCTATATCTTTATACACTGTATTATGCAATACAAACATAGCAATTAGCATGAAAGCATACCTAACGGTGATAATATCGATTAAGTTGACGTTAACATGTGACATTGTGCGTTGAAATATGAGGGAACTGCAAATACACTAAATTTAATTATCTAACACTGAATGTAATTTTCATTTTCAATAGAAAGTGCAAAGTGTCGCTAAAAAGACGTGTTAAGGATCACAGAAAGTACGCTATGCAATTGAAATATTATTTCGATAGTAAATATTGAGAGATGATAACACATACTTTTACACTATACACATGTAATCATTTTACTCAACTATTTGAATTAAACCGGCGATTCATAGAGCATGTCTGTTAGAAGCTGTCTGTTTGAGGTTGTCAAACACGACGTTGATTTAAGCAATCAAGGATGTTAACAAAAACTGATAGCTTGGTAACCATGTTGGAGATTTTGACAGTCATGGGACAATATATTGTGCATCACCAGAATAGCTTAATAATTATGTCGAAATTCAGCACCATGTGGATTATTTGTGTGTAAATAGATCAAACGACATAAATTAGTTTTCTGAGTGGAGCGTCAGCCAATTTCGTTCACGCTCTCCGCCTAGCTGATACATGTTTGCTGTTTTAAATGTAACTTGAATATTTGTTGGTTCAAGCGGAATGTCATTTCAAGGATGATCAAGTAGTGATTGTACAAGCTATGTCATAGTAAACAAACAGTCCAGTCAGCTCCCGATCACCCCTAGTATCTACTTGAAAACGACATTCTATACTCGACATGATACTCACTTTAAGAAAAATCAAACAGTTGTAATGTTAATAACTGTTAGTTATTTAATCGTTTTCCAGAGTCGGCCGAGATTAATAAAATTGATGACGCAGATGTGTGGTCACTATCTTGGAATGTTTAAACCTCTCAATGACTAAGGGTCATGACTTCGGGAATTTCCATTTACCTGACCATTTATATAAATAAGTAACAGAATTTCAACGGTAGTTCTCGATCGATAGTTAAATAAATGGCCCATACGTAGATTTCTACATAGTTCTCGATCGATAGTTAAATAAATGGCCCATCCGTAGATTTCTACATAGTTCTCGATCGATAGTTAAATATTAAATGGTCTATCCGTAGATTTCTACATAGTTCTCGATCGATACATGTAGTTAAATAAATGGCCCATCCGTAGAGTTACTGTTGAATCGGACATTAAATTGCTAAATAAAATCACGCTGTTTTCAAACATCATCCTTTCGTCACATACGTTTGATGAACATAATTGAACTTTACGAACGCCTTTTTTCTGCGTACTTTGAATGCCACTCGCAGCTTTGATTACTCTTTTCCGACTTTACCTAAATTTCTCTAGATACACTCCTCCGCGTCGGTGATAATAACTGAATAAAGAGTGTCTTTGACTCTTAGACATTATCGTCAGCTAAGGGGTAGTAACCGAGTTTGATTTGTTATCAGCAATTCCAGCTACTGTAGCAAATGACGACAGGAGCTCGTCAAACACATTATCACCTGGCAAGTCAGTTTTGCTAGGATGAAGAGATCAATTACAATGTCGGTTTACTACAAGTGGGTATGCACTTTCTTTTACTTTATGAAATTATATAACTTCTGTGTCAATTGAATAATACAAAAGGGGCCCTAATCAGTTGGAAACATAATAAGGGGCAAGAAAATAATAACATTTAGACAAAAACTAAGCTGAAAAAAAAAATATCAAACAGGGAATGCCACATACCAAAAACGCAGCCTCCCCAAAACACGAGCCCCATAGCACCGAGCCTTCTTAAATGGGTAATACGTGGAAATAAATTTATTGATATTTTTGTTGTACATGTACCACACTAGATCTTATCGTGACATGGCATGACAAACAAGTTGTGTTTTAAAAAAAAAATTAGAAGAGAAAATATATCAATTATAGAATATTAATACCAAATGCCTCGGCGTCTGAAAAAAAAAAATGAATGTGTAATTTAAATAAACAAAAACCCACTAATGAAAATGTTTCGCTTCTAGTTACTTCAGCTTCTCAAACGAAAAAAGAACTCAAAAATATGTAACTGATACCACAGTGTGTCTGATGCAAGGAATGTAGAAAAACCCAAACTTCAAAAATTATTATTCTACTCAGTAGATACGAGTATGATTAAATATCAACCAGAAAAATGAGAAAGCAAGTCATTTGTCATTCTCGTCTCCTAGAGCATTTATTATGTAATTTCATGTTTGAAAGTTTGGCAAACCACTGATGTATGAGGATGGTCATTTGCTTATACAGAAAATAACAATACAGACGTCTGAATAAATTTACGGTTTAATGTTAGTTTGTATGATAGTTGTTAAATTGACCACCAAAAAAGAAAATCAGCTCATTTGCTTACACAATTTTTTTTATGATACATGTAGTTGTTAATTAAACACGGGGATTGATTTTAAGAGGAAGTCATTTTGTAACTGTATAACAACTTATCATCGAAACACTAAGTCATGATTGTGACTTACGATAGTTCAATCGAATTAAACCAATATATTCAGTCATGCAAAGATAGTGGTAATGTCCTCACTCTATGTTAGTAGATTTTTATGTCATCAATGGTAGTGATTAATTCTTGCTCGTGCACTCATATTAGTTATTTTAAGATGTGTTTGACTTGGGGAGACGTATGTGAAATATTATTGATATGCAGTTGTACACCAACATAATAATAACGTCATTTCATATAATGAAACAAGTTTGCATATCAACACAATATAATATTTCACGTCAATCCTTTTGAACATGCTTTATTGTGCTAGTATTCATTATAAACATGCAAATCTAAGTCTCCTGAAGACCTGCTTTATCTCATGAACGTATAATCAACACAATTATGTATCACATTGAGATTAATTTTTAAATTCTACAGATAAGAATAATTACAATTAATATGTCTTTTTTCGTAAATACAGTCAGGCTAAATGGGCTGACATTTAAGTGAATCAAACTTTGACGGCATATTGTTCGCTTACGTTATACCAATAAGAGCTATTTCTGCTTAGCGCGGCTTTGACTGTCTGTTTGATTTTATAATCAAGTAGACTAGTAGCATAACCACTAATTAAAACTGATATGAAAGAATCAGGAAACTAGTTCTTTATATGATTATCTCCCCGCCTTGGCAGAGGGGATGTAATAACGGGCTCCGTCCGTCCGTCCGTCTGTCTGTCACATTTTTGTCCAGAGCAAAACTCCAATAGTACTAAAGGGAATTTATTTATACTTTGCAAACAGACATTGAGGACATTGAGAGGAAGTGCAGTGCCCAAGAACCATAACTCTACCTTGTCTAATTATTATGCATTATTCCCCTTTGTTACATTTTCTTGAATATTCTTGTCGGGTGCATAACTCCAAAAGTACTAAAGGGAATTACTTGAAACTTAGCAGAGTACAACGGAGAAAATTGCAGTACCCAATATCCATAACTGTATTTTACCTTCTTTTTTAATTATCCCCCTTAGTTGCATTTTCTTGATTTATATTGTCCGGAGCATAACTTAAAACGTTTTGAAGGTTATCACATGGCACTTTATACAGTTATAGAACACAATGAGGGAAAGTGCAGTACCCAAAAATCTTTACTGTACCTTGCCTATTTTTTCAATTATTCCTCTTTATTACATTGTCTTGTCTTGATCATAAATAGAAAAGTTCTGAAGGAAATTCTTTCAAATTGCAAATAATGACAGAAGACACACAAGGAAATACAGTGCCACAGGACAGTAACTCTGTGTTTGTTTTAATTGTTACTCTTTTTTATTATTTTTGTACATAGCATAATCTTGTCCGTAGCATAATTTAAAAAATACTAAAGGGAAGTACTTGAAACATCATACAGTGATAAAGCGTGTTGATTGAAAGTACATGCCCAAGAACCATAACTCTACCTTGCTTAATTATCCCCAGTCAAATACTAATATTTTATTAACCTATAAACTATACCATATCCATTCATTTCACCTCAAATTTCTTGGTCATAGAAAGAGCACTTGGCGGAGGGATGGCCATGTGTAACATGGCTCTTGTGAATGATGTACATCAAGTTAAATACTAACGAATAAAGCTTAACATGCAACAATGCAACATGTAAACACTTTCCTTGAATATGAAACTATGTATATACTGTGCCGAACGTAACTCTGACGATGGTTCTACGCATAGATCGATCGTTTTAGATGCCTCGATTTAGTGTGGTCTTCCGTTTATTGTAAATAAATTCCTTATTCGCTTACACTCTTGATACATTCACCAGTCTGTTACTCATTGTTTTGCATTTTAAAACAAAATGGTAAGCGGTTAACGATCTAAAAATAACAAAGCGTAGAAGAATATGTACAGACACACGCAAATCATGAACCGTTCACCTTTTCGTTTCCCAACATTTATTCCTATTGGAGCAAAGTCCTTGGGGCATCTCCGTCATAACTAGTAATTATCGGGTGCTTTTTTACATGCATGCATATTATAATATGGGCTATACATAGAATGAGAGGTGTGATAATCGACTTTATGAATGGGTCAAAATGTTTAGTAGATAATACAATTAGGACTACCAGTTAACTGTTGTTAATTGCAAACATTCTGATGTGAAACAGTATAATCATGTTCGTTCTTACGAATATATGCAATACAGTACACTCGTTTGCGAGTTTTCATATTTCAGTCTCCAACAGACGGGCCTTTAAGTACATAATGATCACTTTAAACCGGATTTCCTCAAGCCAAATTTAAGGAAGAGTTTCTAATACGACTATAGGTTTCAACTAGCCATTTCAACGATTTCCAAAAACTTTCTTATCATCATACGTCACTTGACGCTTAATATATAACTTAAGAAAGTTAAAGGTGCGATAATTCATGTGTACGCCAATATTTCAAATTGATGGAACTTGTAAGCAATGCACTGAAATTTAACTGCACTACATGAAGTACGTTTACATTATTTATGCAGTTCTATTACAAATATAGTGGTGCATATATGTCAGCATAATTATTTTAGATACTAATAGTTTGTATTTATAGAATTAATTGTTGTGAAGTTAAAGATGATCTTGTGCACGTACAAAGGTGCAAACTTATCATAAAGACGCTTCTGTATATTTTCACTTCAGCCTGTTCAAATTCCCTCAGAGAAGTTTTTATTCTGACTGAAGATTATTCAACCGAAAGTAACATGGCGGCGAGAAAGCTGGCACACCAATTCTTCTCTGATGGCAGTGACATTCGTTTACTTTATTTTACGACACAAACTCCTCTTCAGGGTATATTCAACTTAGAGCACATACTTCTTTCATTACGAGAAGAAAGGCTATTATCTCGCAAAGAAACCGATCGGAACCCTGATTGTTTTTATAAAGCAATGGCAAGAGATTTACTAGGCAGTATACGCTTTAGTCCAAGCGATTCAGCAAAGGGCATTGTTTTCATCGAAGATACTGCGGAATCATCAAAGGTCGCTGATTTAATTTTTTCAAATCTTTCAAAACCCAGATACCCGATATATCGTGTTTTGAAGGACGTAAAACTTCGCTTCACAACAAATGTACCAAACAAATATAACTTCGTCCAAGATATTCGCATAACATCATGGAGTTCGTTGTTTTCGATAGAATACAGGCGAGTTAAGAAATTGTGTGAAGGTAATCCTTAAGCGTTGAAATTATTGTTTACGATAACATCATTTTGTACAAGTCATTGCATATATTTTAAAAATTCACAAAGTTAAAAGTTCTGCTTTTGATAAAAACAGATTATTATGGTAATCAGCAGTTTCTGACACGCAATTGTTGTGTTCTGTCGCTGATATTTGGTTGTGACGTACATGTATCCCGTGAGTGGAACACGTACAAGTAGGAAATTATTATTTACTTTTATTCATTTATTAAACAGTTACTCTACCCTCGTGCTTATTAATTCTATTCATTTCGCAACAATATTAAATCAACTTAAAATCCACCATTTCACGGCAGTTATCGTAAGAAAAGAACTCTCATTACATTTATCTTATCAAGTTATGACTCTCGAAATACTTATTCTGATGATTTTTCTCTTGAAAAATCCTATTAAATTGAAATTGCATCCTATTACCTCGTTAGTTATGTAGCCAAATGGATGCGGACTGTTCAGTTGGTCAATCTTACATATAATAAATGTAGCTACCTGTCTAATACTTTGTCTAATATTTAAAGCAATACGATCATGCTTATGACTTACACAAAACAATTAGTTTTCTGCAGTTATTCTCTATGGTAGAATTGCATAATTATACATACAGTAGTCGGAACGTAACAGTTGTCACACGGAGTGCACGCTACACGCACGATGTACGCACGATACACGCACGTTAGACGCACGTTGCACGTTCGGTAAATACACGATGAGCGATTCAGAACGATACACGATATACACGATGTACGAAGCGCACGCTACACGCTACACGATAAACGGATTATACACGTTATACGATCACTTTGAGATTTCACATTTTATCTAGACTTACACCGTTTAATCAGACCGAAAGAATAAAATCAATTAGAAGTTTCATACCTTAACAATAAAAAATGACATCGATAAGTGTCAAAGATCCACAGTTTTCATATCACAGTACAAAATGTATGTATCAAATTTGAACACCTGTCGGAGTGACTTTGGCAGGAAATTGATCCCGATGTGCGAGAAAATGGGCGTAATTAAAGTTAATTGCCATCTACACTTTTCGTTAAATAAATTCTACATTAAAGACACTTTTTAGGACTGTGTTCAAGTATAGTAATTTTATACTGGAACCTTGAATTGATATGTTGATGGGTGTCAAGTGGGTGTGGTAAATTGACATTGAAGAAACTGAAAGCTTGAAATGGCGTTTTCGAATAAATCAAGCATTTGGAACGGGGTTTTTAATGTTATTTTGTAGTATTTATAGTTGTGATGATTATACAGCCCCTAATTTTGACCAATGTTTTAAAAGAAAAAAGTTTTGAACAATATTTAGGTTTTTTCCGGTAGTCCGAAAGTGAAAATTGTCCCTCTAGAAATCTAAGATTATTCTTAGAGGAGAGAAGATAATTAAAGCGCAATGCAGTATTTATGTACTGTGGACTATGGTGATTAATTCTATGTAAAGTTTTATATCATGTTACTTTATATTGTGTTTTAGTGCGCCTATTCTATAGGTGGGAAACAGTGATATTTTCTAGAGTGAAGAGGGTTATTAAAGTTAATCTTTATTTCAATGTAGTTTAATTCTTGGCACGCAGTTTCATATACTCTATGTCACTGCTACCATTCTTTTAGATTCAGAACCCCTGTCGAGGTGGTTTTAGTTATACTTTATTGGGGTTGTAATAAATTTAAAGTAAAATTAAACAGACTGTTATGTATTATAAATTTTCTCACCCATTTTGGGATACAATTTGTAAAACTTTCTAGGAAATGAACCAAAAAACAGATTAAAAATCATTTGCAAAATTATTTTGGACCCTCTGTAGAATAATGGAATGGTCCAATTGCATGACATAACTCTGCATCCAGTGGTGGATAGCAGATTCAATTAGAACCCTGGAGAAGACACATCTCACAGCCTAGATTATACAGTCTCAAAATGCCATATATGGTGTTAACATATACATGTATGAACATGAAACATATAATCTTATATGGAATTATATGTTTATTTGACATACTGATGATGAAGAAGATACAATGAACATCAATGGATGGTTAATTACTGGGCAGAAAAATGATGAACATTCCAATATCTAATTAATCTGATGGCATTTTTTACATAAGTAGTTTCATCAGTATAAAGGCTATGAGATTATAGCATTAGATTTTGTTTGCATATCCTATGTACATAACTCTGATGATATTATGAGGTGGTTATACATGTACATATACCGTCTCCCTTGGTCTAGTGGTTTAGGCATCCGCCTTTGGAGTGGGAGGTCGAAGGTTCGAAGCCCACCAGGTGTCCGTTCTGATATGGCTGGTTGGTGAGCCGCCAGCTAGTTAAATAATGGTTACCGTATGCCTACCTGCCTGGTGCCTGGCATTAAAGGGTAGTATTCGGGAGGTACATGTGCTCAAAAAGTATCTCATAAGTCATGAAATGGCTGGCCCTTTAAATAGGGGTAACACTTTAATAAACAAACACTTTACCTTTTACTTTTATACTATAATACATGTAGTAGATCATTTGGAAAAATTGTTCCTGGAATACACATGTAGTATTAGCAAATAAATTGATGGAAAACTGACAACAATATGAAAGAGCTAAGCAACACTATTTATAAAGGGGGGTGTAACCTCACATGTTTCAAAAACCTCAATAACTATGAGACTGCAGAATAGAGCTCAGCAATGATGGTACTCATGTATTTTTTTAGTTATTTTGGAATTTAGATATGTAGAAAGAACTTAAAAGATCTATATTTGTTCAAATTTATGTAAGCTAGGCATTTAAGGAAACTATCAGAGATGAGGAACAAATTTAATAAACCGGACAGAGTTCAAGCACCACCTCTGCCACACTTACAGGAAAAAGGCCCTTTGAAGGATTTCTAAAATGGATTCAATTTATGAAACTAACCAGAGGAGATCAGTGTCAGAAGTACTATATGACTACATAACTATACAACCGGTCTACTGAGACCAGAGTAAATTGTGACTTAGTAATAGATGTGATTTTCATATTATTTTATTTATTAAGCTATTAAGATTACAAACTACACACAATTAATATAGATGTGTTCAAAAATAAAACTACAAAAAAATAGGTGTTAGCCGGTATCACTGGCTTTACGGGAAGTCCACACAAGCACAATTTTGCCATCTTAGCCTTAAAAGAAATCTTATTTTTTAAAATGTTTTATTCATTTTATACAACATGATTATGGTACTCTTTTAGTGATATTATACTATTGTATACTTAAACAATGAGCTCTTTGCAGAACTTACTACTTAATTTAATTAGGATCTTCAGTAAAAGAACTACTTGTAATACTAAAATACAATTATTAATCAAGTGTGAGGGTTCTCACAAGACTGATATATATTACAAATCTAATACAAAAACCTATTTCAAGGTATACAACGTGATTAAAATCATTTTTTTTCTATGTGCCTCCTTCTGAGTTAAGAGAGTAAGAGTCTGTTATAGTTAAACTGGTAAGAAAGATGCAGGTGATCAGATGTAGCATCTGTATGGCCAGTGGCCAGTCCAAACCTGCAAGGATCTACTTACTGATCATGATAAAAGGGTTGATGTTTCATTCAATTGGAGGTAGTACAAGTATGTTTGTAAGCAGAAACCGGCTTACATTTATCCTGAACCCGCCCCCCTACCACATCCGTCCCAAACATATTACAGATAATAGCCAGTGAAATTTTGTTTAATTATAATTATTATATGGTGCCATACAGACTGCAAACTACCATACAGTATTAAATTATACATAAGATATAAATTACAGTTACAGTATTTTATAACTGAAACAGGCATGTAACAAGTACAGTGGTTGGGGAACCCCTACCAACATGTCACCCGTCACTCCCTGCTAATTTCTGTTATGTGCAGACTATGATTTGCTAAATAATAACAAGATTTAATTTTTATGTTTTGGGTTGCCAATTTAAATCAACCCCCACTAACCAGTGAAACAGCATGTTTACTACTACAATTAAAATACTAAGTACTTATTGAATATAAAAAATTGCATTTATACAAAAATTGTTTAGGATTTTGACTAGTGACCTACAGGATGGGGTCTGATAGCAACTGGAGTAAATTAGATAACTAATTTTATCAGTCATTTGACAGTCTACTATGTTATTCTCCAACAACCTTTATACGCATTAACTTAGGGCTTTTCTTAGACTGAGAATAATCATTAAATTAAATAGTGAAACCATGCAAGTCCAAGCTTATCCATTTCTGGCTTGAATTTTAGTCTCTGTGTGGTGAAAGCTATGCAGTCAAATAGCCAGTGAGGGGTGTTACATTTTACAATGCACTAGATGCAAACCTGGTCAACCCAAAGTATGTACCAACCCGAGCTGGTTGGTAGTAAGTTTGCGCCCAGCCTAAGACGTGTGATTGATTTGTCCATTTTGTAATTTGTCAGGTATCCCATAGGATGGCCAGGTCGCACTGTTTTGCGGCAAAATATGTTTGTTTTAAGTTTCAATTCTCTACACCATCCATCCAGGATAGTGGTTCGAATCCTGGCATATATTTCTGTGGGTGAGTATGGTATGTCCTGGATCATGGCCCCTAAAGTAGGCCCCTTTTGCCTGCAACATCTGCTCTCATTACCAGATATTATCATAAACCTACATGAGCTGGGCACTATAACATGGTAACTGGTAAGCCTGTTTTTAGGCATTGATAAAATTTATGAATAATAATAATGTATTCAATAACTCTGGTCTAGAATGACTGTTTTTTTATATTCACTGAGAACAGAGATGATAGTGAATCTGAAAATATATACAATATAGCAAGTTTTTTAGGTTGATGATGTAAAAGACAGCTCAGTGCAGTGTCTATTGTTATCATTTCTGGTATAAATGCAGGAACAGGTTATAGAGTATTCCTGATAAATGGAACAATAATTTGTCAATCTTCCTATGATGGCAACATACATGTTTAGATGGATTACAACAGCTGAAGCTAATATACCAGAGCCTGGATTTTTAGACCCATCTGTGTATATATGTAGATGTCCAGAATAAAAATATCTGATCTATCATTTGAGTTTCTAACTTTGCGAGATGCGGTATGTCAGATTTGATCATTTTGTTTTCATAGGGCACTTGTAGGAGGATCTTACAAAATAGCCGTGCTTTATGATCTCACTGACCAAAACCTTGACTTTCGCTCAATATTTGAGAATCTATTCCTGGCGCCCCAGTCTAAGGGGCGAACCTCAGCCTCAAGTTCAAACAGGTAGGCAGGAGTAGAAGACAACGCAACAAGGGCCAGCCGGAGGCCTTAATTTTGGACAATATTCAGACCCTGTTTTGAATGGCAATGAGGCATTTGATAAGACTCAAACTAATTAATCAGTCAAAGACACTACCTAATTACCTTTCTCTTTATGTCAGCTAACGAATATATTATTCCAATCAGGCAGTATAGGGGACGTTTTGGTCATATGGGGGACGTTTTGGTCTGGGGACGTTTTGTTTTGGGGACGTTTTGGATTGCTTCGGACTTTAAATATTTTCGTAAAAGTGTAGTTGATTCGGCGTATTATTTGCATATAGCCAATAAAACACTTGTTAACATCATACCCACGATATGTTGCTTCGATACAGGCGTACCTTAAGGAATGCATTGACAACAGCAGTTTAGATAAAAAAGATGTCCTTTCCGTTGCAAAAATAGACCTAAATTTCGGATATGAGGTGAAAATGTCTTCGACCTGTCCCGAAAGTCTTTTTCGCTCGCAACTACACTAAATAATATAAACTGAAATCAGCACTTTTTTTGGGGGAGATGTGCACGCTAAGTAAAACGATTAACTACGAAATACACCATCGAATCGTACGTATACCGTATGGATTATCGTGCATCGCGAATCGTATATCGTGTATCGTGTATAGTATATGGTGCACGTTGCACGATGAATGATACGATATGATACACGATATACGATTGACAAAATACACGATGAGTGCACGCACGTTATACGCACGTTGCACGTATCA
>JAFMSR010000004.1:32816035-32847035 GCA_022818135.1 Saxidomus purpurata
TACTTGACGTAATCAAAAATAATATTTAGGCTCTTAAACAAAACTTTTTCATGTGACTGATGTACTTATACAATATTATTCCTCTTTCTATATATTTGATTTAATTTAGTGCACAGGAGTAAAGTAGAAAAGTCGGAAGGAGCTACTTTCATGTCCGAAACTCTGCCTACATAAAGCACTCGAATTGACTTATAGAAATAAACCATACAGTAGGCATATTAGAACAATAAATCACGCATTTTCGCAAGTGTCCGGTTTGATTGTCGTCCTTGTCTGGTGGTCTCCAACCAGTATAGTAGAAATTAGCTTTCCAAATATTTTGTAAACATAACATGAGCTTAATATCAGTAATAAATGCAAGACACCTACATTTCTGGCTGTATTGACCATTTTTTGTGTACTCTATGTCTAGAGTGGTGGAACCTTTGCTGGCGGTATCCTTATGCTGGTGAAAAAAAAATGCTATTTACAGAAAAACAGATGAAGAAATAATTTTCAAGGTATATTCAGCATTGATAGTCGATGAAATGCTTTTACAGCAAACGTAGTGATAGCCGCGCATGCAGCTCTGTGACCCCACAGCAGCAGATACATTTGTTCTGGATCCATTTCGCTAGAAAAATTCTTTAATAATAAACTTCAAAATCAACCAGTTAAAGTTAGCATTTTTGATAAAACTTGTTCTTTTTTGTATAAAAATATATTTTCTATGGAAACTGTCATTTCTTTTTAGTTAATATTTAGGCTCTAAAAACTGTTTCCCACCTGTTGATTGTCAAATATCACATACCACCAACATTGGTTCCCTTCATGGTTAAAGTTTTGACGTGTGTCATGTCAATAGCTCCCAGAATGACATAGTCACCTGACGACGCACATCAACATCTTGTTTCAATTTAGCAGGGATAACATTGGGTTTTTGCTGAGGCAAATCAGAATGGTTAGGATTTCCTGCTTTCTCAACAGCCGATATACAGTTAAACTTCATTCGCTGGAACTCGAAAGGTCTGGCGATTTCGGTTTGAGGGATCGGTAGTTCGAGCAATCGAGGTTTGTCAGCATGGTCAGTCACGGGGGTCGTCATACATCTTTTATCGAGACCACATCGGGAGTTATTGCACATACAATGGTACACACATGTAAATGTGCATGTATATTATAAACTTGTAGCTTACCCTTGATTAAAAGACAAATTAAAAAGTGTTGTAATGTAAAAGTATGAAACGTTTGTCATTCATTAAATAATTTATTCAATTTTCTGAAAAAAAAACAACTTAAAATTAAAGCCAATCTGCTACTTATATATATATATTGCTATATAAACATCGTGAGCGACTTTCAGTCTGTTTGTACATCATAACCTTTAATTGCAAATTTAAGTGTGAATAACACACACCAGCGCTTGTGTCTGACAGCTGATCATCAATGCATTGTTTGCTTGATAATTGAGATTATCACCTTTTATTGTTCGAGCCAAAGGATGTACTTTACAATGAAATAGATCTGAAGGGACCGCGGTACAGGTTCGAGAGATCGGTGTTCGAGGTTTTGGTGGTGGAACAATATGATTTATATTGAGCTTTAGCCACGACCGCCGGTCGGGTCTATTCGGTAGTGTTCGAGCGAACGAAGCACTAACAAAGTTAGCACTCTATCCGTATGCTACGACCGGATGTAAACATCAGGCACACACAGAGCATGCGCGGGCGTTTAACCCAACCTCGTTACGTTTTTGAATCAGTCGAATGTTTTTTTAATAGATGAACGTTAAGATACAATTTAATTTGTTCCCCACTATACAAATTATAAAAGTTACTCGACGAGGTTTCGATCTCTGATCTCCCGCGTGCCAAGCGAGGATATAATGCACTGCGCCAATGAGGCTTTATGTTTGGAAGCGTATAACTTCGTTATTGATCAATGCAGACGTTTGTTTCGAATGGCGGTACAAATTTATGTAAACAAACGAATTTAACTTCCCAGACACTTTAAATAAGAAGTGGACACATGATAAACTTGGTAGTTTCAGTAAAGTATATTCAAATATCTGTTAGAAAAAAATTGTCTGCATGTTCAAAAAAATTTCAAAGTTGGTTTAAAAGGCTATCTTCAGCCGCTACCCGTCGGCAGAATCTCAGTCGTTCGATTAATTTCTGAACTTTATAACGCTCAGTAAATTATCAATCATTGGTCATTTTTTATCATATTTCTTTTATTTTATTTATCATTCAATATTCAATCAAAAACCATCAATTTTTCTTATATGGAAGAAAATTGTTAAACGTGGCGAGCTTTGCAAACGGACATGTGTCGATTTCCAACGCGCAATAGCGCGCTTACCGTAATTCAAATATGGCGGTTCATTTGCATAATTTATTCATAAACGTAGGAGCATAGAACTTTGTTAGTGCGAAGTTTAACTGTACATTCAAAATACCTCGAGCATAGGTTCCCCCACTCTAAGCACCCCTTGTATGGTCCTGCTAAACCGATACTTACTCAAAAATTATCTCCACAAACGCACAGGTAGTCGAACCATAGCCACACACCTTATTACCTATATAGGTGGGTGGGGTATGGTTCGACCTCCTGTGCACAAACGGAGTCCATATGGATAAGATTTGCAAAATAGTCACCGTCCGTATTCTGTCCCATCTATTTCTAAATTAAACAAAAAAACATGCAAATTTCACCAGCTTTTCCTTGCTTACCAGTAAATACTTTTGTTAAGATATTTGTCTAACACAACCTTGTTCATGTCGAGATCCGGCAAAATACCGCAACGAATTAATCACTGACTTTGTTGTTATAATCTACAACCCATCTTGCGAAATAATGTACTGGACTGCAGTTAACAAAAATTTGAACGGGACATAGTATCACATATATCAAAATTAAAATATCTGGGGCCGGGATACTGATAAATTAATCATAAAATTTGTCCGGTAGTTTAAACATTGCCTCTAAATTGTTACTCTGCAATAATTGATCAGGAACGGTCTACGCAACGTATGAATTCCTGCTCTACTGTAGATTATTATTTTATTATTTATATTTATTATTATTATAAAGCAGGTCAGCAATAACATCGGCACTTAAAGTACATTTCAATGTTATTCTGACAAAGATATGGTTCATTGATTAGTGAAACGACAACAGCCGTGAAAAAAAACGGGCTGGGAATCTTCTGATTGGCTGCTGGTTTGGACACGCCTCTTTACCGGGGTACTGCTTCCATATTTGGAGTGACCCGTTTTTTTAATCTTTTTTTACCGGCTGTTCTTTCCATATTTGGAAATGAGCCGTGAAACCGCGGTAAACGCGTGAAATTGCCCGCGTTTACCGGGCGTTTACCACGCGGTAACAACCATGAGGTAAACGGAACAAAAACGTGAGCGCCACTGTATGTCTAAGCATGAAACATCTAAAGATATCATTGTGGTCACCGTCGGTCAGTCAGACATTTCTTCTTTCACTCACTCATTTGCAAGTAACATACCCACTTGCTAACATGATTCACAATAAATCAGCACTTTCTGAATACATAAATAGAGCATTTCAAATTTTAAAATGTGTTTATTTAGCCTTTCTTAATGTTTTGATATACATTACAGCCGATTTTTCGTGTCCAGAAAATACAGTGAAGTGTCCGGGTAGTTATTGTATTCCAATCAACTTAGTATGCAATGATGCCATGGACTGTCCCGCAGGGCACGACGAGCTTGAGTGTAGTGAGTATGACATAATTTCCATGAATTTTTTTATTTACCAGATATGTTAAAGGCCAAAGCAGAATTAGGTCTTATAATATTTTTACACTGTCGGTCATTTTACCGTTTGAAGCACTGAAATTTCCCGTTGGGAGAAAACGTACGCTTTCCTATATCTTTATACACTGTATTATGCAATACAAACATAGCATTTAGCATGAAAGCATACCTAACGGTGATAATATCGATTAAGCTGACGTTAACATGTGACATTGTGCGTTGAAATATGAGGGAACTACAAATATTTAATTATCTAACACTGAATGTAATTTTCATTTTCAATAGAAAGTGAAAAGTGTCACTAAAAAGACGTGTTAAGGAATACAGAAAGTACGCTATGTAATTGAAATATTATTTTGATAGTAAATATTGAGAGATGATAACACATACATTTACACTATACACATGAACTCATTTTTATCAACTGTTTGAATCAAACCGGCGATTCATAGAGCATGTCTGTTAGAGGCTGTCTGTTTGAGGTTGTCAAACACGGCGTTGATTTAAGCAATCAAAGATGTTAACAATAGTGATAGCTTGGTAACCATGTTGGAGATTTTGACAAACTTCGTACAGTCATGGGACAATATATTGTGCATCACCAGAATAGCTTAATAATTATGTCCAAATTCAGCACCATGTGGATTATTTGTGTGTAAATAGATCAAACGACATAAATTAGTTTTCTGAGTGCAGCGTCAGCCAATTTCGTTCACGCTCTCCGCCTAGCTGTTACATGTTTGCTGTTTTAAATGTAACTTGAATATTTGTTGGTTCAAGCGGAATGTCATTTTCAAGGATGATCAAGTAGTGATTGAGAATTGACTCTCGCTACTACAAGCTATGTCATAGTAAACAAACAGTCCAGTCAAATCCCGATCACCTCTAGTATCTACTTGAAAACGACATTCTATACTCGACATGATACTCACTTTAAGAAAAATCAAACAGTTGTAATGTTAATAACTCTGTTAGTTATTTAATCGTTTTCCAGAGTCGGCCGAGATTAATAAAATTGATGACGCAGATGTGTGGTCACTATCTTAGAATGTTTAAACCTCTCAATGACTAAGGGTCATGACTTCGGGAATTTCCATTTACCTGACCATTTATATAAATAAGTAACATAATTCTACATAAGAAATGAGTCGAGCAACGGTAGTTGTCGATCGATAGTTAAATAAATGGCCCATCCGTAGATTTCTACATAGTTCTCGATCGATAGTTAAATAAATGGCCCATCCGTAGACTTCTACATAGTTCTCTATCGATAGTTAAATAAATGGCCCATCCGTAGACTTCTACATAGTTCTCTATCGATAGTTAAATAAATGGCCCATCCGTAGAGTTACTGTTGAATCGGACATTAAATTGCTAAATAAAATCACGCAGTTTTCAAACATCATCCTTTCGTCACATACGTTTGATGAACATAATTGAACTTTACGAACGCCTTTTTTCTGCGTACACAGCTTTGATTACTCTTTTCCGACTTTACCTAAATTTCTCTGGATACACTCCTCCGCGTCGATGATAATAACTGAATAAAGAGTGTCTTTGACTCTTAGACATTATCGTCAGCTAAGGGATAGTAACCGAGTTTGATTTGTTATCAGCAATCCCAGCTACTGTAGCAAATGACGACAGGAGCTCGTCAAATACATTATCAGCTGGCAAGTCAGTTTTGCTAGGATGAAGAGATCAATTACAATGTCGGTTTACTACAAGTGGGTATGCACTTTCTTTTACTTTATGAAATTATATAACTTCTGTATCAATTGAATAATACAAAAGGGACCCTAATCAGTTTGTAACATGATAAGGGGCAAGAAAATAATAACATTTAGACAAAAACTAAGCTGAAGCCGAGGCTTCTTAAATGGGTTATAAGTGAAAATAAATATATTGATATTTTTGTTGTACATGTACCACACTAGATCTTATCGTGACATGGCATGACAAACAAGTTGTATTTTAAAAATAAAAATTAGAAGAGAAAATATATCAATGATAGAATATTAATACAAAATGCCTCGGCGTCTGAAAAAAAATGAATGTGTAATTTAAATAAACAAAAACCCACTAATGAAAATGTTTCGCTTCTAGTTACTTCAGCTTCTCAAACGAAAAAAGAACTCAAAAATATGTAACTGATACCACAGTGTGCCTGATGCAAGGAATGTAGAAAAACCCAAACTTCAAAAAATATTATTCTACTCAGTAGATACGAGTATGATTAAATATCAACCAGAAAAATGAGAAAGCAAGTCATTTGTCATTTTCGTCTCCTAGAGCATTTATTATGTAATTTCATGTTTGAAAGTTTGGCAAACCACTGATGCATGAGGATGGTCATTTGCTTATACAGAAAATAACAATACAGACTACTGAATAAATTAACGGTTTAATGTTAGTTTGTATGATAGTTGTTAAATTGACCACCAAAAAAGAAAATCAGCTCATTTGCTTACACAATTTTTTTATGATACATGTAGTTGTTAATTACACACATTGAATTTAAGAGGAAGTCATTTTGTAACTGTATAACAACTTACCATCGAAACACTGAGTCATGATTGTGACTTACGATAGTTCAATCGAATTAAACCAATATATTCAGTCATGCAAAGATAGTGGTGATGTCCTCTATCTATGTTAGTAGATGTTTTATGTCATGCAAAGATAGTGGTAATGTCCTCTATCTATGTTAGTAGATGTTTTATGTCATCAATGGTAGTGATTGATTCTTGCTCATGTACTCATATTAGTTATTTCAAGATGTGTTTGACTTGGGGAGACGTATGTGAAATATTATTGATATGCAGTTGTACACCAACATAATAATAATGTCATTTCATATAATGAAACAAGTTTGCATATCAACACAATATAATATTTCACGTCAATCCTTTTGAACATGCTTTATTGTGCTAGTATTCATTATAAACATGCAAATCTAAGTCTCCTGAAGACCTGCTTTATCTCATGAACGTATAATCAACACTATTATGTATCACATTGAGATTAATTTTTAAATTCTACAGATAAGAATAATTACAATTAATATGTCTTTTCTCGTAAATACAGTCAGGCTAAATGGGCTGACATTTAAGTGAATCAAACTTTGACGGTATATTGTTCGCTTACGTTATACCAATAAGAGCTATTTCTGCTTAGCGCGGCTTTGACTGTCTGTTTGATTTTATAATCAAGTAGACTAGTAGCATAACCACTAATTAAAACTGATATGAAAGAATCAGGAAACTAGTTCTTTATATGATTATCTCCCCGCCTTGGCAGAGGGGATGTTTTAACGGGCCCGGTCCGTCCGTCCGTCTGTCTGTCACATTTTTGTCCAGAGCAAAACTCCAATAGTACTAAAGGGAATTTATTTATACTTTGCAAACAGACATTGAGGACATTGAGAGGAAGTGCAGTGCCAAAGAACCATAACTCTACCTTGTCTAATTATTATGCATTATTCCCCTTTGTTACATTTTCTTGAATATTCTTGTCGGGTGCATAACTCCAAAAGTACTAAAGGGAATTACTTGAAACTTAATACAGTGATAGAGTACAATGGGGAAAAGTGCAGTAAACCAATATCCATAACTGTATTTTACCTTCTTTTTTAATTATCCCCCTTAGTTGCATTTTCTTGATTTATATCGTCCGGAGCATAACTTAAAACGTTTTGAAGGTTATCACATGACACTTTATACAGTTATAGAACACAATGAGTGAAAGTGCAGTACCCAAAAATCTTTACTGTACCTTGCCTATTTTTCAATTATTCCTCCTTATTTCATTGTCTTTTCTTGATCATAAATAGAAAAATACTGAAGGAAATTCTTTCAAATTGCAAATAATGAGAGAAGACACACAAGGAAATACAGTGCCACAGGACAGTAACTCTGTGTTTGTTTTAATTGTTACCTTTTTTATTATTCTTGTACATAGCATAATCTTGTCCGTAGCATAATTTAAAAAATACTAAAGGGAAGTACTTGAAACATCATACAGTGATAAAGCATGTTGATTGAAAGTACATGCCCAAGAACCATAACTCTACCTTGCTTAATTATCCCAATACTAATATTTTATTAGCGTATAAACTATACCATATCCATTCCTTTCACTTCAAATTTCTTGGTCATAGAAAGAGCACTTGGCGGGGGGATGGCAATGTGTAACATGGCTCTTGTGAATGATGTACATCAAGTTAAACACTAAGGAATAAAGCTTAACATGCAACAATGCAACATGTAAACACTTTGCTTGAATATGAAACTATGTATATACTGTGTTGAATGGAACTCTGACGATGGTTCTATGCATAGATCGATCGTTTTAGATGCCTCGATTTAGTGTGGTCTTCCCTTTATTGTAAATAAATTCCTTATTCGCTTACACGCTTGATACATTCACCAGCCTGTTACTCATTGTTTTGTATTTTAAAACAAAATGGTAAGCGGTTAACGATCTAAAAATAACAAAGCTTAGAAGAATAAGTACAGACACACGCAAATCATGAACCGTTTCACCCTTTCGTTTCCCAACATTTATTCCAAATAGAAGCAAAGTCCTTGGGGCATCTCCGTCATAACTAGTAATTATCGGGTGCTTTTTTACATGTATGCATATTATTGTATGGGCTATACATAGAATGAGAGGTGTGATAATCGACTTTATGAATAGGTCAAACTGTTTAGTAGATAATACAATTAGGCCTACCAGTTAACTGTTGTTAATTGCAAACATTCTAATGTGAAACAGTATAATGCATATTCATTCTTACAAATATATGCAATACAGTACACTCGTTTGCGAGTTTTCATGTTTCAGTCTCCAACAGACGGGCCTTTAAGTACATAATGACCACTTTATACCGGATTTCCGCAAGCCAAAGTAAAGGAAGAGTTTCTAATACGACTCTATAGGTTTCAACTAGCCATTTCAACGATTTCCAAAAACTTTCGTATCATCATACGTCACTTGACGCTTAATACATGTATATAACTTAGCGAAAGTTAAAGGTGCGATAATTCATGTGTACGCCAGTATTTCAAATTGATGGAACTTGTAAGCAATGCACTGAAATTTAACTGCACTACATGAAGTACGTTTACATTATTTATGCAGTTCTATTACAAATATAGTGGTGCATATATGTCAACATAATTATATTATATACTAATAGTTTGTATTTATAGAATTAATTGTTGTAAAGTTAAAGATGATCTTGTGCACGTACAAAGGTGCAAACTTATAAAGACGCTTCCGTATGTTTTCACTTCAGCCTGTTCAAATTCCCTCAGAGAAGTTTTTATTCTGACTGAAGATTATTCAACCGAAAGTAACATGGCGGCGAGAAAGCTGGCAAACCAATTCTTCTCTGATGGCAGTGACATTCGTATACTTTATTTTACGACACAAACTCCTCTTCAGGGTATATTCAACTTAGAGCACAGACTTCTTTCATTACGAGAAGAAAGAATAATATCTCGCCAAGAAACCGATCGGAACCCTGATTGTTTTTATAAAGCAATGGCAAGAGATTTACTAGGCAGTATACGCTTTAGTCCAAGCGATTCAGCAAAGGGCATCGTTTTCATCGAAGATACTGCGGAATCATCAAAGGTCGCTGATTTAATTTTTTCAAATCTTTCAAAACCCAGATACCCGATATATCGTGTTTTGAAGGACGTAAAACTTCGCTTCACAACAAATGTACCAAACAAATATAACTTCGTCCAAGATATTCGCATAACATCATGGAGTTCGTTGTTTTCGATAGAATACAGGCGATTTAAGAAATTGTGTGAAGGTAATCCTTAAGCTTTGAAATTATTGTTTACGATAACATCATTTTGTACAAGTCATTGCATATATTTTAAAAATTCACAAAGTTAAAAGTTTTGCTTTTGATAAAAACAGATTATTATGGTAATCAGCAGTTTCTGACACGCAATTGTTGTGTTCTGTCGCTGATATTTGGTTGTGACGTACATGTATCCCGTGAGTGGAACACGTACAAGTAGGAAATTATTATTTACTTTTATTTATTTATTAAATAGTTACTCTACCCTCGTGATTATTAATTCTATTCATTTCGCAACAATATTAAATCAACTTAAAGTCCACCACTTCATGGCGGTTATCGTAAGAAAAGAACTCTCATTACATTTATCTTATCAAGTTATGACTCTCGAAATACTTAATCTGATGATTTTTCTCTTGAAAAATCCTATTAAATTAAAATTGCATCCTATTACCTCGTTAGTTATGTAGCCAAATGGATGCGGACTGTTCAGTTGGTCAATCTTACATATAATAAATGTAACTACCTGTCTAATACTTTGTCTAATATTTAAAGCAATACAACCATGCTTAGGGCTTACACAAAACAATTAGTTTTCTGCAGTTATTCTCTATGGTAGAATTGCATAATTATACATAGTTATTGTAAATACTGTAAATTTGAATAATACATTTGAAATAAGTAATAAATATGAAGTGATTTTTAAAACATCGAATTTAGCTATAGAAAAAATATCGATAGTAAATTAAACATAAATTGTTTTTTAAAGCAAATGACAACCATTTCAGTAAGGTCAATGTGTACATTCACCACTGTAAAGACTACAAAAACAATAATGTAGATTGAATATTTCTTTTTCACGAACATAGAAATGTGAATTTGTTTGCAGCTATTACTGAAGTGCCTTGCAAAGGTGCATATAGATGTTCAGCAAGTAAACAGTGCCTTCCGTTGGAAAAAGTGTGTGATGGAATTCCTCAATGTAGTTATCAAGACGATGAAATGTTTTGTGATTACTTTTGTCCAGCTTCCTGCACATGTGTTGGATTTTCAATAAATTGCCGATCAGGAAACCTAACATATAAAGACGTTGCAAAAATGTCTATAAGTACCCTGAGTGCTGACCTAAGTGTCAATCCGGATATATCCGATATTTTCATCAGAAGAAAACTTATTTTTCCATTTATGACTAGAATAAATCTGTCTTTTTGCGAAATAAAAGGTATAGATGAAGATGGTTTTTATAATTTACACAGTCTTCAATGTCTTGATATAGGATACAACAGTATTGAAATGATACCGAATAATACCTTTCGTTATTTAGATAATCTTGAGCATCTCAACCTCGAAGGCAATTTTAAACTCCAAGTAATATCATCGACGGCATTTCATGGATTGAAAAATATCAAAAGCCTACAAATCACAGGGACAAACCTGAAACGAATTTTTGCGAATACTTTCTATGGTTTGAAGTTGCAATCTGTAGACATTTCCTATAATGAAATAGAAGAAATAGAAGATTATGCCTTTAACAATACCTCTATTGATGAACTAAACTTTAGAGGAAATGACATTGTCGAGTTCAACAATCTTATATTTGACGGAATAGTAACGATGCGAAAACTTATTTCACCGGCTTTCAAATTTTGTTGTATTCGCCCATGTTACTTGGCCGAAAGCGAATGCTATCCAAAACGCGACGAATTTTCATCTTGTGAAGACCTCATGAGACATCCAGTTCTTAAGGCAGTATTATGGCTGGTTGGAATAACGGCTCTTCTTGGAAACATTTGTTCAATCATATATCGAATCTTATTCGATCGTGAAAGACTAAAAATAGGCTATGGTATATTTGTAACGAACCTTGCAGTGGCAGACCTTTTCATGGCTATATACCTGATCACAATAGCTGTTGCAGATTCTCTTTTCCGCAACAGGTATGATAAAGAATTCTTTCTTTATTGTTAACAAGAACAATGTTTATGCATCTAGACACATGGTTTCATATAATTCGCAATGACCCAGTGATAATCCTATTTTGGCAAAAAACATTTATTCAAACATTTAGCACAAAACATGACTTATTGCTTTAAAGTAGGATACATACTTTCTCTCTTAATATTAAAATCGCATCTTTGAACTGAATATCCTGATGAACTTACAACAAATTCAGCTACATTTATACTTTGAAATTTACCACATCTTCAGAGCAAAAGCATTATGAAAATAAAAAATAAATTACACAAATCTTTTACTGAAAAAATCTACTGTAACAATTAACGAAACAAAATAGAAAACTTTCAAAAATTTGAACTGTCACTGAAGGTGGTGAACAACCCATGAACAACCCACTGACATAGTATTTACCATTTATGTAATATTTGATGCTTTGATTATTTGACCTGTACAACTTAAGGCTTCTGTGAAGTATAGCTAAATTTTGACGAGCGAGTTTGGAGATTAAAAGCGCACAAGATTTCACTATCTCAAGCCCCTGTGACCTTTGATCTATTGACCCGAAACATGGACTATGCACAACCAGGCATGGTGCTTATCACTTCTATGAAATTTCTTTAAATTCTGAACAGAGGGTTTTTAAGATTTCGCGTCCACAAAATTATACTATCTCGAGCCCCTGTGACCTTGACCTTTAACCTAGTGACCCGAAAAGTATATCATGCCCAAGTAGGTATTGCACTTAACATTTGTGTAAAGTATCATAAAATTCTGACCAGGAGTTTTGGAGATTTAGCGTCCACAGAATTTTACCATCTCGAGCCCCTGTGACCTTGACCTTTGACCTAGAGACCCGAAACATAAATCATGCACAACCAGGCATTGTACTCATTACTTGTGTGAAGTATCGTTGAATTTTGACCAGGGGTTTTGGAGATCAAAAAATTCCGTCTACAGATGGACGGACAGACATGCTCACCAGACGGACTTTGTGAGGTAATCCCTTCGACCTTTCTTTGCTCTTTTTTCAACCCCACAACATAATGATTTAACCCTACAATAACATTTTTACCTCATAATGACGGAATGAATAGAAATAACCTCACAATGCTAAGTTGTACTCAAACCCTAATCCCCTTATGCCTACTGGACATGTACGGACAGACGGACAGACAAGTTGAATCCAGTATAATTCTCTAACACTTTGTGTTCGGGGGGTTTAATAATTGTATTCACCTTGATCAAGCTAAAATAGGAACTTTATAACATCTCGCATGCCAAGTCGAAATACTGTGTGTGTGCAATTTTCTAATAGTCAGTCTTTCTTAAATAATAAATCTTCCCGCCTGTGGAAATCATAACCTCCGTGCAGACATGAAATGCATCAATATAAAATATGTCGGTCAAAATAAGTTACACAAATTGAGGTCCGTCAAAGTGGTCTCAGTAAAATTGTTATACAACAACCAGAAATAAGAACATATAACTTTCTTATTACTAAACCGAATTTAGTGAAAAATAAATGAAAATAAACGAATCCCGATACTAGATAAATGCTTTTACTTTTACAGGAAAAGTCTAGCAACTAAGACAATAATCCAAACTTTACAAAAACAATGATAAAATTGCTGTCGCTTTCTTTATATTGAAATCGAGGCCCGTCTGTCAACTTTGCGACATAAGATACTTAAATACTGATAAGTAAACTTATCATTTCTTACACCTTATGGCATAATGCGGGACAAATTTTGACGTTTTTGCTTTTTTTGCCACAAAGCTTAACATACAAGTTTATGATAGTTTTTATGAACTAAATGTATATTCAAACATTATCCTAATACACATGCAAGACAACTTTGTCTCAGACAAACAGAGGCATACATTTACAAGTTAACTTTTCATGAATATGAATCGATTTTGTATATTTCACATATTTCATTGTAAATCAGTTATATTTCTATACAAAAAGACTTACAGAGACATCTTTAAGAAGTAGCATAAAACGGAGATATTACCGAATATCTGCGTGTTTCTTTAGAAAATGTTTTTTTTTTGGGTCTGTAAAGTTACATTTATGTCTTTGCTAAAACTTATAAAGTGTATTCATAATTTAGCTTGCATATGTACACTCTCATAAAAATGTTGAATCTGTAACGAAACAAAGCCTAGTTTTAAAATGAAACCTTATTGTACATGCCTGTTTTCTAATGACGATTTCTGCCATATAAAACATACTTTTGACGGAGTCCTTACTTTTGGGTGTTTTCCTTTATATAGTGTGTTTGTTAATATCTGGCATTGTCAAGTATTATTTCAAAGTCTCAAATTAAACAATATGTAAGTAAAATATGCCTTATAACGATTGTAATAATTATTTTCCGTTACAATTTGTAGGTACATTTATGTGGAAGAAAAATGGAGGAACAGTATCTGGTGTGTAACTGCCGGTGTTCTATCAACGGTATCTTCTGAGGCCAGTGTTTTCTTTGTTTGCTTGATCACACTGGACAGACTTCTAGTTATCAAGTACCCGTTTGGCACCGTAAGATTAACACCAATGAAAGCACACATATATTGCATTTTCTGTTGGATTATTGCTTTCGCATTAGCATTTATTCCGGTGGTGTACACGGACTATTTCCAAAAGCAATTTTATTCTAGGTCTGGTGTATGTGTAGCTTTACCTTTGACAAAGGATAAACCTCCCGGTTGGCAGTACTCAGTCTCCATTTATGTTGGTTTGAATTTCTGCACCTTCATTCTTGTAGCGGTTGGTCAGTTTTCTATCTTCCGAGAGCTTCGTAAAGCATCTGGAGGGATAATGAATACTCGGATATCAAGGAAAAGAGATTTGAAAGTAGCTAGAAACTTGATTCTCGTAGCCACGACCGATTTTATGTGTTGGTTTCCCATAGGATTAATGGGTATGGTTTATGTAATTAAAGCTTTAACCAAATAATCGAATAGCTCGTGTAATAAATAGTTTGAGACTTTTTATGGCCCCTGAAAGATGACATATTAAAATCGCACCGTCCGTCCGTCTGTCCGTACATGCCAAGTAGACATTAGCGGGTCAGGGTTTGAGTACAACTTAGCATTGTGAGGTTGTTTCAGTTCATTCCGTCATTATGGGGTTAAAAATGATATTGTGGGGTTACAAAATGATATTGTGGGGTTACAAAAGATCAAAGAAAGATCAAAGGAATAACCTCACAAAATCCGTCTGGTGAGAACGTCCGTCTGTCCGTCCGTCCTTACATTTTGCCATGTCCGGACTGTAACTTTGTCGTGTATTGAAGGAGTTTAAAATAACTTGGCACAAATGTTTAGCACATCAAGATGACGTTTCGCGTGCAAGACCCACGTCCTTTCCTCAAAGGTCAAGGTCACACTTAAAATTTGAAAATAATGGAATCCTGTATACATTGTATATGCACACATTCGTGTCCGGACTGTAACTTTGTCATCCATTGAAGGATCTTCAAATAATTTGGCATAACTATTTAGCACATCAAGACAATGTTTCTCGTGCAAGACCCATGTCCCTACCTCAAAGGTCAAGGTCACACTTACAGTTTGAAGGTAATGGAATCCTGTATACATTGTATATGCACACTTTCGTGCCCGGACTGTAACTTTGTCATGCATCGATTTATTTTAAAATATCTTGGCACAAATGTTTAGCACATCAAGACGACGTGTCACGTGCAAGACCCACGTCCCTACTGTGAAGGTCAAGGTCAACCTTAAAGTTTGAAGGTAATAGAATCCTGTATATATGCACTCATTCGTGTTCGGACTGCAACTTTGTCATGCATTGATTGATTTTAAAAAATCTTGGCATAAATGTTCAACACATCAAGCTGACGTGTCGCTTGCAAGACCCACGTCCCTTCCTCAAAGGAAGGCCAATGTCTCAGTAAGAGTTTAAAAGTAATGTAATCCTGTATATATGCAAATGACCGTAACATTGTCATGCATCGATAGATTTTTAAATAACTTGGCACAAATGTTCAGCACATCACATCAAGACAATGTGTTGCGTGAAAGAACCACTTCAAAGGTCAAGGTCACACTTAGAGTAACGGAATACTGTATACATGGTTACTCTGTCATGCATGGAATGATTTTAAAATTACATGGCACAATTGTTGAACACATAGATAGGACACAGACTGTGAGACACCTTGTCACTTGTAAGGGACAGCTCTTCTTTTTACCTAAAAAATTAAGACTTACCGAACGGTATACAAAAAAGATTAATTTGTCAATATTCAGTTACAATTTTAACAATTTAACATAATTTAGGTAATCAAGTGTTCCGTATACACTGTAGAGTTACAGAAACAACACATTAAGTCTTTACATTCCACCAACTAATGTGCCCGCCCAAATGATCGTAAAGTATGAATACAAAGTTGAAAATACAAAAAAAATAAAAAAAATAAAAAAAAGGTTAAAGAGATAAAAATCAAAGCAAAATACGAGTTTTGTGAAACGGACATCGATTCCACTCTGATATATTTTGTCTTTATACCACTCTTAACTCCATGGCAAAGAACGATGAACTTCTACCTTCTAGATTTTCAAATAACCAGATCTGATATCAGCCATTACCGTATTTTTATACCTAGTTTTACTTTGCATTATCATAATTAGTCTGATATGAATGAACATTTTTATGAATACTTGCAGAAAAAACACTTAAAAATGGGTTTTTAAGGTTATAAAGATAAGTAAACAGAATAAAAAATTGAAACTAAAATGGGTTTTAGATTGGATTTTAACTCCACTTGTAAGATCGGAGAGCCACCTGACCTCTACACCACGGTTACGGAGTAGAATGGTATAAATAAGGCATAAAATAAGCTTATCTTACACTGTATATAAATTAAAGGCAATTGAAGGATATTCAGTTGGATTTGCTTCGTTATTGGCTGAATACCTTAATAACATAAAACTGCGTATTTGTTGTGTGTTGTTTTCAATAAGTTCTTATTCAAGTATGTTACAAATTATCAAGGTCAATTTTTCCCGTGGCATAGTTCAACTATAAAGCAGCTTATATATTTGCACTACCAAATGCAAGTAACAGCAAAAAATATGCAATTTTTATTCTTTAAAATATATTATGTTAAAGCATTGTTGCTACGAATCCAATATCACTTTAAATGGTGTATGTTCTCGCAGCACTAATATTGCCCAGGGTGGAATTTATCCTTCTTTGTATAATATTATTCTTTTGGCTGTTTAATTGAAGATAAGTCTATAATTAAAGCGCAGTATTTTTCAATGATATTACAAAAATGAAACTACGCTTTCTGACAACACTTTTGGAAGAAAAACAATTCTATATTAGTTCAATCACTTTATTCTTGATTTAAAATAAGCATGTTAATATATTTATTGATATCTATTGATATTCTATTTTGAAGATATTGACTATTATGTAATCTAAGTCTCGTTTAAAGGGGTGATGGCATTGAGTGGATATTCTGTTAGTGGAGACGTTTATGCCTGGACAGCAGTCTTTGTACTACCTTTTAATTCGGCTCTGAATCCCATTCTTTACACACTCTCCGCCATAATTGGAAAAGAGGTAAATTTAATCTTCTCGGTCATGTCTGAACGTGGAAATGTATTGATGGCTTGACTTTATTTATAAATTTTGAAATACAACTGACGAATTGTGACAAAATAGTGTCAACGGTTGGTATAGATAATAATCGAAGGGTTTAAGAGGTCACGTTTATGATACAAAGCACAATTACTTTGATATAATATAACTGTTAAATGTAATTAATCTACATAAGTGTTATGTAAGACATGTAATTCATATCAGACATATAAATAGAATTCGCTATTTTGGACCTTGTCGTGACCATAAAATTATTGAATATGGGGTAATCACAGGTGAGTGTAGCGTACCAGGGACCCAAACAGTGAATGTTAGATAAAAATAGTCTAATGACTATATATCAATAAGAAGGTAAACAACAAAGTTCGCACATAGACCCAGTTTCAGCTTCAATTACTTCATACAGAATAGTGCATATTTATCAAAACCTATTGCATATATAGCCTACGTATTTATATTTTCCGTAAATCAAGGTCCAAATGCAAACCGTTTTGTAACATCGACTGATAGTTTCCGAAATTTTTACCATTTTTCGCCAACTCGAATAAATCTCACACATTTCGGGTACGTCTATTTTCCAATGCTCAACCGTCACTGTGGACATACACAAGAACGGCACAACACTGCTACTTGAGCTCAGTATTACATACACATGTATTAGTGATGTATTACCTAGTCTTGGTAAGTCTTGGCCGATCGATGCGGTATGGAAACTAGTTTTTCCCATTATCAGTATGGCTGCACGTATATGTTTACAAAATATATCAATGAAATAAAATGAATAATGTATTAACGGACCGTATTAAAACTGGAAAGCTTGTGGAAATACTTCTCAAATTAATTTCTACGAGCGTCGGTTGTGTAGTATATGGATGACACAAGGCGAGATTGTTTAAAAGCTGGTTAAAAGGGAAGAATTCAGTGTTAGAAATGTGTGAGATTTATTCGGGTTGACGAAAAATGAAAAAAAAATCGGAAATTATCAGTCGCTATTTCAAAACGGTTTGCTTTTGGGCCTTGCAGTAAATTTTTATGGAAATGATAAACACTTATGCTATATATGCAATAGGTTTTAATAAATATGCATTATTCTAGATGAAGTAATTAAGGCTGAAAGTGGGTCGATGTGTAAACGGTGTTGTTTACCTTCTTATTGATATATAGTCATTAGGCTATTTTTATCTAACATTCACTGTTTGGGTCCCTGGTACGCTACACTCACCTGTGGGGGGAATCGGTATAAAATCATAAACCGTGACAATATAACCTTCGGTATGTTGATGTAATTCACACGGTGGTCTTTATAATTAAAATGTAAAGAAACCAACAGAAATGATTACTAGCGTAGTGGTAAGAAAAGTGAAGTCAAGATCGGTGAGTTTCGAGTTCGAATCGCAGTCTAATTATTTTTATTTGTTTTGGTAGGGGGTATTCTATGAAAAAAATCGTAAAAATCTTACAATTTTCACGTGATTTTCAGTAAGTTAAATTGATAATTAAAAAGCCTTTAAATATTTGTCTTAGGTCATGAACATATGCAATACGTATATTTAAAGCTATGGCAGAACAGCTTACTGACGTTGATCACAAAAACGTTAAAATCGTCAAATATGTATTAAAGCTTTGTGGAATTGCTAGAGTACCTTTGATTAATTACCGTACAATTCAATGATAGTATGGTATGATAAATCTAGATCTACATGTACTTAGTTTAAAAAGAAACTCCCTCTGATGACTATAAAATGCAAGTCTTCCAACGCTAAGCCCCAAATCACTGAGCTTTTGCTCTTTTACTACTGACACAGCCTCATGTAGCTCTCTTTAACATTAAATGACTCTGATAAACATACCTGTTTTACCTGATACTACAATATATAATTTTCCGATAACATTTACATTATCGTGCGATATTTATAAATGTTAATGTAAATGCGTTTATTTATCATTACATAATATGTCTATGAGCAGATTATTATCTGATAAGACTGAACAAAAAAAGGACATGATTATGAACTACTCAAATAATCGTTTATTTTACGAAACAAGTCTTTCGGAAGACAGAATCAATAATTATTATCTAAGAAGCACAACAATAATTCAGCAAATAAAGACGCTCATTTATATGAATTAAAACGTAAAATGTGCATTAATGTGTTAGGATAATGTTTTATTGACAGTGACTTAATGGACGGGAGTGGGCGTTTATAGCTTAAGCACTATTTAAAGTAAATAAACGGAACACTTTTCTGAAAAAAAAGTCACAACCGTGCATGTATTTCTGTTGTATTTACTTGGCATATTATTTATCAACGGATCAGTTCACCGATGAAAAGCTGCTTATAATGCAGCCTGTCCATAACTGCACTTGACTGTCACGGCATTCGCGACCGAACAACATATTTAAACTCCATACGTGTGTGACATGGAGTCAGGAAACCGCACAGTTGTGTTATTCATTATGTAAAATTGTGCACCTGGGGTTTGTTGCTGCATCCATATAATGCGGAACGTTTGCCCTTGAATAAGTGAAAATCGGCATTTCTTTAAAGTTTCATCTCGCGCAACTTATTATGTTTATTTTATTGGATGCTTTATTTTATAGTACATCTTATGCTGGTCATACATATTTATTCTAAGCCTCCTCATGTATGTACTTCAGTATGTTTTGTTATAAAGAAAAACTCGATACTTCAAAAAATTCATTTTGTTGAGTTCTGTGATCATTTATGCCTTATATGCATACTAAATGATAAATTAACAAATAAATTCTACAAAGTATTATTGAACCGTATAAACTTAAAATAGCCGATAAACATGTCATTTTAGGTAACTTCGACGAAACGTGGTCCCTTTCTTATTTGGTAAAGGAAAGATTAAATATAAGTCGCATGATGCATGTTATGAAATAATTAAATGAAGACTTAGTAAATGAGTTTTTGTTCTCCATAAATATAGAAATTTAATCCAGACGTCGAAGAACAAGGCAGAACTGAAATACAAAAAGGTAATAAGCTTTCCTCATCTTTGTTCTAACTCTGATACATGTATGTACGTTCTAAAATAGTTCACATGTTACAATCAATGTTGTGAACAGCGACTGTCCATCTTTCCCTGATTAAAAATTAAATTTTTATTGTTTAAAAGAATGTTTGGTTTGTAGCATATCTTTTTTCTCAATCTAGTGTTAATTACATGAACATAATACATGTATATGTCAACAACTAATACATGTATATGTCAGCAAGTGTGCTTAACATCTCCTTAATACTAATTAGGAAAGTTTGCTAATTGGTAACCATTAAATGGATGGCACATTTGTCTTAAGCAATATATAGAAGGCAAAAAAGAAAACCGAATGTTATTTATGCCCTACGCAGTTTATAAAAGCATGTTGCAAGCGGCCACACGAGTTAGTAAGTCTATATGTTTTATTGCTGGGTAAATAAGACTTCTGTTCCCATGATTTTCTTCAAAATAATTTATAACATAATAGAAAGCAAGTCACCAGCCCCGTCCCTCATATGTATAGCTTACATCCTTTAACAAAAAATGTCTGAAGTATGACTGTTTGCAGCATAATAATAAATCAAGAATTCATAGTAGTAGGTAAAAACAAAAATAATATCAATATAAAGTTTTCCTTTATGCTATTTATTTCGTGTACATATTGTGTGAGCGTATTTGCCGACACATCAAAAGTTCTGACCAACATAATTATTTGAATACTCATTTTAATTACATAGCATTTATTCTTTAGAAATTGGCAATGTAATTGTGCGATACGAAGAATTACAGCAATCAGTAAGAACGAAATCTGGCGTAAAAGAAGGTAAAAGTGTGCAAGATATGATGACTGAAGATGATCGGCTATCCGCCAATACTGTTATCGTGGCAAGCCTGTTGCTTTCAAGGTATCTGAGTCTGCTACATGAAGCATCAATCGGCTTAGATCGACTATCTCCAGATTCAACCTTTATAATAATAAAGGGTAAAAAGGTAATAATAGGTTGCGCTGAAACGCATACTAGAAATGATAGTCGGATCGTCGGAATCATCTATTCTAATTACATGCATATGTATATTCGAATAGTCGAAAACTTGTCCTATGCCAGCAATATGCTACATAATTTGATGAAAGAACAGCCATCGTGCTCTGCTTCTGAAAACCCGTTTAAGTTTCAATTAGCAGATTGAATTTTTCATCCAGCAGGGACTCATTATATTCATACCTCCAAAACTTGCCAGAGTCATCAAGCACTTATACTCTATTTATTCTAAAATAGTTTTTCAAGTTAACAATTAAAATGAGAGCTTTGTAGCAACAAATATTAAGTACATATCTTAAGATGACACATCTTTAACAAGGAACATTCAAATGCATGTACAAAAGTTACTATCAAATATACACCTATTAGTCTATTTTCCATTTTCCATTTTTCAATTATTCATTTAAGTTCTACACACATTGCTCCATTATAATGCCACTCCATCCGTTTATTTGTTCTATTTGATTTATATCGCACATATTTGGTTACTCTAAATGAATCCAGCTGACAGTGTATAATTAAGCTCACTCAAACGATCAAAAGTGATATTTTCTTTTACACTGATAAACAAAGCACGTACGGAAACATAATTATTTCCTATATTTTGAGCTTCTTATAATCATGACACGCTTTTATATAAATTATCTGAGACATATCTTAGTTTTTTCTGAATATGAGTTTTGTTCTACAGAAACAGAAGACCTGCATCGTGTTAGATTCGAAAATATCAATCGCAACTGATAAGAAAAAACAACATGATGAAATGTATCAGTTTGGAATAATTCTTCGACGTCTTCTAAAAATGACGAAATAAATATTGTATCCTTGTTGTGAAGAAAAATATATAATTTTCTTGAATTGCCCGACATTGCACTCAATACTCTACAACGGAAAAGACCATATTTTGCTAAACAGAATGTTTCTTCAAGATAATACAACACTTTATAAGATTTTGAATAGGGTAGCTTCCTGAGTAAAGTGATAAATCATTGCATACACCGAGTATATGATAACTCTTTAAAATGTAGATTTGTATAATAAACGCAAAAAACAATATTATCTTAATTGATATGTATGTTTGTGTAGTAATTTGTCAGATTGCTATAACTATTTACCTAAAAGCATTTTTTACTGAATTGGAAAATGAGGAAGAGGTCTAAGACTAGCGTTTAAACAATACGGCGTTTTACCTGAGTTTTATACATGTGATTGTTTGCACGCTAAATGGACATAAAATGTAATATATTTCAGTTTCAATGACGCTCACCTGAAAATAAATTGCAAATTAATCTACGAAATGTTGTTGAAACAAGTGTCATAATTATAAGTTCGCCTCTTTTCTTTTCAAATTTTTTGAACATTTGCGAGCTGAATAAGAGCCTGTACAAAACTGTTAATTAGACTTGACTATAGGCATGACTATATCCCACAACAAATAATGCAAACGTTAAAAAAGTAGCGTTCGTTTTTAATTTTCTGTTCAGCAATATATCTAATAGTAATATGTATCTTCCGATGTTTCAACAAAAACAGGTTATAACAATACGTGTGACAAATTTAGTCGACTGTGTTCTGTTCACAAGTGTTTATGAGTGTACACTCAATACGAACAAACATTTTTCAGTCTGTATGTACATAACATAACCGCTTACACAAACAAAACTTGTATTGGCAAATGCTGTCGCTGATGCAGTAACCGGTATCAATGTTGGACATTATTATGTTTGGTGGAAACCGATTGTTTATTGTTGTGTTTTTAATATAAGTAGATCTGTATTTTTTTATTGTTTCTAGTCAGGGTCGAACCTAGGAATTCTCCTGAGGTGAAACTGCTATTACACCTGACAGGCGCAGGTTGAAGAGACAGGTGCAGATACAAGGGAATCTGAGTACCAGACCGTAGCTCTTTTCGAACAGGCACTTGGTTCTTTTACGTGCCAAGTGTATAGCACCGATACACGCGAGATTACCTCTGGATATTTAACCAGTTCTCGACCACCGCTCCACCCGCGCGATCTGTCGTGCCTGCATAATTATAGTTTATCTAGGTTATGCGGTGTTTATTAATATATAAATGAAATATCTTATTTCGTATGTTACTATTTTAAAGTTTTATAAAGCATTATTTTTAAATTCTGAATGAGAGTCAGAGTGTTGGTTTTGTTCTTGCTTAAAACTGTTCGTTTTCGTCCATATAGTAATTTAAGAAGTATCTGTGGTTATTTTTGTCATGCTATTTTTGTGATGATTTCTATACCTGAGTTCAACAAGTTTCTGCGATATTCATTTTTTTTCAATATAAACTCAACAAAAATCTCAAGTACAAAATCTCAAACGTTCAACAACATCTCAACGTTTTCGAAACTTTTGGGAACTATCTGTTTTTTGGATCTTCATATAACTAGGTTATCCGCTGAAAAAGCAATGTATATGTATTTGATTTCCCGTGTCTACCACAGACGAATTATATATATCAACATTTCAATATTTTAGTTATACCAGTTGTTACTCTGAAAACAAGTACCAATCAAACGTATAATTACAGGAGAATGAGCTAGGCTGCTCGGAAAGCCATCTCTGAGCTAACAACTACTGGAAATTAACTATATTTAAAGATAATAAAAAGTAAAATGAAAATATTTCAACCAGAGAAAGGCATTATATGTGTATTAATATTAATGTATCTTAATAGTTCAAATAACACCGTTTACCTTTTCATGTTTTCAAAAATAATGCAGTAAATATGTTGTATTTTACGTACTAATTTTAGATTTATTTTCAGGAGATATATTACAAAAGTTGTTTTAACTTACTTCTCAATATTGCAAATGTATTTGACTCTTGAATGTTTGTGTATAATATGACAAAATTGATATCAATGCTGTTGAAACCAAAATCAAAATGATGGATTTCGAAACCATGAAATGAAATAGAATTTATATTTATGTATTCAAAAGCTGATTACAACACACACACACGCACGCACGCACGCACGCACGCACACACACACACACAGGCATACAAAAGCAACGAATGTAGGGCCCGACTTATCCAAAATCGTAACTTACGAGGTTTTTGCAAGACCCATTTCTCGTAAGTTTGAAGATACGAGAATATTTACGATTCTCTTAAAGTGTTTTATGAAAGCCCTCGTAAGTCCGTAGATCGCATTTCTCGTACGTTTCTCGTTAGTACATTGATAAGACGGGTCCGTAGATCATAGTTCTTTTGAAATACAAATTGTCACGTTTTTATCGTACAGTACCGCCTGCGTTTAACTTCCGCGTTTTCGGGAAAATAACCGTTTTTCGTTCGTTTACCATGCGGTAATCGTTTAACCGTGTAACCGTTAAACGAGAATTCCCTTCTGCGCATGCGTACCGTGAAACGTGAATCTACATTTGCGCATGCGCCGCGTGAAACGAGAAAACGACATTACGCATGCGCATATATATTTTCCTCGCCATTTTAGGGCATAATCAGTAAAGCTTTCACCATTCGTTTACATTATTCTCAAGGCTTTACCGTCCAATAAATTCGGTCGAAATAGTGACCATCGTTTCGGAAATGTTCTAACTAAGAAAATGACTGGTCACACTATAGTACATTTGATTTAATAAAAAAATGTTTAAATTTCCAAATTTCGGAAATGTTTAATTTTTAAGTCAGTTTACACTTCATATCTACATTTTTGGTTTTATCAGGGATCGTATATACAGGGATATGAAACGCGCTATAGAGCAGACGAATTTATTGATTTTTCTGCGCCGTAGGTAAGACGGCGCTGTCCGATAATTTTCGATCCGTTAGCGTAGATAAAACTACTTGTCTTTGATTATCGACGGTCGCTTTTCTCTAATTAATTGGTAACTGGTATTAAAAATTAGGAGGCACGGACCTATCTTTGTATTTGGGTCCGTGATAAAGAGGAAAAAAGTGAAAATTTAAAAGTATGGAAGATTATGTATTGATCTTGCAAATGTGTAAAAACAAAATGCGAATAAGCAAAAACAAATAACAAAAGAAGAGTGTAAAAGGCGCGATGGTATTACTGTCGTATTATACTTTCTAGTAAAAGATCAGATCAAATTAACTTATCAACAAATTATGTTTTTACAAAACCAAAATCACTTTGTTATAAATCATTTAATTTTCCTTTTATCGGCAAAAAGGCAATCAACAAAAAAAAAAAAAACAACGTGAAAGGTGCGAAAGTTCTTCACGACATGTTTGTGTCATTTTATTTTGATATTGATTTTGTAAAAAGTCATCAAAATAATTATCGACATCGTTTACTAATAGTTGTGTTGTCTTTTGATCGGAAACAAATTAATTGGTATGTTTGCAGAAAAAAAAACGAAATAATTGCAACAAATCGCAATTGCTCAACACAACATGGAATCTAATTTTACACATCTACACACATTTTTAACCGTGATATCATGTGAATACTTATGAAACTGATTGTTTTTTATCGAGATCAGTCATTTAACATGCTTAAAATGATCATTTTCATGTAAAAAGATATATTATTTTCTTAGGGCTATAAGTAACGCACAGAATAACAAGTATGGCTACCAATCTTATTTACAGCCGAATGACGCTCGTTTTCAAATGTGTTTTAAACAATTTTTAGCCATTGTAACGGGTTTGCAAATAGTTTAATATGTGTATCAATGATTCATGAATATATTTAAATTCAACATTGGGACTCAATAACCACATCGGTGCGAAAATTCGTTACTATGTAGAACCTGGTTTTGCAAATTTCGCCATTTTGCCGCCATTTTTCAGCGCAAAAGTTAAAATTGGCCCAAATTTACGAACTTCTCCTTCATCACTTACCCACTTTTTAACAAAAGAAATTACTGCGAACACTTAACAAACCCTTTCTCAATGCAACCAAATCCATATTATTCACGCAAACACAAAAGAACGACAGAAAGTCGCTACAAAGTTGGGCTATGTTAGCCGCAGCTCCGCCATTTTCTCATCTTTCTCGTCAAACATTCTTACAGATGATCTGCACTTGAAAGGGTATATATTGCAAAAAAATCGATATGACTTCTCACAAATAACTTGTCAGTGGATTAATCATAACTTACCAATTTGTTATGTAGAAATTCAACGTTGATAGATTGATAATATTTTAGAGATTGAAGAAGATATTATCGATGATTTTCTGTATTCGCTTACTTAAAATGGCGTCATTGTGATGATGAAATCTCGCAAAATCTCGGAAAATCTCGTTACGGCAGAGAATTCGACCTTTTTCGCACCGTTTCACAATCCGTTAATATAACAAATCCTGGTTTTATACACTGGAAGTATCATCAAAATCTTAAATAAATTAAAATGTTACAATTAAATAGATACTATCATGACCAGTTACGCTAGGCCTAAGAAAAGGGGTTGAGGAGCTGTACTGGTGATGGGCGGAAATTATTCATTATGATTATGATGTAATAAAGAATGATAAAAACTAAAGTATAAGCAATAATATTGTGTCACACTTCAACTAAATAACTTCAGCCAGTAATCACTTTATTGCCTCATGCATTAGTCACTTACTCACTTAGCTTTAGCTGTAACTCACTGCAAATATTCCCTGTAACAAGGGATCCAGTATATAACATTCCTGATTTAACTGATAATCTACAAACATTTGAATGTCAAATAAATTTGAAATCAAGTGAATGACCAGAATCATGCAAAGTATTTCTGCAATAAACTGGTACCTCTCATGGCTATCAATGGGCCTAAAAGTAACGATAGCAAGTTGCTTATAGTTCTAAATTATTCTTCACTTTAATTAAGAAATAATAAATATCTCCCTCTATTTTATCGTTGAATAAAATATAGTCAGGACTTTGGTTGCGTAGTATGTTTCGCATCCAAACGACTTTCTTTGAAAACTATCCCAAACTTTATTTAACGTGTAGTATAACTTCATTGTATCCATGAAACGCGAAATACAATTGGACGCACTTGTTTACATATGTCACGTCATTTACCGCACATTGTCCTTGGAGAAACTTGCTGAATTTTTATTGTTAATTAAAATTTGGCTTTTCCCTATTTGTTTATATAGGAAAAGCAGCCGCTTGTGTTAGAATGTAATTTTGGAAATATATAAAAAGTGATAAAGTTAAAACTTCATTTAGATTGTTTTATAGTCACCGGTCAACCCTAGGATTTTCCCCGGGCAGAGTCTGTACATTACTATATGAACCCTGTCCTGGGTGTACATGAACTACGAAGACTTCTCTCAGATTCAGGTTTAAAAGACAGATGCAAATGACCGGGAATCTAGGTACGAGATCCTAGCTCTTTCACAAAATAGTCCCCTTGGTTTTTTGTGTGTCCAATGAATTGTACCGAACTACCGATACATGCGAGACTTTCTGTTTCAAACCAGTTCATCTCTATGTGGTATAAAACACTGAAACTTCTAGTGCCCTGGATGGTATTCAAACCAGGGACTTCCAGATTGGTATTCCAGAGCGTAAACCACTGCACCACCAAAATATTTCAGTAAAAGAATCAGTACAGTATTGCATTTGTTGTAAGCTTATAATTCTTATCAACACATTTACCTACTCTTCTCTTGTAACAAAATCAGTTAATTTCAAGGTATGATGGTATTAACCTTTTCCAGGTGTATGTATCACTTACCCTGGTAACTGTACTGAACATTGACATCACACTGTAAAACCAAGCTTCATATTCATGTTCAATGTAAAATCACACTTCTTTTAACTGATCTTTATATTTGGATCCATAATTCAATCATATAACACACTGGACTAGTAAGCCACAATTCACCAGATTGATCTCCGGCTCCATCACTGACATTAATACTATTAGTTATCTTGCGGATGAAGACGTTAACCCGGGGCTGCATGTTCTGTTGTAAAAGAACCAGTAATGTCTGTAGTGCCAGGACTCTCATTGTATCTGGACCATATCCATAAAAACTAGACCTATCACTAAATGTTATTAATACCCCTGAAAGAAGACTGTTTATAACCTGAGGAAATTCGTAGTAACAGAATACCTTGCAAAAAAAACTAAAATAGATATTGTTCTTGGCAATAATTCTGTAATTTGTCAGGATAGAGTAATGGTTCTTGTACACTGCACTTCCTCTCATTGTGCTGGACCAATTTATGAAGTTGTATTGAATTCAAACCTGTAGTTTTCAAGTTATACTCCAAACAAGGAAAAGTGACAAAGGGCAATAACTCTTAAATGAGTACAGATAGAGTAATGGTTCTTGTGCACTGCACTTCCTCTCAATGTACTTGACCATTGTATGAAGTTGTATTGAATTCCAACCAGTAGTTTTCAAGCAATGCTCCAAACAAGGAAAAAAACGAAGGGCAATAATTCTGTAGTCAAGATAGACTAATGGTTCCTGTGCACTGCACTTCCTTTCACTGTGTTTGACCATTGTATGAAGTTGTATTGAATTCAAACAAGTAATTTTCAAGTTATGCTCTGGACAAGGAAAAGTAACAAAGGGCAATATCTCTGTAATTAGTCAAGATAGAGTTATGGTTCCTGTGCACTGAACTTCCTCTCAATGCGCTTGACCATTGTATGAAGTTGTATTGAATTCCAACCCGTAGTTTTTAAGTTATGCTCCGGACAAGGAAAAGTAACAAAGGGCAATATCTCTGTAATTAGTCAAGATAGAGTTATGGTTCTTGTACAATGCACTTCCTCTCAATGTGCTTGACCATTGTATTAAGTTGTATTCAATTCCAACTAGTAGTTTTCAAGTTATGCTCCGGACAAGGAAAATGCAACAGACCGCCTGCCCACCCAACCGACCAACCACCGGGTGACTCCTATATACCCCCTAAAACTTCGTTTCGGGGTATAATAATAAAGTAACATCATGCTACAATTGTATAAATATAATATATAAAGTTAGCATAACTTATTTTAATGCATCACAAGAGCTGTCCATAAGACAGCGAGCTCAACTTTTCTCAGTGTTTACCAATAAATAAAATGTTTGGGCAGTAAAAGGCAAAGACAAGAATCTGTGTATTATCAAAGTGCAAAGAATGACCATAAAGAACAAGATATTAAGTCAAGAGTAACGCTGAACACTACAACAAAGTTTTAAATTAATACTTCAAGTGGTTACTGATATATGTGCCCTGTATCACACAAGACTTTGAACTGATAACTATAAGGGAAGCTTCAACAACAACAACAATCATGTTCTTCTTTATGATTTATAAGATCATCAACATTTCAGCTGATGTGTCTGGAAAATACATGTATTAACCATGTTAACTATAAACTAAGATTGGTGTTGAAAAGAACACTTGTGTCGCCCTCTTACACTTTGTCAAAATAACCAATAATTTTGTGACAAAATCTAAGTACAAAAAAGGACATAACTCTGTAACCTATTACTGTGACTTTACTAATTTTGTGGCATCACGTTCTTTTTGTCATTAACAATACAATTTGAAAATTTGATGTTAAAGCTGCTCGCTCTCAGATTTTGGTTAAAAAATAAAGATCTCAAAACTGCATGTAAATAACGTATTTTAGAACATATGGTCATATAAAAAGGCTCCAGCATAAATTTAAGTCCGGTATATCTCTAAATTTACAAAAATAAGCAAACGCTTTTGAAATTTCAATATAAACATGTTAAGTGGCAGTTCCATGTAACCAACATTTTCAATCAATTTCTTCCTAGATTCTTGCTTATATTTCGATTCTGGACAGTCTTTCATTTTATTCTAATGAATAAAGTGTCAATCTTTAAAAACAATAAATCAACAGTAACTGAGAGCAAGCAGCTTTAAGAAATGTCAAAGTTATCAGGTTATAGCCAATGTTAAGTTTTCGTGACACAATCAAAAAAGTACAAAAGGGGCATAACTCTGTCAAAAATGACCTTGACATACAAAATTTGAGTACATTACAACCCTTACGTCATTAGCAATGCAATTTGAAAGTATGATGAAGAAATCTTAAGAAATGGCAAATTTATAGCCAACATTAAGTTTTGGTGACAAAATCTAAGCACAAAAAGGGGCATAACTTTGTCAAATATGACCTTTACCTACAAAATCTGGTGGCATGACGACTTTTTCATCATAAGCAATACAATTGGGAAGTTTGATAAAGAAATATTAAGAAATGGCAAAGTTATAGCCAACGTTAAGTTTATGTGACGGACTGACCGACATTATATTCTCTTTCAAAATTTCAAAGCATATTCTGACCATTTGATATTAAATTCACAGCTAACATTTCATCACCATTTCCACTGCAAATACTTGGAAATTTATCTCATGTATTGGGCATCATTGTCAGGTGTTTCTAGTGAACTATTTAAACTAGATGCCCACGTGCAACATGTCGAGCCCACCATATGTCAAAAGGGCTAACTCCTAACCAAGCAGAGATGGGTCAAAATACACATAAATATTGGATGTAACATGCATATTGTGCCACAGAAAAGTGGTCTCGATTTTTCTCTACGGCCAATAATAAAAAAGTTACAATATAAGCTATTTATAGTAACAACAAAGGGAAGTAATTCTAAAAACAAGGGTAGCCCATGGTGGTGAACATTTGTACAGAGTAACATCAAAATCCCTCCATGCACGAAGAAATGCTCCAGACAACTTAAGATATTCTTGACTTTGAACTTTAACCTCTAAGTGTGACCTTGACCTTAGACTTAGAGACCTGGTTCTTGCGCATGACACTCCGTCTGATGATGGTGAACATT
>JAFMSR010000004.1:32847535-32869627 GCA_022818135.1 Saxidomus purpurata
AGATTCGAAAGTATAAATGGAGAGATATATGACAACTTTTGTTTCGGTGTACGAGCGAGATGCGAGATGGTTTTACTACACGAGTGTTCTTTTCATATCGAAAAGGTCATCCATACGTAAAATACAACTAGATCTTCAACTACTTGTGGTATGTACAAATTGGAATTGATTTGCGTTTACAATTTTTTTTAAAGAAAAACAATATTGCATATTTCATTGACTACATGGGAAATGTTCTTAATATTATGAACTACTAAAACAATATAAAAACGCCCACAAGAGCGTTAGAACACGTGCTCGACTCGTAACTGTTTTTGTTTGTTCTCACAGTGAATGTTTCTTAAAATAATTCAATTTTTTGCAATTTCTACATTGTACTAAAACGTTTCAAAACAACATTCAGGGAAGGTGTGCATCTGATTGTAAACTAATTCGACCAGGCGCTAGAGATCTTTTTTGTATTTATCCCTGCGACATATTTGGAGCCATACAATCAACTACTTCTATCAATCTTGGCTTATGAAGTTCCATGTTATATTTTCGCGTGTTAATGCGACGTGAGCAAATTCATATTGATTGATACTAAGGTTAAAGATAGGTTATGTCCACATTCAGAATAAAATAGTGTATTACAATGTAGCAAAGATTAGATAGTATGTTCAGCTGAACATCAATGTTGTTGTTTTTTATAACAAATTAGTTTATACTAATATATTTTAGGTCGATTGTGAAACAAGTCATACAACTTATATTAATCACTCTCGACACCTCATTCCTGATGGTATCCATCGCCTTGAGGGTATGAGAGAAGAGAAGCCAGTTTCCCTTTTAATGCTGAGCGCCAAGCAAGGGAGCTACTGGACCATTTTTTACGTCTTTGGTATGACGCGGACAGGGAGCAAACCCACGACCTTCCGCACTCGAAGCTAGGCTATCGAGGCGGTAGGCTATCGAAGCTTTTATAACAAATGTTAAGCTTGAGCGAATGTTTAGCGGAGCAGCTGAATATAACAGTTCGACATTGAGATTGACTTGTTTCATGAACGAATTTCGAGCCAGAACGATCTTCAGCTGAGCATTAACTCGCCATATAGGCTCGACATTGACAGTGATTTATTTTGTATATACAAATTCTGAGATAGATCTATTTGAAAAATGTAGTTTGACATTTAAATTGACTTATTTTACAAACGAATATTGAGCCTGAACGAATATTCAGCTGAACACACTGCTCGACATTGAAATCGTCTAACTTATTAACCGAATGTTGAGCTCGAACGTAGCATTTGTAGCTTGATACCGATATTAACTTATTTCATGAGCTGATGTCGAACCAGGGCGAATGTTTAAGGTGGATATTACAGTTCGTCACAAAAATTGACCTTTTTTTCTATTGAAATGTAGAGTTAGAACAAATGTTAATCTGAAAATAGCTGCTCGATACTGATATTTTTTTACTTGTACAACGAATGTCAAAGTGCAACGACATTGCGGCTCGACATATAGATTATCTCACTAAATGCACGAATGTCGATGTTAAGTGGCTCGTTTTTCAGCTAAACAGTGTAGCTCGAAATTGAATAGTTCAAGGAAAATGTTAATGTTCAGCTGTGTGTCTTTCTAGCTTGACAATACTGTGTCCCTATATAAGTCGAATGTTTAGCTGCTGAACATAACAGCTTAACAGTTGTGACACTATACGAACCCGAATGTCGATGGACGGTGGCCGAGCAAGGTTTCAAGGTTATGGATAAAAAGCAATAAATTATATCCTGTGCATTCTGTGGTTCCAAACAGTATTGGAAGTCAGACGTTTTGTGTTTACCCGTCTATTAGACACATGTATATCTAGTTAGAACCCATACCTTTTAATGTGCATTTTCCCGTTGGACTTGCAAGTTATCGACTTAGTTTTGGTCGCAACACTGGCAGTAGCACCAACAGTAGAAGCACCAACAGTAGAAGTTCCTGGCACATCAAGAACGACTTCTCCGTTTTTGATAATTAGAGCAGGCCTACAATCTGAAATATTTGCAGTAACCTCTTGTATGCCTTTAAATAAGTTTTAATTCGGCTCTTCCTTTATTTTCCTTCGGTAATAGACGTTGTTTACTCTCTATTGACCGCATTTAAGTTTTTGAAAATTTATCTGTTAAATTTCAAATTTCACAAAAATGCAAAGCATATGGGTACATCGTACATGTACATGTATATCAAACAATTCTTTCTCCCAATATATGTGTAAATGCTCCCTATACCAATGATAAAAGCACATCTGAAATATAGCGCTACAGAAAAGTTAAAATCAAAATTCACGTGATATATGATTAATATAAATGAAATCAAATGAAAAAGTTAATAGGTCATCTAACTGGAATATGGATACATTTTTAAAACGGAATTAACCAGTTTTAGTTAATAGCAAACATATCCTTAATCAGAAGTTTTTTTTAACTTTTTAAGCATTGGTACACATATTCGTTCATTTGAACTGTCTATGTTTATTCTTACAATGAATGTTTTTAATAAATAGTTCTCACATTTACAATTTCTTTACTTACACGTTTGAAAACAATATAATTCAGATATATTGTGCATGTACTGTAACATCTGATGGCAAACTTGTTGGACTAGTCACTAGACACTTTTATGAATTATTCACTCCGACATAGTTGGAGGCATACATGGTAGTGTCTTAAAAATTATCTACCTTAACAGATAAAATATAAATTCGACCAACTGTGTCCGTATAAATCTTTTGACTTTAAGTTTGTTCTTTTATTACTATTTCATTTATAGGTTGTGAGATTTCTCTTTCTCTGTTAATTCAAATGTCAGGACGGGCAAGATTAAAAGCCAGACATGTACAATGGACATGCAGTCAGATCGATGATTTCAAGCCGAGTATTACAGCTTATGTTTACAATTGATATTTACCATACAGTAGAAACAAAATACTGTAAACTGAGTCTGATTTGCGATCAGTCAAATTTTAAAAAAAATTCACATATATTTATTTGAGATGTCTCCTTTCTCGAATTGATATTCACCAATAAATCTGACAAACATTTCATAACGTGAAAGGAACCCAATTTACAGTAGATCCTGCTAGCTTTAAGAGACAACTCATACTGACCTCTTATACATTTTGCCTTTTCCCACTCTCCTGAATCCTTGCATTTTATAGTGTCTTTTTCAGATGCATATCCCTTGTTACACGAGACGCTCGCAGTTGCTCCAAATGTTGTAAAGAATGCTTCGTCTAAAGTTACTTTACCGTTTTTCACTTTTGGATAACCACAATCTAAAAAAAAATTTCTGCGGTAAATACAGGCTATATAGAATATGATAAAATATTCAGAAGACATTAGTCAAAAATATCAACAAAAACTCTTGAGGCGGATACAACATGTAACAATCATCGTTATTTCCAACCAATAATAAAACGAGCATAAACTGTCAAATGTAGACTGTGGAAATGAATCAACTGGTCGAGATTCCCGCGGAAAGTAAATTTCTTAAACTGAGGTCAAAGTATATTTAAAGGAATGCTGAGTCGTGTTTTTAATGGTCTGATCTGTCCAAACTAAGCATCATAACTATAATCCTGTTATATTTTGCCGTAACCCTTAAAGCTGCTCGCTTTCAGTTACCATTGAAAAAAATACTTTTTTTTAATTTACATACTTATTTATAAATATAAAACTAAAGGCTAGAATCAAAGTATAAGCAAACATCTAGGTAGGAATTTGCAGAAATCGATTGAAAATGTCGGTTACACGGCACCGCTACACTAAATGTTTATATTAAAAATTCAAAAGCGTTTACAACGCTTTTGAATTTGGAAGCGTATTTTCTGAAATGTAGAGATATATATGACATAATCTTTTACTGGAGCCTTTTTATATGTCTATATGATCTAAAATAATTTACATACAGTTTGAAGAACTTGATTTTTTTACCAAAATCTGAGAGCGAGCAGCTTTAAATGTTATGACACCATAATATACGGACAAACCCAATAACAGACCATTTTCAGACTGCACGGATTCTGTTACTGCCTTAAACTTGTAGGCAGAATCACTTATCACAAGCACGGTATAGATTAAAGTCCCCTAAAGACAATTAATAAGTACATGCGTAGCTCTTATTCTACCAAGAAAGATGTCTCACCGGCGGATACGACCTTTATTTGTACCAAGATCATCGAATTTCCTTACATTGCTTTTAAAATCGATAAGTGAAATCCATGTAAGCAGGTATGGACCGACTATATAACACGCACAACTATTGCAGCCATATTCTATTAGCCTAAAGTACAAATCAACAAAACCGTAAGAAATAGTTACTCAGCATCACCAATGTGTTTGTTCAGTTAGTCAATTATTTTTTAAATACATATATCATATTAAGCACCAATTATGCAACGCTATAACATACGCCCCTACAGATAAAGCACTCATACTGTTGATCAAAATAATTTATTGACAAGTCTAGAAGGATCAGTTGTTTGTAGGCCAGAAGAACACATATGAACACATATTCATGATCGTCAATCTTAAGGTTTTGAACATCATACTTATTTTATATCATAAAGTTTGGCGATACGCCATTGTTTACCTTTAAGCTGTTGCAACAACCACCCGCGTACTGGTGCAACGGCTGCCGTAGCTTGGTACACTCTATCGCAGTCATCTACAGCTGTATTTGAAAGCCCTTGAAGAACCACATTTTTCCGTGCACTGCCGAATGCTGGAAGTCCGGGCTACGACAACAACAACAACAAAAAGAAAATGGGTAAAAACGTGAAGTTGTTGTAGCTGGACGGCTTTAAAAAATAAAAAAAATGTAACACCAGAATACAAAAATGTAGCCGAACTGTACATTTATAAAACTGAATGCCTACATATGAATATACATGTTTACTTGATAACTACTGTTAATTTGATTAGCAACATTGTATCAGTACTTTGATTTCATAATTAGTTGAGTTTTTTTAAACTCTCGCTGATCTGTTATAATATATTTTGAGAGCTAGTGGGGGACTGTTTCAACCATAGTTTGTGGGCGACCGTGAAGACGGTGACATTCAAAGTGAACGAGGGACCGTGACATCCGTAGTGATCTTGGAACTGTGATATCCACAGTTAATTTTGAACGCTGACATCAATAATAAGTGAGGGACTGTGGCATCTATAGTGAGTGGGTAACCGAGTCACCTGTAGGGTGTTGGCGACTTTGACATCCATACTGGATCGGGCACCGTAATATACAGTGAGCGGGACAGTGGGCGACTTTGACATCCATATAGACTAGGGACCATGACATACTGATAAGTAGGATACCGTCACATACATAGTGAGTGCGAGATTGTGGCATCCATAGTGAGGAAGGGAACGTGGCACCATAGTTAGTAGGGAACAAAGACCTCCATAGGAGTTGAGGACCCTGACATCCATAACAAGCAGAGTACCGTGACATTCATTGTGAGTTGGAAACCGTGACATACATAGTATTTTGGATTGTAACACTTATACTGAGTCGGGGACTGTTACATCAATTATGTAGAATATGTACAGCGGAATAGAAATGTTATTTATTTGGATGCACATAAACATTCGCTAATTCAGCAGAATTTTAGTTATATCCATTCAATATTTAGGTACTTCAAGTATGTTTCGGTGGCTTGTAAGAGTATATACACATTAAAACACCTTAATATAGGTGTGACGTCAACTATATTGTCGTTTACATTAGTTACATTATCAGTCAGCGGATTTACTTGAAATAATTATTTTCTTCTATGAATTATTAACAGCTCTGACTTACCTTCTTTATTGTAGCGATAGGTGTAAAATTTATCGAAGTTGTCAAATATTGTAGATTTTGCTAGACCTGAGTATGTTGTTTTAGAATCTGGTGTAGATGTAACTTCCATCCGAAGAAGAACGAGGGAACCACCATTAGGACTCTTAAATAGACACACATGTTTACTTGATAACTACTGTTAATTTGGTAGAAATATGACAATGACGTAAATTATGTAAATAGCCAACATTATAAGAAAATATTTTTCCAATGATAGCCAATTAGTTGTTTCCATTAAATGTCACCGTGACCTATTTACCTCAAAGTCAATACGGTTCATCTTTTCATCAAGTACAACCAATCTACCAATAATGTGGACGCAATGTCAAATCGCTCTATAGCTATTGATCATACATGTATGTTTGTATGCTAAAACACCGTGACCTTTACCTTTAACCTGATGACATAATGATCGATATAGGTCATCTACTTGGCATGATGATCCTATCTACAAAGTTTGACGATACTAGGGCAAATCGTTCTATACTATATGATACGATGACTTTTTGCGTTGAAGGGTTTTAAATAAATAAATAAATAGAAAATAAATGAATAAATGAATAAATAGTTAAATAAAGAGACAAAGAGATGAATAAATAAATGAATTTGGTTTCATTGGGAACCTTTGTTATTAAGCACCATTACACTTCGAAAAAAAAATACGTTTCTATTAAAATTTAATTAAAGAGAAGACCTACCCTTCGTTCTTTACAAACAGACAGAGTCTTTGGCTTAGTCTGTGCCACAACTGTATACTTCTGTAATTTTCTACAAAAAAAAACAATGAATTAGGCAAATTATCAAGTTCTCATTTTCAATGCAAACAAAAGGAGCATTTGACAAAGGTATAGTTACTTCTCCTTTCATTTTCTTTTGTATAACATTATAGATTACTAGATAATACAGATGATATCAAATAATAACATTATTTTACCCCCGTTGTAATGCACGGCTTATAAAGGTGTAAAATTTCTATTCCTTGCAATTATCAGTGTACATTTTTTTTCATAGAACATTGATCATCTTCAGTAGTATGAGATCATGCTTGGAATTACAAGGTGATCATATTTGTTCTTAGAAGCACTTTAGCACTGTAAACGTTATTTCAGCTTTAAGAATAACGTTGTTTATTTAAGAAAATATGAAAATACACTCATTTTACCTTGATCTTTCTCGACTTGTATAGAACTTAACAATAGTTCTACCAAAAGTGAACATGCACTGTTTTATGTGACGTTACTAAACCCTGTTGTTTTCATTTTTCAGAAATGTTTATGATCCGACTTTGTTGTCAACGATTTGTCGTTATTAATGGGTTCCACCGTCGTAAAAGACAAGTCATATGTTACTTGGCACCATGATGACTTAGTAGAATGGGTTCCACCGTCGTAAAAGACAAGTCATATGTTACTTGGCACCATGATGACTTAGAAGAATGGGTTCCACCGTCGTAAAAGACAAGTCATATGTTACTTGGCACCATGATGACTTAGTATAATGGGTTCCACCGTCGTAAAAGACAAGTCATATATGATGATATTTAACTTCGTGTGTATGTGTGTCTAGATCTGGTACAGGTCCTTCGCATTACGATTGCTGTGAGTTAACAGAATAACTATATTAAACTAGATAATGTTGAAGCGGGCGTTAAACTACAAGAAAATAAACACAAAATAAAATAGAATAGGACTACCCTGGTTCTATACAATCGTCGAGGGTGAGGATCTACTCGTTGCTAATCTGGACTCCGGTGCATGTTTTCCTGTTCCCACGTTTTATGAAAACTATCCAGTCAGATTCATCATTGTCAGACTCGGCCTGGCTCAAGGTAAGTGCAAATAAATATACGTAACCTGTTCGAAGTACACAAATGTTTGAAATATAATTTTAACAAGAAAAAACTTTATGATTTTGAAATTCTTAGTCTATTGAACATGTGATAACGTTATAGTAAAGAAAAATTAAGTTAAACAGCTTGATGCTAACTTGTTGAAATACAAATTAAACTCGTTTGGACGTTCAATTGAATTAACTGATAACCTTTCAGTACTTGAGTGTATCCGTCCTCTACATTGTACGTACCGTATGACAAGGTTATATGTTATTTCAGATCAATACAAATATATATATATATGCTATTTATTTGTTTGTGCTGACTTTTTAATTTTAATTTAAGATATATATTATATCCGAATTTATGTCTTATATCTGAACAAGAAAGTCTTATAAAATAATTTACATTGCAAATTATGTTTTTGTGAACAATCTCGATAACAACAAGGTCTTACAAACATCAAAGAAATTCCCTCGTTAACCTTTTTTGTCAACAGCCCATCCCCGTGTTCTTGGGAAATGGGCGAGTTGTCTTGTCAGAAGACGTTTTCCAAATTTACTATAGTCAGTTTTTATGCATTGAACCTCGACTGCACATGTATATTTATATATATTCTTTAATAGGTCAAAGCATACGGGTCGAATATAACCGCTTTCCATAACCGTGATATGTTTTTTTATACAAACATTTAAAAAACACTTTAAGCTGTATTTAGAATTTATAAAACTAAGACACGTAAATTTTACCACATCGCAACTTTTGCTTTTGATGAGTCACATCCTTTATTAGGGTTATTCATAGGTCAGTTACGTAACTGAGACAATATTCATTAACCAGTGGTTTGGGTTTTTAACTAACAGTTTTAAATCTGATCTTAACTGTTTCATTATATCTGATATAGAAAAACGGGAAAATGAATTCAGGTTTTATGATGTTATCTATTTTTCGTAGCGACATTTTTGTGTCTTTTAAAAATACTTAGTAGTCTGGTATTGGCTTTGACTAACGGTGTTACGTACCTTAAAGGCAATGTCAATACGTGGCAGTTATATTCCATTAATTAATTGCAACACATACATTTTTTATTTTTTGTTCGTTTGAAGTACAATTTCAAAAGTGTAAATAGTTTCTAAAATGTTAGTAGTGCTTCTGTTATGATTTTGTTATATTTCAATAGGTTAAAACTCAAGCATATATGCGCCGTTAAAAGGGGCTTAGAAGCCTAACACCTTACCAGACGTTATTAAAACGATCTTGTAAATCTGTAATATTTGTCCGATTTGCGAGCTAGAATATAATGTAAAACGAGACACTCATATACAAAATGTACATCTAAATTGAGAAATAATACTATTTACGTATGTGGTTATGCCCCTTGTAGCAGCGAGTTTCTTTTATGCACGCAGTTAATCATCGATATCTTCTGAGCACTTAAATATATCAGAGACAGCTTCTACATATATCTTACATATATCTTTAGAACTCGGAAATATCAATTGTAGGCGACTGCAGCTTGAAAGAGATACAATTCTGACCTAGTGACATACATGGTATTGTATATCATACTGCACTGAATCGTATATATATACGTCTTTTAAACATTATTTCAACAAACCCCATCCATATTCAAGATAAGTATTGTTTCCAATGTATGATGTTGGTATAGTGTCAATATGGGGGTATTCAACTTTTCGATATTTAAAATACAGTTACGTTCTAGAAATGTTATATAATGATAAAAAATATCTACACATGAACGGTGAAAGTTTTGCTGCATGACACAAGTCAAGAGTCCGAACCCAAGCTATAACACCCGAGAAATTGTGACGAACTCTCTTTCCGCCTGTTTGTCCGTCTGTTTGTATTTTTGGCTGAACTTAATGAATATACTACAGTATGTTCGGTTTTAATCTAAATTTCATATCAGAATAAACTATTCTCCCAGCATCAAATTTTCTTATGGGATCCATTTTTTACTAAAATTAATGAAATAAAAGTTACGGCCACCTCTAGTTACTCACGGTTTCTTACGGATGATGGTCTCTGATGTACTTTTGAAACTTGAATAAAGAATAAAAGCTCTGAGAGAGTTGATATACATTGTTTTAAAACAACAAAAGGGATAGCAAAAACTGATATGAACAGTAATAACAGGTAATATTTCCCCAGAAGGCATTCATCATATCAATCTAGCCATTACAATAACAACCAACCCGCTTGTACAAGTCCAAACAGGATATACCATATGCAAGGTCACGAAGGTCCCTATTCAGAAAGGCATATGCGAACTCTCGGTCAGGCTAAGAACTTCCGTACCTGCTTATAGTTAAATCCTTACTTCTGTCATCTGTGTAACGGTAATGAAATTGGAGATAAGTTTTATTACATGTACATATTGATTTTGTCCATTTTAATGAATCACATAGTTTAGGTCATTTTCAATTTGATATTATCCCTTGAAAGGTTGTGTTTGATCAATTGATAAAATGCAGTTTTGTATAATGTGTTTACAGTGAACTCCGTATATAATGACTCCGGATATAGCGAAAGTCCGGATATAAGGAACAATTTTTCTCGACCCAATCTTTTTTTTTCACGGTTAGAAATTGATTATAAAATAGTTCATTAAATATAGTATCATATATACAAAAGCTTATCAGCTTTTGTCACGCGTATCATAAATTTCATCACAGCTAAGGTCATGAAACTTTACAAAGGATGCATTTTTCAATGATTTAGAGCCTCAGATATTTTACTTGCAGGCTATTGAATTTATATATAGTGTAGTTTAGACATTAGCGTCCTATTGACACGTTTGAAGTAAAACGCTTATTTTTCAAGCAGAGTTTGAACAATGAATGAAGGTTCAGCAACTGAAATAGATCCACACACCACAAAAGGGCATCAGTTAGAAGTTTTCAATAACTTACTGACAGTCAGTGTGTGTGGAACAAAACATGAGGGGTTGATCTTAATAATAACATGTGCCAGTGGCACATTCCATGATATTGACAGTAATAAGAGATTAACCAGTGTTTAAACTGTTGACAGCATTTGCATGTGTTTGTTCGCAGGGTCTCACGACCGTTTCATCCGTTTGTCAGTCATTCATACAGGCGGGCAGTTCTCTTTTCTATCATTCCTGTGAAGAACCAGTGCTAGAATCCTATCCTTCCTTTAAAACTGCTTACTTTCTCACATGGTCGGTAGCAGAGCTCCACTCCAAGAACCCATTTGAAGAGAGGTTACAGTGAATTTAACAGTCGGCCACGGAGGCGGTCTAACATATTTAGAAAAGCAGTGCTTATATATATTACCGGTACTGTATCTTCAATATCAAATGTTGTACTTATACATAACCCGAATGCTATTTTTCATATTTCAATTTTTCAATTTTTCGACGAGCGAAGTGGAATATCCACCCTCCCGCATCCATCCCCATTTTCATTTTTACGATTGAAAAATTATCTTGTGGAAACCTCTGCATTTCCATTTAAAATATATGTGCGTATAAAAGTATGTAATTGTTTTATATTCTGCATCCGGAGAGAGTAAAACACATATACGAACGTTTAAACTCTGCCATGAATAAAGTTACTGTAGATATAGGTTACAGGTCTACACTACATGAACAGCAAGTCGATTTGCATGCAGTAAAAAGATATGTCCCAATTAGTCAATGTTTGAACAATGTTTGACTTCTAGACCATGCAGTTCTCTTTACTTCACTTAACAGTTTTATAAAAAAGTGATATTGTTCAATTACAAACAGAAAAACTGAATCAATCAGTAAATTGCTAAATGCGAAATTGTACTAGCTTTAATACGTGACGTATCTGTGAAGTTTGGCGTAACGACTCAACATGGTAAATGTGTTTTTAAAGTATGTGCCTGACATTGTGCGGAGGCACCTATGAGTGAACAGTATGATATAAAGACATTGCTTTATCAGGTATTCTTACATGACTCACGATCCTGTCTCTATATACAAAGAGTAGAACAATTATGTTTTATTTTGCCATAAATGTTTCTTTATATTTAAATTACTGTATTTATTAATGCAAGCAGCACTGTAATGTATGTTAATTTGACCAACATTACGGAAAAAGAGCTTCCAGACACGTACTGCACTATAGAAATAAAAATCTTATTTTTAAAAAAATCATAGTCACTTCACTTTCTACAAAATAAGCATCTCTTTGTTACAGGGTTCTTAATGACTGTGATAATGGCAAGCGCCCATCAAAACATTTCTTTTTAGTTTTTCTTAAAAATGCATCATATTTGTTTTATCTTTGATGGTATATTTTAGGTACGCCGTCCCTTTAATCTATCAATCATTTGAAGGAGGATGCATCCTTTGGTGACAGCCGGAACAATCTTTTACAAATCAACCAATACAATAGCAACATCTGGAAAAGGGAAACAGATAGCTGTGCGCTCTCAACTGACAATATTGCTCGTGCTTCTCCTATCTGTATCAGTTATTGCAAATCATTATAGCTGACGATTCCATAGCGACTGCTCTGAATATTATCTTGGATAGGAATAATGTTATACTGACAGCCGCTGATCCAGCATTAAAGCATGGCAGAGCAAAACTTGTCGATACGCTTGTGGACAGTTCTTATACTGTTTGAATGCACATTTTTACAAGGTTTGTTGTTTTTTAACCAAACGTTATTATTTTAAAACGTGTTTTCTTTACTAACATCTTTCTTTATTCATGTTTTTAAGGGGAGGGGTATCTTGTATCGATATGATACATGTAATCCTTTGATGTAAATTTACGACGGTTGATAAAAGTTATTCAAATTACCTGTGTTTTTGATAACAGGAAATTGTGGTAATACATGTAACATAGGCCTAATATAGACAAAACTGCTCTGAATTAATTACCAGTCTTTGGAATTAGATGTTCGATAACAGATAATCACCATAGACTGTCGTTCTAGCCGGAAATAAAAGATCATTGTCTCATAAACAACGACTTGCAACCAATATCAATAATTAATATGATGTCCCTATACCTATGTGGTTTATTTCTGAGCATCAGAAAGACAAAAAGAGTTGTATATCAGACGATATACAATGCGTAAAAGAGTTCATATAGGTTGTGACAAGAAGAAATATTACGAAAAGGTTAAGAAATGCAACGGGATATTTTCTACGAGGACATCGTGCCACACAATTTGACGTCACTTTTTTACGTCATTAAATCTTGAAAACTTCGTTCATTGCACACTGTAAAAACGGAAAGGAAACTTTACACTGAAATAGGTGGCAGCTGGGTTGCCACCCATTTTGGTGTAAAGTAACCCTATTGTTTTTATGGAAACAATACACCCTGCTATCGGGGAAGCAGGACACCGTTCATGGTGTTACTTAACACGTTTTTCACAAGACAAACGTAACACGTTAGTGTAAGCGTACACTTTCATTACATATAAACCCTTTCATCAATTCATGACGGTAAAATCTTGACTCATTGGTCCTATCACTCCCATCACATTTCTCGAGAATGTCAAACAGATGGTTTGTGTAAGACCAATATTTAAGAAGATCTTAGTCAGTGGTTACGTAACTAAATTTTCAAAGAACTACTTATCTGAACTCTTTACAACATTCTGACGGGTTCTATAAATAAACGTCACTAAAAGACTTTTCGTTCATAATTTCGCGAATAATGGCAAAGTGTTCATGTATGATACACGGATGTGTCCGTCTTAGTCATGCCACAGTTTGAGACCTTAACCATGTCCATGGAATGCGGAGTAGAATTAAGGCACATGCAAGTCCTTGGTCAGTTGACTTGTTTACGATACACGAATTTTAGGGCAAAGTTACACTTCCGTGTTACTATATCCCAGTCGGTGTATCTGACCAACTTACACTTGTACGGATTTACAAAACGCCAGATCGGGAGTATCTCTTCACTGATTTTGGAGTAAAATTGCATTTCGGTGATTCTCTACTCGCAAACGGTGTAACTTACACGGTAACACCATTTTGCAAGCTGGTTTACACTATATTCAGAGATAATTAACACTTATTTTTTACGGTGCATACTTAATAATGTTTTAGTTTCCTCTTTGTTTAAAATGATTTAACTGTTCAGTGTGGCCATCATAATTTCAAAAATTATCACTGATTTAAACGTCCAGAAAAATTATCATTGTCAATAAAATGATCCCATACTATAGGTTTATTCCATATGAATGCAAAAGAACTCTGTAAAATTCTTTCTTGACTATCTTATTCTAAAATTGAAAATCCACCGGTATATTTTCATTTATATATATATATATATATATATATATATATATATATATATATATATATATATATAATATGTGAATATATATGTGAAAAAACAAAAAAATGTCCAGGAAAAAAGTTAAATATATTAAAAGATACAAACACAGTCCATGAGATAATTAAATTATTGTGTGTTTATCTTTTAATATATATATATATATATCAATAAAAGACATATTTCATTTCTGACACGTCTTCAAGCATTTGCAATGTTTTAGCTTTATTCTTGAGCATAACTCAGTAAGGCCATTCGAAGGGCAATATAACTTTAACTGATAAGCGGCTCGAGTCATGTTAAAATAACGAATTTACAAATGGAATAATGGTTTACTGTAAAACAATGTTGTTGCATGACTTTCCTTTGTAATTATGCCGCTTCTTCAAGCAAACGAAAACTTTTATTATTTCTTGCAACATCATCGGACAAAATACTATGTTACATTTTAAATTAGCTTACCCTTCAAAATGGTCAACTGGATTAGGAAAGAATAAAGCTTAAAACATAGCAGATATTTTGGAAACATGTAAATAAAAAGACATACTGAGTTATTTCTTTTATTGAAATGCATGCATATTAATGAAAATACACCTAACAGAAAGTGTGAAGTTTAACGTTTGACTAGGACATAATCATTATCATGTACCTATGGCATTCTTCATTATTTTAAGAGTATCAATGCCTTTCTTAGAAGTATATGGTGACTTTAAACGGTAATGTGGGATCGCCTCAAACAATTTGATTATACTATGAAAATCAGCTTAAACTGCAAACAACGCCAAAAACCTAAAAAGCCATGGTTTCCAGCGTCTTCGTTCCATTCATAGCGAAAGCCGGAGACCAACGATTAACTAATCAGTGTTTTCAAACTGACCAGGGCTTACAATAAAACAGAGCTTACAAAGTAGATATTTTATCCTTATTTCGGGCCTATACGTTTGATCTTCCGGTATGACCCCGAAATGAATTATATGTACCGCTTCAATCCCAGCAAATAAATAAAATCAGAAAAATAATAATGTCTTTAAAAACTGTATTTGATTATACATATTTTTTCAGACTGTATCTTAGAAAGAACTAGAAGGATTCCTTGAGTCTGAACAGTAATTATGAGGTATTGATATAAAACTAAAGTCAGCAGTGCTTTGTCTGTATAACAGTAAACATTGTTACATTTTCTTTACATTTACCATTCACTTATGGTGATCAAATACTACATTAATTTTAGATACTGTGTCAATGGGGTGTTCGGGGGGTAATCATCACCTTCAGTGATAGTTCTAGTTCTGAATTGAATTGAATTAAAATAAATTTTATAAAGGTCCGTCCATAAGAGCAAATCCTAGAGCTTTTTGTGTCGCCCTTTGGCTGTAACTTTGCCATTTCTTAAGATTTCTTCATCAAACTTTCAAATTGTATTGCTTATGACATAAGGGTCATGATGCCGCCAAATTGTGTAGGTCAAGGTCATATTTGACAGAGTTACGCCCCTTTTTATACTTAGATTGTTTCTATAACTTTGCCTTTTCTTAAGATTTCTTTATCAAACTTTCAAATTGTATTGCTTATGTCAAAAGGGTTGTGATGCCGCCAAATTTTGTAGGTCAAGGTCATATTTGACAGAGTTATGCCCCTTTTTGTACTTAGATTTTGTAACGAAAACTTAACGTTGGCTATTACTTTGCCATTTCTTAAGATTTATTCATCAAATTGCATTGCTTATGACATAAGGGTCATGATCCCGCCAAATGTTGTAGGTCCAGGTCATATTTGACAGAGTTATGCCCCTTTTTACACTTAGATTTTGTCACAAAATTGTTGGTTATTCTGACAAAGCATAAGAGGGCGACACAAGTGTTCTACTGAACACCCATCTAGTTCTTTGTGGGTGACACCCCGGCATGTCTCCTATCATGCCTATACTAACAAAATATGTTTTTTATGATTCCAAAAGAGGAGAACTTTCCAGCTAGTTTTAGCGAAAAGGTGTCTTTGATTGGTTGTCAAATACAAGGTCAATCTCGGTGACCAATGAGATCTATAAGTGCAATTGACCTGGTTTAACAATTAATCCGGACCGCAGCAGGGGTCAGCTTTATTTAATACGTGGTGAGTAACAGATACATGGAGTCTTAAGCACTAGATCGAATATATGCGTCTCTCTTCAGTGCAAAATTGATGTACTTCCGATATTAAAACTGTAGACACATTCTGTTTTTTAAGAAATGCAAAAGTTGGCGTTCTTTATACTGATTTATGTACTTAGTTGTGTAAAAAATGCAAAAGTTGTCGTTCTTTTATAGATGTATATTAATGTTATTAAGTTTTTTTCACCTGGTAAGTGGTTGATCCTCGTAGTGTAATTGGTTAAGACGTCTGCGCTGTAATTTTACCCCATTCGCACCCAACTTTTTAAAAAAACTGTTTTCTTCAATTTTACTTATCATTTTCAGCTTTTAAACCATTTTTATATATTTTAAGGCAAATAATCATTATTTTTAAATTTTTATTCATGCAAACTAATAAGGATAATGGCTGGTTTTAGATCTGGTTATTTGAACATCTAGACGGCAAAAAATCATCGTTTTTTTGCCATTATACTTAGAATATTTATACAGACAAAATTTATCAGAGTGGAATGGATGCCCCATTACAAATGTAATAAAATTTGTATTTTCTTTGAGTTAAACCACCTTATCTTTTTTATCATTTCTATTACATTTAAAACATATCTGCCTCATTATCATTTGGGCAGGCTCATAAGTGAATGTGTTGTAAATGTATTTCTACAGTGTATACTGAATACTTTATTACCAAAATTATCTTAAATAGTTATAGAGATTACATGTATAATGCTAATTGAATATTGACAAATTATTCTTTGTGGTATACCATTCAGTAAGCTATTTACAAAATTAGGCTAGGGGTATAAAATTCCATATATCTTTTTAACTAGACGGTAAATTTCTTTCAGAATTTAAAAACGAATCATTGAAAGGATATAGTTAATGAAAATAACAATTGAAAAATTGACCGTTATGGGCATGAAACCTTAAGTTTGCTTTTCAACATGTCAAACTTGATATCAAATGTAATCCGGATAGGTATTCGCTTAAGGTATAAGTTAGGCTTGGTCTCTAGGGTCATGCCTCAACATCGACCATCACCAATTTCCAAAATATCTACATGTCGGTTTTCTTTGTGATCCCACTGTGATACTTTGTATCACGGTTTTCCTTGTTCTCCGTATCACCGTGACATAAGCAAGAATAATACATTAATTTTCCTTCGATTAGTATCATCTTTATATCAACAAACTAAACATCAAAGCTTCTGTAATGGAACAGATGAGTTGATACATCGGGAGATCAACGATAATAATGTTTCAAAGGCTTCGTAATATAAGTAATAGCTATCTATGCTTCCTTAGATAATTTGAAAATGAGTATTCTGTGTTTATTCTAAGTTTCACTTCAAAATAAGGATCGGTTTACCTGTAATTGACTCCAGGTGAATAATTAACACTTCAAAGCTAAGGTTGTCTGATATACATTCTCCTAGTGTCTTATTGTCTCCAAAAGAATAGTAAATACATTTTCGCATTTAACATTTAACACTCAGTCATGAAATATTTAACAATATATGCCCTGTAGAGAGAACGAAGGTGGAAAATGAATATGTTTGTCTTGCATAGAAATGTAACGTGGTTGTATCTCAATTGTCAATGACTTAGTCATGGTTGCCTGACATTTGTGTAGCCATTCTGTTTCTCAGTTGACAAGACATTGAAATATAAGCTATCAATGTATGTTTCAAATACAGGTGATATGACGGTTTTAGAACACATACAACTTTGCTACAAAGCCGTAGAGACAAATTGAGAGAAATGTAGGTACTGTGTAAGATCAGAGTACAATGCAACTATTCAATAGCTTTAATGTCCCCACAAAATTTCACATGTGCGAAAACCTGTCATGAATATGCTTAGTTTTCAGATGTCATCAATTCTATGAATCTTACGACATTTCTAAACTTTTTAGATTAAGGTTTGATGCAATGTTTTCTAAGATTGTTGTACATAATGACTAGACTAAGGAGAGTGTGATGTCATAGTTCTTTAATGAGATATTCGTGCAGATAAACAAATGTAATACTGCTAAGTTAAAAGATATTAGCTCCAAAACTATATTTTTAAACTTGGTTACCTACATGACAATTGATCTATGTGATAACTTTCAGATGAAAAATTGTAATAAAAAAATGCGGTAACTTTTGTTTAAAAATTACGGTTCTTAAAAAGGAGCGTGTCTAATAGCGCGTGTGATTTACATATGCTTGCATATTTACTTAATCTCAGATTTCTCATATTCTTCTCTTCTTTTTTTCTAATTTTCATCCGATTTCAAAAATTCTTTCAACGGTGTGTTTGTATTAACAAGTACATTGTACTTCAGTTTCACGCTCAGTTATATTCTGACTTGCGTCACCCTTTAATACTATTGTAAATGATAAATCTAGGGAGGTATGAGTGTTCCTGTGCTCCTGTGCCAGTAAACAAATTGAGATTACCTGTTATTTTGTTGAATCGGGTATGATTTACTCTTTAATTGAATTTTTGTTTATATTTGCAATTATGGCAATGGCCGCTGTATTGTATCGAAACCTAGTGTAATGTAAACTCGACGCGTTAGACAGGGTCACGAAATTTTTAACTTCTCTATATAGGAATTTCAGGGCTGGTCGTTAGAGGCAGGGTCACGCTTTATACATGTGACCGCTAATATGTATATCTTTACTGAACAGCTCAGTTTTTATCGTATTGATACGTTGATATGGTAAGATTCACATGTACCTTAAAACCCCAGGATCACACTGACAAGAAGCTCTTATTTTACCAAGAAAGATGTCTTACCGGCGGAAATGACCCTTATTTGTAGCAGAAAAAAACATAACTTTACTTTTTAATTCGATGTATATGCTCGAAATATACAGCAGTATTGTTTTCAATGATATTGCAATCATTAAAAAGGCTTCCTGGCATCTCTTTATCGTGAAAAATCAGCCTGAATACAAAATAATTAAACATGTCAACATTGTTTTAGGGTGAATATAACATGGTTCCGTCATTATCCTAATAGCATATTTGTTTTACAATATCAGAAAATTCAAAACGATCCTGGGACTGAAAAAAAAGTGAAAGGAAAGATTATAACTGGGAGCACTTGAATCAGATTGTAATTTCATGATTGTACATGGCTGCATTTGGAAGACTAGGTGTACTAGGTATATAAGGTGATAAAACTGTAATACTGTTAATTAGATGGTCTTATGAAATTTAACTGTTCATGCGTCTTTTTTTGCTCCTTTTGACTTTAGATTATGAGTGGGCGGGGTAATTTGATATGCTGTTAAAATCTTAAAGGTACCATTGATCGACAACTTTCTGTTTTAACATTAGAATATTATTCGTCAGCTTATACAAATTGGATGATTGTTGACGGGAAATACCGAGTGGTTACCTGTCCATAAGCCCATAAAGTTCTCAAAATAACACACCTGTACGCAAAGTGACGATAATATTTTCGGAAACATACGAGCGGCTGTTTCGGAAACGATAGCCTGAAATACGTCATACCCAGTACAGTTGTGGCCGATAACAGGTACTCTTACAACAGCGAAAGCGATTTTTTAAACATATTGTATTCCCATATATACACATGTACACAGTTTAACAATTACAAATATACACAATGGAAAAGGATAACAATGAAAGACAAAATGACATCATGGGGTTAGGGTTTGAGAACAACTTAGCATTGTGAGGTTCTTTGAGTTCATTCCGTCATTATGCGGTTAAAATGGTATTGTGGGGTTAAATAAATTAATTGTGGGGTTAAAAAGATCAAAAAAAGATCAAAAGGATAACCTCACAAAGTCCGTCTCGTAAGTACGTCCGTCCGTCTGTCAGTATATATCTAAGATGACTAAATAATATTTTCATGCAGACTTTATCATACATTATAAATGTAACTCGAAGGTTAGTGACAAATAATGAATACATGCATGTATAAACGTTATATAGGCTTATCATTCATTCAACATATGGTTTCAGTTTTATCACAGTAATAAATACATGTAAATTCATATGTTGGAAAGGTTGTATAATTTGAATTGGGCACTCTGCATATTGTTGTGTAATTATCAAATGCAATTGACCAGTGTGCAATATGCAATAATGTGTGACCAGTGAGATTGCTGGCAGGGGTCGCCAATTAACAATAAATCATATCGCATCCTTTGTTGTGACTTATGCTCTTGGGCTAGAACCACTGAAATTCCGTCAATGGTTAGATCTACGCTAATTATTCACCATGGCAACGTTGTCAAAATGAGATATTGTTTGTGTAATATAATTTTATTGAATGCGAGAATTAAAATGTTTGAAGGATTTTTAGGATAACTGACAGAAGTGATCCGCAACATGTCAGTTAAAACATTTAGTAAAGTACATGTTTCACATAAATTCTATATAGGACCTTTACTGTACTACATGAGTTCTTGAAATTATTTTGAATATAAATGCCAGCCCTTTATATCGACTAGATCTTAAAAACAAATCTATGTGTTGAATAATATATTGTCCTGTAATAAAATACATTTTGTGACCAAAGTTTCAACCTAACGTTCTCGTAAATGATGTGTTTCGGCATGATTTAAGCTATACAATGTACGAGATAAGTTGCTCCTTGGAAAAACTAGATCTAGATTGATAAGTTTGCAACAAATAAATTCTTAATCTTAATATAAGAAACTTATGCCTAAAGAAAATAATTAAAATATATAGATCGAGATCATTCTTCAAAGGTCGAATTTAAAATACATGTTCTGTCTTTTCTTGTCGTGCATGAGCGACTGGGCGGACTTTGAATCGCCTGGACCGTTCCACGCAGTCGCTTCTCTAGAAACATTCGTCCCACAGTCACATGAAGTTTGGACCCCGAAGTCTTTTTTATGAAACACCCCGGACCGACTATCAAACATTTATAATACGTATCATATATGCTTGATAGTCGGTCCGGGGTGTTTAAGAAAAATGACTTTTCGGGTTCCACACTTCAGGTGACTGTGGTTCGTCCCTATTGTCTTAACCACTGACTTTTCATATTAGAGACCCTAGGGAACTCATGCAAGCTTATTATTCCACTCCGCTTGTTGCTGCTTCCACCAAAAACACACCTAGCGCCTCCCATTTCACAAAAATAATATAGATAGTAAGTTTAGCGTGTTTTACACTGACTTCTGATTGCTTGTTTACTTTAATCAATGTGGCAAAATGTTATTTAGTACTTGGAGTGACGTCACACGGGAACTTTTCCGATATTTTACGGAAGTCGCCGAGGATCATGGTATTTGCGTTCAATGAAATACAGGCCAGTTCGTATAGGTAATTTTTGTACAAATAAAGACGTTTCTTGTCGGAAATGTCTGCCCAACTGGGTTCAGTGCATTTTATTTACAAATGACTTACAAAAAATAAACCGGAAAAATTGTCAATCAATTGGACCTTTAAATATAATTATTGACTACATAATGTTACAACAGAAAGAAAAGTTGCGATTATTATTATTGGTGTAATTCTCAATATAGCGTTCAAAAAATTATTTAGATTTAAATCTCGTGGTCAGAATGTCCAAAACTATAACATTTTTTTCGGATGTTTTAGGTTTTATTGGTTATAGCTCATTCAAAAGCCTGGTAACCCAAATTTGTTTCTTCATATCCTTACTTGTCTAAATGACTTCTAACAAACAGGTAATTCTATACGACATTTGATGTTTTTTCTCTGTCATATGTCTGTATAAAATGTGTTGTTCTGTTATTTAGAAAGTTGGTGGGATAATCAGTTGTAATATGATAATTCTTATAGCATGGCTATGTGAAAGATATTTATTACTTGTGATAAAAAATTACATGTAGTATAAAAGGTAAATGTATACTAGATACATATCAAATTATTTTTCAACATCATCATATACAGAAATCGAAGTTACAATTAAGTCGCTTTAAAAAGAAA
>JAFMSR010000004.1:32870127-32895132 GCA_022818135.1 Saxidomus purpurata
TGAGTTAAACCACTTTATCCTTTTTATCATTTCTATTACATTTAAAACATATCTGCATCATTATCATTTGGGCAGGCTCATAAGTGAATGTGTTGTAAATGTATTTCTACAGTGTATACTGAATACTTTATTACCAAAATTATCTTAAATAGTTATAGAGATTACATGTATAATGCTAATTGAATATTGACAAATTATTCTTTGTGGTATACCATTCAGTAAGCTATTTACAAAATTAGGCTAGGGGTATAAAATTCCATATATCTTTTTAACTAGACGGTAAATTTCTTTCAGAATTTAAAAACGAATCATTGAAAGGATATAGTTAATGAAAATAACAATTGAAAAATTGACCGTTATGGGCATGAAACCTTAAGTTTGCTTTTCAACATGTCAAACTTGATATCAAATGTAATCCGGATAGGTATTCGCTTAAGGTATAAGTTAGGCTTGGTCTCTAGGGTCATGCCTCAACATCGACCATCACCAATTTCCAAAATATCTACATGTCGGTTTTCTTTGTGATCCCACTGTGATACTTTGTATCACGGTTTTCCTTGTTCTCCGTATCACCGTGACATAAGCAAGAATAATACATTAATTTTCCTTCGATTAGTATCATCTTTATATCAACAAACTAAACATCAAAGCTTCTCTAATGGAACAGATGAGTTGATACATCGGGAGATCAACGATAATAATGTTTCAAAGGCTTCGTAATATAAGTAATAGCTATCTATGCTTCCTTAGATAATTTGAAAATGAGTATTCTGTGTTTATTCTAAGTTTCACTTCAAAATAAGGATCGGTTTACCTGTAATTGACTCCAGGTGAATAATTAACACTTCAAAGCTAAGGTTGTCTGATATACATTCTCCTAGTGTCTTATTGTCTCCAAAAGAATAGTAAATACATTTTCGCATTTAACATTTAACACTCAGTCATGAAATATTTAACAATATATGCCCTGTAGAGAGAACGAAGGTGGAAAATGAATATGTTTGTCTTGCATAGAAATGTAACGTGGTTGTATCTCAATTGTCAATGACTTAGTCATGGTTGCCTGACATTTGTGTAGCCATTCTGTTTCTCAGTTGACAAGACATTGAAATATAAGCTATCAATGTATGTTTCAAATACAGGTGATATGACGGTTTTAGAACACATACAACTTTGCTACAAAGCCGTAGAGACAAATTGAGAGAAATGTAGGTACTGTGTAAGATCAGAGTACAATGCAACTATTCAATAGCTTTAATGTCCCCACAAAATTTCACATGTGCGAAAACCTGTCATGAATATGCTTAGTTTTCAGATGTCATCAATTCTATGAATCTTACGACATTTCTAAACTTTTTAGATTAAGGTTTGATGCAATGTTTTCTAAGATTGTTGTACATAATGACTAGACTAAGGAGAGTGTGATGTCATAGTTCTTTAATGAGATATTCGTGCAGATAAACAAATGTGATACTGCTAAGTTAAAAGATATTAGCTCCAAAACTATATTTTTAAACTTGGTTACCTACATGACAATTGATCTATGTGATAACTTTCAGATGAAAAATTGTAATAAAAAAATGCGGTAACTTTTGTTTAAAAATTACGGTTCTTAAAAAGGAGCGTGTCTAATAGTGCGTGTGATTTGCATATGCTTGCATATTTACTTAATCTCAGATTTCTCATATTCTTCTCTTCTTTTTTTCTAATTTTCATCCGATTTCAAAAATTCTTTCAACGGTGTGTTTGTATTAACAAGTACATTGTACTTCAGTTTCACGCTCAGTTATATTCTGACTTGCGTCACCCTTTAATACTATTGTAAATGATAAATCTAGGGAGGTATGAGTGTTCCTGTGCTCCTGTGCCAGTAAACAAATTGAGATTACCTGTTATTTTGTTGAATCGGGTATGATTTACTCTTTAATTGAATTTTTGTTTATATTTGCAATTATGGCAATGGCCGCTGTATTGTATCGAAACCTAGTGTAATGTAAACTCGACGCGTTAGACAGGGTCACGAATTTTTTAACTTCTCTATATAGGAATTTCAGGGCTGGTCGTTAGAGGCAGGGTCACGCTTTATACATGTGACCGCTAATATGTATATCTTTACTGAACAGCTCAGTTTTTATCGTATTGATACGTTGATATGGTAAGATTCACATGTACCTTAAAACCCCAGGATCACACTGACAAGAAGCTCTTATTTTACCAAGAAAGATGTCTTACCGGCGGAAATGACCCTTATTTGTAGCAGAAAAAAGCATAACTTTACTTTTTAATTCGATGTATATGCTCGAAATATACAGCAGTATTGTTTTCAATGATATTGCAATCATTAAAAAGGCTTCCTGGCATCTCTTTATCGTGAAAAATCAGCCTGAATACAAAATAATTAAACATGTCAACATTGTTTTAGGGTGAATATAACATGGTTCCGTCATTATCCTATTAGCATATTTGTTTTACAATATCAGAAAATTCAAAACGATCCTGGGACTGAAAAACAAGTGAAAGGAAAGATTATAACTGGGAGCACTTGAATCAGATTGTAATTTCATGATTGTACATGGCTGCATTTGGAAGACTAGGTGTACTAGGTATATAAGGTGATAAAACTGTAATACTGTTAATTAGATGGTCTTATGAAATTTAACTGTTCATGCGTCTTTTTTTGCTCCTTTTGACTTTAGATTATGAGTGGGCGGGGTAATTTGATATGCTGTTAAAATCTTAAAGGTACCATTGATCGACAACTTTCTGTTTTAACATTAGAATATTATTCGTCAGCTTATACAAATTGGATGATTGTTGACAGGAAATACCGAGTGGTTACCTGTCCATAAGCCCATAAAGTTCTCAAAATAACACACCTGTACGCAAAGTGACGATAATATTTTCGGAAACATACGAGCGGCAGTTTCGGAAACGATAGCCTGAAATACGTCATACCCAGTACAGTTGTGGCCGATAACAGGTACTCTTACAACAGCGAAAGCGATTTTTTAAACATATTGTATTCCTATATATACACATGTACACAGTTTAACAATTACAAATATACACAATGGAAAAGGATAACAATGAAAGACAAAATGACATCATGGGGTTAGGGTTTGAGAACAACTTAGCATTGTGAGGTTCTTTGAGTTCATTCCGTCATTATGCGGTTAAAATGGTATTGTGGGGTTAAATAAATTAATTGTGAGGTTAAAAAGATCAAAAAAAGATCAAAAGGATAACCTCACAAAGTCCGTCTCGTAAGTACGTCCGTCCGTCTGTCAGTATATATCTAAGATGACTAAATAATATTTTCATGCAGACTTTATCATACATTATAAATGTAACTCGAAGGTTAGTGACAAATAATGAATACATGCATGTATAAACGTTATATAGGCTTATCATTCATTCAACATATGGTTTCAGTTTTATCACAGTAATAAATACATGTAAATTCATATGTTGGAAAGGTTGTATAATTTGAATTGGGCACTCTGCATATTGTTGTGTAATTATCAAATGCAATTGACCAGTGTGCAATATGCAATAATGTGTGACCAGTGAGATTGCTGGCAGGGGTCGCCAATAAACAATAAATCATATCGCATCCTTTGTTGTGACTTATGCCCTTGGGCTAGAACCACTGAAATTCCGTCAATGGTTAGATCTACGCTAATTATTCACCATGGCAACGTTGTCAAAATGAGATATTGTTTGTGTAATATAATTTTATTGAATGCGAGAATTAAAATGTTTGAAGGATTTTTAGGATAACTGACAGAAGTGATCCGCAACATGTCAGTTAAAACATTTAGTAAAGTACATGTTTCACATAAATTCTATATATGACCTTTACTGTACTACATGAGTTCTTGAAATTATTTTGAATATAAATGCCAGCCCTTTATATCGACTAGATCTTAAAAACAAATCTATGTGTTGAATAATATATTGTCCTGTAATAAAATACATTTTGTGACCAAAGTTTCAACCTAACGTTCTCGTAAATGATGTGTTTCGGCATGATTTAAGCTATACAATGTACGAGATAAGTTGCTCCTTGGAAAAACTAGATCTAGATTGATAAGTTTGCAGCAAATAAATTCTTAATCTTAATATAAGAAACTTATGCCTAAAGAAAATAATTAAAATATATAGATCGAGATCATTCTTCAAAGGTCGAATTTAAAATACATGTTCTGTCTTTTCTTGTCGTGCATGAGCGACTGGGCGGACTTTGAATCGCCTGGACCGTTCCACGCAGTCGCTTCTCTAGAAACATTCGTCCCACAGTCACATGAAGTTTGGACCCCGAAGTCAGTGGCGCTCACGTTTTTGTTCCGTTTTTCGGCAGGAAAACGCGAGCAGCGCCCGTTTTTCGCCCGTTTACCGAACGGGGCGTTTTTCGGCTCGCACCGTTTAAAAAAACGCGTTTTTCTGCCCGCCCCGTGAAAAAAAACGGCTGGTTGCACTGCACATGCGTGAAAAGCGAGTTCCTGCGTTTTTTCCCGTTTTTTTTACCGGAGTATCAAATGCGCATGCGTGAAAAGCGAGTTCCTCCGTTTTTCGCCGTTTTTTCCGGGGTAGCAAATGCGCATGCGCCACATGTGTTTTTCTTCACTGTTTTAATTTTTTGTAAAATTATGCCTATCCGTTCAAACTATTAAAAATCGCGTGTATAATTATAGATAGTTTATAATGTGGTCCGATTAAGATTGTTTTTTTTTGTTTCTTATTTTCAAAAACAAAGTATAACTACCACCAACCTGTTAGATCATTACTTCCGCGTTTTCATCATAACATAAAAATAAGCGGGTACATATCCGACAAGATGGAGAGCGAGGGGAAGGCCTTGTGATAGATAGAAATAATTTAGCACCTCCACTGTCCCTATTATGTTACTATGAAAAATCTATAACCAGTAGATATACATTTAATTAAATTAAACCTGCTCGATCATATGATTTCAGTTATCAAAATAAAACTATAACATCGGCAGTTGAGAATATTCATGGCCATGCTTCTGGTTCAATTAACATAGATTCTTTAATTTGTCCATGTACAAAATTTCCATATTCTTGTTCACAACTTAATCACTCTCGAGACTAACTACTATAGGAATCGCTCTTGTCAGACTTTTCATATCCTGATAAACTGCAAAACGTATAGTAATATCACGGACCTATATACACATATAGTGTATATAGGTCCGTGGTAATATATTTAGGAAATATATTTCACTTTTGAGTGATATACCGGTAAGTATATCACTGCGGGGTGTGTAAATGCGTAGTAATCTAATTACGAAGGCCTGAGTGATTAATTTCGAAGCATCTACCAACACACAGTGATATAATAACCGGTATATCACTTAAAAATAAAATCTATTTCCACTCTAAACCGTTAATCTAAACAAAAACATGTTCGATGGGGTACTATTTGCTGCATTTTCATGAAGTCGCTGTCTTGAAAGTTGTAGTTTTCCGTGCATTCCATGCACTTCGTGAAATTTTGGCTGTTCTTTTTTACTTCTCAAAAAAGCGCTATACATTTTTGTACTTCTTATTTTTGTTGTGTCTGATATTGCTGGCGATACCGGAAGTGTAGAAAATTTTACTGCAATTTTTTTTACATCACGTGAATTCATTAACAACAATACCAATCCAAGCGTATTAGCACAGGCACACTCGTAGATTTCGTGTGAAAATTACAAGGGAGGTAATTTCAGCAGTCAAAAATAGTTCCGGACCCCTAGCGTGATATACTTAATAGTTTTATCACGCTCAAATCCTTCTTTGTGTATATAGGAGAAATTTCCAATCGTGTTAGAATATGAGTTATACTAACACAAGTGGCATAACCATAATAAGGTTGTTTATTATTTTACGATAAAATACAGTACTTTTATCAAAGGCCGGCAAGGTGCCAAAAAGGAAGTATTTGCAAGACGTATGTAAACAACCTGTCCAATTGCATTTTGTGTTTTCAAGTTACAATGATGTACTGCTACAAGTTGAATATAGACATGCAAGAAAAAATTGTAATAATAAATATGTGCCATCATTTCATCGTTTATTCTAAAATGATTCATTGTTTTGTCTCTATGTACAAAGAATTGAAAAATTATGCTATATTAAATCATAAACAATGCAGGAACCGATATGCTGTAAACATTACGTCATATTGCACCGCATGACGTTAAATGAGTGTTCGCATAGAAAACGCTTTGCATTTATTAACCTTTTGAAATATCTGGTCATGTTAGAATCAAAATATCATCCTTCTCAGCTTTGTAATAGTCTTATAAACAATTATCTGTCGTACTGATGCGCTGTTAAAAATGGTTAATTACTGTGTATTAGTGCTCCAATTCATTGTTTTTTAAACGATGAACACCGCTAGAACGGATGTTATTTCATAAATAAAATAGTTATTCGTTCAAATGCAAACAAAAAATCACTTGTGCTATGTACTCATTTTTTAAAAATTACTAAGCATTTGAACTCCTGTGTTTTATTCAACAACAAATACAGGGACACATTATTACTTCATAAATAAAATTTACTTTGAAGTATTCACACTTCCTTCAGCAAAGTCATTAAATTCTATTTGTTAACAATTGAATTATATACCGACAGTTATTAGTTACTGTCTGTCATTGCCGTGACAAAAAAAGCATGCAGCTAAGAAATGACAGAGAAATTGCAGCTTTTCGCTTACTTGAAAATACCACAGTACGGGGTGTAACCATACCGGTATGTATCGCATCTCAAGGAAATTGCAATATACCGGTCTTATCGCGCACCCCTACTCATTGCACATGTTACAGATGGACTGCCTAACTCTCCATAAGGATACTTCTTCCTTAATTTGGCATTAAAGTGATCAAACCCATGACTCTTGTATTGATGCAAACACGCAATTACTGCCCCATAGCAGCTCTACCATTTAGCTAAAACTAGAATTAAGGCAAGCATTACTTTTAACTTTGGATTTTATCTCAAGGCATTTAAACGAAGGCAGTGGTAAGGTAGCCGGATACAGCTTCATAGACTTTGTATAACTGTGCAAAATAATCGATCAAGTGGAACACGCCAGTAGTTACTGTGAAATAGGTCCCGAACAAATGAGGGAGAAAAGAATGGATAAACACACCATAGTCAAAGCGGCAACTATAACAATGCCCCACACCCCCACCTCAAGGTAGCATAATAAAATAGAACTATCACTGAAGGTAATGAATACCCCCCAAAAAACCATCTCTGAACGCCATACTGACACAGTATTCTTAATTATATCACATTTGATGCTTATAATTGGACTATGCACAATGACTGTAGGCATGCTATTTATCTCTTCTGTGTATCATTATTTTGACCAGAGGGTTAAGAAAATCAGAATGCACAATATTTAATTATCTTAAACACCTGTCACCTTGACGTAGTGACCCAAAACATTGACCAAGTCCAACACGGCATGATATTTATTACTTTGTGAAATATCATTAATTTGTGATAAGGGGTTTTGGAGATAGAGTGCAAAATATTTTACTATCAAAAGCCCGTTAATGTGACCTTTGACCTAGTTACCAGAAATATGGACCATGCACATCAAGGCATGGAACGTATCATTTCTGAGAATAATAATTTAATTCTAACCAAGAGTTTTTCAGGGATTGAGTTCCGTAAGTCTACGGATAGACGGACAGACAGTCAAGCTGAATCCAGTATACCCCCATACACTTTGTGCAACTGGGGTATAGAAACATTTCCGCAGGTCGAGACATTGGTAAATTGTTTTGAAGGTGACTGAATAAAAACTAGAGCTATCACTAAATGTGATTAATACCCCCAAAAGACTGCTTTATAAACTGAAGAAGTTCGTAGTAACATGATACCTTGCAAACAAACTAAAAAGAGATATTGTTCTTGGCAATAACTCTGTAATTTGTCAAGATAGAGTTATGGTTCTTGTACACTGCACTTCCTCTCAATGGGCTTGACCATTGTATTAAGACGTATTGAATTCCAACTTGTAGTTTTCAAGTTATGCTTCGGACAAGGAAAACTAACAAAGGGCAATAACTCAGTAAAAACTCAAAATAGAGTTATAGTTCTTATACACTGCACTTCCTCTGAGTTTGCTTGATTATTGTATGAAATCGTATTGAATTCCAACTAGAAGTTTTCAAGTTATGCTCCGGACAAGGAAAACTAACAAAGGGCAATAACTCTGTAATTAGTCAAGATAGAGTTATAGTTCTTGTGCACTGCACTTCCTCTCAATGTGCTTGACCATTGTATGAAGTTGTATTGAATTCCAACTAGTAGTTTTCAAGTTATGCTCCGGACAAGGAAAATGCAACAGACCGACCGACCAACCGACCGACCGACCAACCACCGGGTGACTCCTATATACCCCCTTAAACTTCGTTTTGGGGGTATAATTAGCCACTACAATAAACAGTCCTGTTCTTTCAGTTTTTCCTATTTTTTATTTTTGTTTTTCATACACAAGAATATTATGACTGAAAGCTGCAATGAAGATTCATTCTTCAAGAGAACTGAGTTCCATTTAAGTTGCTCATTTGAGCAACCAATAACATTGTTATTAATGTCATTGTCGTACTCTAGTTCTGTAGTAACCAAAACTGTATGTACTGCAGTACTAAATAGTATTCTATTAAATTGCTAAAGCACTGCATTTCTGCATTGTCCAAATCAATTCAAAATCTCTCGATGCATTAAAAAGTTACAACCTGAAAAAATTGAAAAAAGTTCTCATGCGTCCATTTGTTATCAAAGTGCGACCTTGATATTTGAGCTTGCATTCACCATGCTGTGATTACAATTATATATATAAATTACTAAGGTTATTTCGCATGCTATATTCTTCATCACCAGCTACTGTTCTAGAGTTTCAATGACTTCTCTTATAAGAACAAAAATTCACAGCTAGCGTAGCATTATCACTTCAGCTGCAACTTGGGATTGTATCCAATATGGATGTTGTCTGGCCAAATGATTTTCTTGTGAGCTATCAATTTGCTGATTTTACTGTTGTTCTTTCCTTATCTTCATCTTCAAAAAATCAATGTACATGAATTCCAAATATGAGTAAACTCAGCGAAGTTCTTCTTTAATGTTAACTGCATGTTGTCAATACATCAAGTGTTCCATTGTCTCACCTCAATTATCAATTCTTTTCATTTGATGCTTTTGTTTTCCTGTTTTGTTTATTCCGTTGAAACTGAAAAATCTACTTTTATGCATATGATGTCAAGTCTCATCACCAAGGTAATATGATGAATAAAAAAAGAACTTCATCTTCTAAACTGATACAGCCATCTGGATCACCACAGAATCCTTCAGTTAACAATTGCAATGATAGACTGTTTTCTGTTGGTTTCATATCTTGGTCTATTGAACTTCCCTCAGCACTGCATGTACATGACGCTTTTTTCTACAATAAATTAAGAAGAAAAATTATCAATTGCATTTTGTTTTAAGTCTTACAACTAATAACTGATACACATACTGAAAATTTACTGACTGAATAGTTAACAGTGCAGGTTATGATCAGACTACATGATTTTGATCTGCACAAGAGGCAAAAGTGTAAGCAAATTGCTAAAAACTAAACTAGTTGCCCACGTGCAACATGTCATCCCTGCCAGCTGTCAAAAGAACCAACTCCTTACCAAATAGAGATAGGTCAAAATTCACCAAAATATTGGATGTAACATGCATGTTGTACCACATAAAGGTAGTCTTGATTTTTCTCTACGGCGAGTAATAAAAATGTTACAATATAAGCTATTTATAGTAAAACAAAGGGAAGAAATTCTAAAAACAAAGGAAGCTCATGGTGGTGAACATTTGTGCAAGGTAACATCAAAATCCCTCCATACATGAAGAGGAAATGCTGTGGACAAAGATATTTTTGAATTTGACCTTTAACCTCTAAGTGTGACCTTGACCTTAGACCTAGGGACCTGGTTCTTGCACATGACACTAAGTCTCATGGTGGTGAACATTTGTGCCAAGTAACATCAAAATCCTTTCATGCATAAAGAAGAAATGCTCCGAACAGTCATTCTTGAGTTTGACCTTTAACCTCTAAGTGTGACCTTGACCTTAGACCTAGGGACCTGGTTCTTGCACATGACAATCCGTCTCTTGATGGTGAACATTTGTGAAAATTAACATCAAAATCTTTTCATGCATGAAGAAGAAATGCCCCGGACAGTCATTCTTGAGTTTGACCTTTAACCTCTAAGTGTGACCTTGACTTTAGACTTAGGGACCTGGTTCTTGCGCATGGCAGTACGTCTCATGATGTTGAACATTTGTGCCAAGTAATTTAATAATCCTTTGATCCATGGATAAGTTACAGCCGAGTCAAACTAAATTCAGACAGACGCAAGCTCGCTCACAAGGACACACGCATGCACATGTATACACCGAACCATTATTTGGACACCTATATTGAGCTTTCGTAAGCTGCTTGGCAAAAATGGTTATGATATTTAACAAATATGTTGACCCAGGAGTCAAAATGTACAGGATTTACAGTAGATTGTCTATGTAGTGTATTAGGATTTGTTTAATGCAACGTAATTTATCAAACTTGTAATGTTTGCTAAATATAAAATATTTTTAAGCTAAAATGAATTAGTATGAACTAATGACTTTTCGAGCTGAAGGCTGATTCTGGCTGCCTGGCCATCATTTTGAAGTAAAATCTTTTATTTTGTGTGATTTATTGTTAAATGTCTTAATATTATTAAACTCCCTAAATGACAGATGTAATATCACAGATCTATAAACCTTGAGCAGCACTTTATAGATTCAAATCAAAATACTCTGTGTTTAAAGTTTTAAACTTTGTGTACTTAGTGAAATCCTAGACATTTCTAATTCTTTGAGACTCTTAAACATATCTGGACTTAAATTGCCTGAATGATTGAACTGTTATTTAAATAAAAAAAGATTGTCATATTTTACATAGTGTCCAACTTGGAACTCATTAAAAAAGACTTTACTACTTGATATCTGATATTTACTCAAAATTTCCCATAGAACAACACTTCTTCAGTTTAGTTTTTAAACTTCCAAAAATGATTTTCAATCAGAAACTTCCAATTTGAAAAATAATTCTACAATTCCAACTATGGTTCAATCAACTGATTATGAAATACAGCTGTTAAATGCATTTCAATAAAACTGAACAAATGGTGCGAATATAAAATAAAGCGTCCCGCTGACCAATAGTTCTTCAGTATAGCCTGAATTTTGACCTTGAATATTGAATAACTGTAAGTATAAACTAAACTAATTACAGTAAGATCTCAGTAAAACCATGGTTCAGTGCTCAAAATTGAGACTATAGTGTACTTTATGGCCACTCTGACATATCTATGTTATGTAATCTTACATAACATACTGATAAGGGAGATTTTGAAGCAAAGGTTTAAGTACTGCCTAAGGCAATAAAACAACTTGAATAGGCTGTGGATTAATGAGGGACCAGCTTCATTTCTTAAAACAAGAGAATAAGATTAATAAATGTTACAATGAATACTGTACAGACCACTTTTTTCTACTAGTTTTTTAATGAAAATGACAGCTATCAGAACTGCAGCATTTTGTTGAAAATCCCAAGTTCTTTAATAATACCAGACATTAATTTCTGCCTTTCTGATTCAAATGCAGAAAATGATAAAAATATTTCACTTTTAAAATTGTGATCTTTTTCAACAGTGCACACTATTGGCAAATAAGTATTGTTTAATAATCAACATACCATCAAGTCCAAAATGTACAGGGTGACTGCATGTATATTGAATTTAGGGGGTTAAAAGCTGTGGACAACACACAAAGTTAAGGAAACCTAAAGCAATATGCAATAAGACCATCACTTAAATAAAGACTGTTTCAGAAAATATCAAGTATATTATTGGTCATGTTGGTACATTAACCTAATACCACTGGCACTGGACACTAAATCAATAGAAAAGTAAAGGACATACACTGGTAACTTTGTTTATAACAAACTCATTGGTACCATATCATTATCCGGAGTTTGTTATATCCATATAACATTTTCATAAAAAAAGTAAAATAAAGAAAGAATCTCGGGCAGAGAAAATATATTCCTTATATCCTGATTTCGCTATATCCACAGTCTTACATACAAATTTTACTATAAATCAAATATCATTTCTTAATAAAATATCATAAAAACCAGAATACACAAAATTTAATAAACAGTTTTAAGAAAAACATGTAGCACTGATTTCTGTGAATGCTCTTTAAGAATGGTGTTGATTACCGGTAATGTTATTTTACATTGAAAGGAAGAGTCACCCCAAAAAGTTCCTGTCTGGCCGGTCAGGGAGAGAGGGATAACATGTACATGACGCCATGCAATCCTTCTACAATTGACTTCCTTCCATCATTTCGAAAACAAATTTCAGTATAGCATCGCCCCTACTTAAAGGACCAACCATTTCTGACTTTTGTAACACTTTCTTATAGCACATTTACCTGCCGAACTCTATACTTTAACACCAGACACTGGTCAGTCAGGACTATATAGATGCATACGTTAACCATTATTTAACTAGCTGTCGGTTCAGCAACCGGCCAATCAGATCTAACCACTGCTGGGATTCGAAACTTTGACCCTCACCCTACTCCCAAGGCAGATGCCACTATACCAAAAGTGACAGTATGTATGCATTGGCAAAGTGGGCGGGGAGGGGGCGGGTTAGAGAACCAGACCTTTTCATTCTAACATGTGGGAGCAATTGAAATTGCAAGTGAAAATCTATCAGACACTTTTCACCCATGTACAGCTATTTCATTGTTTATCCAAGGTCGGAATAGAAAAACTTGCTACAGTAAAGTTATCTGCTTTCATATTAAAAAAATTATATGATGAAAATTTGATTTAAATTGCTTCTTAGAAGGACGCTTGTTGGTAAACAGAGAAGTAACTTTTACATGTTTCATTAACCCTTAAGTCCCTGTCTCAAAAATACATGGTTATTTCATTGTCAATATATACCAACAAAAATGCTTTAAATTTGCATTTGTGCATATAAATGTTAAATACTGCAATGTACAGCTGTTTCTCTTCCTCAGTAACCAACACGCCAGTTTGAGCCCCCAGAAAGAAATACCTGGCAGTGACGGTCAATTTTTTATAGACTTTTTTGTCATGTAAGTACTTATGTCGCTTAAAGGGGCACTCCCTACAAAGTACATCTAGCAGATTAAATTCTCGAAACAAAGATTATGTGTTCAATGAACGCAAAATGATAAATAAATACAATTTCAAAAAAGAACCTATGGCAAAAAATGCCTCATTTTGCCACAATTAATATGGTAAGGTGACTCATCAGCTGTCATCGCTGGTCTCTATGCATCTATAACTTTTAATAATTATAATAACCAAGAAGTTGACGATCTTTGTTTACCTTGAAACTAGATTGTTTTTATAATAGCTCTATGTTTTCAAAAGTATGACATCACGGCAAAGCCGAGAATAGGTAAAACTGCAAAAATTATCAGTACCCGGATGTGCGAGCTGAGAATTATTTTTATGAAAATTAAGGGAAATCGTACATGCACAACTTAAGGACTACGCACCACGTTAGAACAACAAACCACAGTACCAGTAGTACCATGAGTACTGTACAGGGATACAATTGTTTATGAACTGTTAACTTAAAGTCTATTAAAACCTGACATTTTACCATATACCGGTATCTGACGGTCTGATCATAAGATATAGATATGTAGGTTATATCCCTTACCCGAAAAGACAACAAGAAAATTTGTAAATTTATCATGTTTATATCATTATGCCTCAATGTTTTATCAATGTTTCACGCCCATAATAACACAAACTGAGTTAGCATTCTACTGATTCTGTAACAGCAGCATGTGACCACTGGAATTATACTGTCAGATACTGTAGCGTGGTGTCTATTTTCGTGTTTTCCTTGTGATGAACCCTAATGTCCATAACAGTTTGTCAAATACCAAATTATAATTTTCAGCTCTGCATTGTGTAACAGCATTTTCCTGAAGTTGAATTTTTCATACCAGTACTGGTTGAAGTCCTTCATCCGGACGCTGTTTAAACATATTTTACGATAACTCTGGTAATTTTTGTATCTAGCAAACTTTTAACAGAAGTAAGTTAGGTCTTCTCCCAAAAGAAAACTTCTAGGAAAAGATCATTTATATATTTTTGCGGCCAGGTAGTGAGGTCACCAAATTGCTTAATTATATTGCCCAACTGTACCATGTATCCGGACAGCATTTTTAAAAAGATTTTATTTTTTGTGATGTTAGCTTTTGAATTGTGTAAAATGTCTCAATCATTTGACCCATAAATGAAATTTCATGAAAAAAGTTAAACTTGTGATTTTTATTTGCCGGGCCTCACAGAAATATTGAGCATGCACAGTATGTCATTTTCAATTTCCTCTCGACAATGTTAACATGCTTTCAGTGACTAACAAAATAGTGAGATTTCTTGATCAAATTATTAATACTTACATTATACTGTCATTTTTGCACTTTGATGATTGAAATCAAGTGTCTGTTTGATCAACAATATATATGACTGTAAATATTAATTAGGAAATAATCTATGACTTTGAGTGCTTTATCGGAATTGAAGCATTCCACTGCGAGGCGATGTGCCTGGCGGAATAATTCACTAGGACAAAGCCATAAATCATTTTGATTCTTATTATCTTATAAGCCGAAATGTTTTAAAATGATCGTAACTACTACGGACCTTTTTTCAGTTTGGCAGTAATGTGTAAAATTGCATACATAGTGGCTGTTGGACTTCACTCATCTATACAGGCAACCATTCAAGATAACACACTATATTATACAAACTTATTTTAGTTTTAATCATCTAATACATGAAATATAAAAAATAACTGACTGTGACATTATGCAGAAGATGTAAGATTCAGAATGGAACAAAGGAGACAATCAATTAAATGCATACTGTAATTTAAACTTTTGAACGTTTTAATGTGGAGTAATGACGTCAGTGTGATGACATAAACGTTTTCATTCTTTGTTTTGTCTCCCGGAATCAAAACAATGCACGACTGACTGTGAATGCTGAATTTCTTGACTTTTTGAAAGGAAAGCAATGGGACGGTTCTCTAAGGGCTACTTGACGTAATCAAAAATGATATTTTAAGGCTCTTAAACAAAACTTTTTCATGTGACTGATGTACTTATACAATATTATTCCTCTTTCTATATATTTGATTTAATTTAGTGCACAGGAGTAAAGTAGAAAAGTCGGAAGGAGCTACTTTCATGTCCGAAACTCTGCCTACATAAAGCACTCGAATTGACTTATAGAAATAAACCATACAGTAGGCATATTAGAACAATAAATCACGCATTTTCGCAAGTGTCCGGTTTGATTGTCGTCCTTGTCTGGTGGTCTCCAACCAGTATAGTAGAAATTATTATTTTCAAGGCTTTCCAAATATTTTGTAAACATAACATGAGCTTAATATCAGTAATAAATGCAAGACACCTACATTTCTGGCTGTAGTGACCATTTTTTGTGTACTCTATGTCTAGAGTGGTGGAACCTTTGCTGGCGGTATCCTTATGCTGGTGAAAAAAAAATGCTATTTACAGAAAAACAGATGAAGAAATAATTTTCAAGGTATATTCAGCATTGATAGTCGATGAAATGCTTTTACAGCAAACGTAGTGATAGCCGCGCATGCAGCTCTGTGACCCCACAGCAGCAGATACATTTGTTCTGGATCCATTTCGCTAGAAAAATTCTTTAATAATAAACTTCAAAATCAACCAGTTAAAGTTAGCATTTTTGATAAAACTTGTTCTTTTTTGTATAAAAATATATTTTCTATGGAAACTGTCATTTCTTTTTAGTTAATATTTAGGCTCTAAAATCTGTTTCCCACCTGTTGATTGTCAAATATCATATACCACCAACATTGGTTCCCTTCATGGTTAAAGTTTTGACGTGTGTCATGTCAATAGCTCCCAGAATGACATAGTCACCTGACGACACACATCAACATCTTGTTTCAATTTAGCAGGGATAACATTGTGTTTTCGCTGAGGCAAAACAAAATGGTTAGGATTTCCTGCTTTCTCAACAGCCGATATACAGTTAAACTTCATTCGCTGAAACTCGAAGGGTCTGGCGATTTCGGTTTGAGGGATCGGTAGTTCGAGCAATCGAGGTTTGTCAGCATGGTCAGTCACGGGGGTCGTCATACATCTTTTATCGAGACCACATCGGGAGTTATTGCACATACAATGGTACACACATGTAAATGTGCATGTATATTATAAACTTGTAGCTTACCCTTGATTAAAGACAAATTAAAGTGTTGTAATGTAAAAGTATGAAACGTTTGTCATTCATTAAATAATTTATTCAATTTTCTGAAAAAAAAAAACAAACTTAAAATTAAAGCCAATCTGCTACTTATATATATATTGCTATATAAACATCGTGAGCGACTTTCAGTCTGTTTGTACATCAAAACCTTTAATTGCAAATTTAAGTGTGAATAACACACGCCAGCGCTTGTGTCTGACAGCTGATTATCAATGCATTGTTTGCTCGATAATTGAGATTATCACCTTTTATTGTTCGAGCCAAAGGATGTACTTTACAATGAAATAGATCTGAAGGGACCGCGGTACAGGTTCGAGAGATCGGTGTTTGAGGTTTTGGTGGTGGAACAATATGATTTATATTGAGCTTTAGCCGGGACCGCCGGTCGGGTCCATTCGGTAGTGTTCGAGCGAACGAAGTTTAACTGTACATTCAAAACACCTCGAGCATAGGTTCCCCCACTCTAAGCACCCCTTGTATGGTCCTGCTAAACCGATACTTACTCAAAAATTATCTCCACAAACGCACAGGTAGTCGAACCATAGCCACACACCTTATTACCTATATCCTGGAGTCATCACTTCTCGAGCACTTAAGCGACCAAACGTTCGTAACTAATAAACAAGCGAAGAATTACCTTTTCTTTCTTCATGTCTTACTTCGATAACATCTTCCGCAAAATATTAGAAAAATATTAAATGATAAACACATTCTAAATTGTAAACATTCAGTTCCAATATGGCGGTTTCATTTGACCCCAGAGCAAAAGGTCGTATTGCGTTCTCGATCACTTCTGAGAATTGTAATTTATGACGTCATTTGGTGGACTGTCGTAAAAAGCATGGTATGGAAGCGTAGGGAGGTCATGAGGCAACAAATGAAATTCAACAAATCCAACTACGAATTATTCTTTTTCCTTGAAACATATCATAAAATAATAACAACAACAGAAGTGACAAGGTTAGCGAACACATTAAGCCATCCACGACTACCTCAATTGTCATTTGCATTTATCATTAGCAAAGTAATTGAAAGTGTTAGCAGACCAACAATATTCATGTACGATCTACTTACCATTGATTTGAATTATAAAAGAGTAATGAAAGTAAATTTTCTATGGAGATTTTCATTTATGAAAAAAAATATTTTGCATTTCAAAGCCTGGAAAAAATGTAAATAAGATTTAGTGTACATAGCACCTTCGGGCTTCCATAGTTCTTGTATAGCGCGCGAGAATTTCCACTTCCGGTTGTGCCTCGTTTTGAAATATGACGAAGTACCCAGCTAAATTTAGTATTGTTTGTTACAAATACTTTTCGACGATTAAGGTCAGTTTGAAAGTGAGGATGAAAGTTGCATTTGTGAAAATGGTTAAAAAACTCATTGTTGTACATAAACAACAAAAGTGTTACCTTAATACGAAGCATATCTACAGAAAGTTTGGATTTTGGTCGGATACACCGAAGTGCGTCATGTAAGGATTTCCTTCTGTCAAAACGCGTCATAATATCGAAAGTTCACGCGAATTTCGGAAGTGCTCGAGAACGGATGTTGCTCGAGAACTCAATACGGGAGGATATAGGTGGGTGGGGTATGGTTCGACCTCCTGTGCACAAACGGAGTCCATATGGATAAGATTTGCAAAATAGTCACCGTTCGTATTCTGTCCCATCTATTTCTAAATTAAACAAAAATACATGCAAATTTCACCAGCTTTTCCTTGCTTACCAGTAAATACTTTTGTTAAGATATTTGTCTAACACAACCTTCTTGTCGTTGTTGTTCATGTCGAGATCCGGCAAAATACCGCAACGAATTAATCACTGACTTTGTTGTTATAATCTACAAACCCATCTTGCGAAATAATGTACTGGACTGCAGTTAACAAAAACTTGAACGGGACATAGTGTCACATATATCAAAATTAAAATATCCGGGGCCGGGATACTGATAAATTAATCATAAAATTTGTCCGGTAGTTTAAACATTGCCTCTAAATTGTTTCTCTGCAATAATTGATCAGGAACGGTCTACGCAACGTATGAATTCCTGCTCTACTGTAGATTATTATTTTATTATTTATATTTATTATTATTATAAAGCAGGTCAGCAATAACATCGGCACTTAAAGTACATTTCAATGTTATTCTGACAAAGATATGGTTTATTGATTAGTGAAACGACAACAGCCGTGAAAAAAAAACGGGCTGGGAATCTTCTGATTGGCTGCTGGTTTGGACACGCCTCTTTACCGGGGTACTGCTTCCATATTTGGAGTGACCCGTTTTTTTAATCTTTTTTTACCGGCTGTTCTTTCCATATTTGGAAATGAGCCGTGAAACCGCGGTAAACGCGTGAAATTGCCCGCGTTTACCGGGCGTTTACCACGCGGTAACAACCATGAGGTAAACGGAACAAAAACGTGAGCGCCACTGGTGGCGCTCACGTTTTTGTTCCGTTTTTCGGCAGGAAAACGCGAGCAGCGCCCGTTTTTCGCCCGTTTACCGAACGGGGCGTTTTTCGGCTCGCACCGTTTAAAAAAAACGCGTTTTTCTGCCCGCCCCGTGAAAAAAAACGGCTGGTTGCACTGCACATGCGTGAAAAGCGAGTTCCTGCGTTTTTTCCCGTTTTTTTTACCGGAGTATCAAATGCGCATGCGTGAAAAGCGAGTTCCTCCGTTTTTCGCCGTTTTTTCCGGGGTAGCAAATGCGCGTGCGCCACATGTGTTTTTCTTCACTGTTTTAATTTTTTGTAAAATTATGCCTATCCGTTCAAACTATTAAAAATCGCGAGTATAATTATAGACGTTAAGTTTATTATGTGGTCCGATTAAGATTGTTTTTTTTTTTTGTTTCTTATTTTCAAAAACAAAGTATAACTACCACCAGCCTGTTAGATCATTACTTCCGCGTTTTCATCATAACATAAAATAAGCCCCTTTTTGTACTTAGATTTTGTCACGAAAACTTAATGTTGGCTATAACTTTGCCATTTCTTAAGATTTCTTCATCAAACTTTCAAATTGTATTGCTTATGACAAGGGTCATGATGCGGCCAAAGTTTGTTGGTCAAGGTCATATTTGACAGAGTTATGCCCCTTTTTACACTTAGATTTTGTCACAAAATTGTTGGTTATTCTGACAAAGCATAAGAGGGCGACACAAGTGTTCTACTGAACACCCATCTAGTTCTTTGTGGGTGACACCCCGGCATGTCTCCTATCATGCCTATACTAACAAAATATGTTTTTTATGATTCCAAAAGAGGAGAACTTTCCAGCTAGTTTTAGCGAAAAGGTGTCTTTGATTGGTTGTCAAATACAAGGTCAATCTCGGTGACCAATGAGATCTATAAGTGCAATTGACCTGGTTTAACAATTAATCCGGACCGCAGCAGAGGTCAGCTTTATTTAATACGTGGTGAGTAACAGATACATGGAGTCTTAAGCACTAGATCGAATATATGCGTCTCTCTTCAGTGCAAAATTGATGTACTTCCGATATTAAAACTGTAGACACATTCTGTTTTTTAAGAAATGCAAAAGTTGGCGTTCTTTATACTGATTTATGTACTTAGTTGTGTAAAAAATGCAAAAGTTGTCGTTCTTTTATAGATGTATATTAAGTTATTTTTTCACCTGGTAAGTGGTTGATCCTCGTAGTGTAATTGGTTAAGACGTCTGCGCTGTAATTTTACCCCATTCGCACCCAACTTTTTAAAAAAAACTGTTTTCTTCAATTTTACTTATCATTTTCAGCTTTTAAACCATTTTTATATATTTTAAGGCAAATAATCATTATTTTTAAATTTTTATTCATGCAAACTAATAAGGATAATGGCTGGTTTTAGATCTGGTTATTTGAACATCTAGATGGCAAAAAATCATCGTTTTTTTGCCATTATACTTAGAATATTTATACAGACAAAATTTATCAGAGTGGAATGGATGCCCCATTACAAATGTAATAAAATTTGTATTTTCTTTGAGTTAAACCACTTTATCCTTTTTATCATTTCTATTACATTTAAAACATATCTGCATCATTATCATTTGGGCAGGCTCATAAGTGAATGTGTTGTAAATGTATTTCTACAGTGTATACTGAATACTTTATTACCAAAATTATCTTAAATAGTTATAGAGATTACATGTATAATGCTAATTGAATATTGACAAATTATTCTTTGTGGTATACCATTCAGTAAGCTATTTACAAAATTAGGCTAGGGGTATAAAATTCCATATATCTTTTTAACTAGACGGTAAATTTCTTTCAGAATTTAAAAACGAATCATTGAAAGGATATAGTTAATGAAAATAACAATTGAAAAATTGACCGTTATGGGCATGAAACCTTAAGTTTGCTTTTCAACATGTCAAACTTGATATCAAATGTAATCCGGATAGGTATTCGCTTAAGGTATAAGTTAGGCTTGGTCTCTAGGGTCATGCCTCAACATCGACCATCACCAATTTCCAAAATATCTACATGTCGGTTTTCTTTGTGATCCCACTGTGATACTTTGTAACACGGTTTTCCTTGTTCTCCGTATCACCGTGACATAAGCAAGAATAATACATTAATTTTCCTTCGATTAGTATCATCTTTATATCAACAAACTAAACATCAAAGCTTCTCTAATGGAACAGATGAGTTGATACATCGGGAGATCAACGATAATAATGTTTCAAAGGCTTCGTAATATAAGTAATAGCTATCTATGCTTCCTTAGATAATTTGAAAATGAGTATTCTGTGTTTATTCTAAGTTTCACTTCAAAATAAGGATCGGTTTACCTGTAATTGACTCCAGGTGAATAATTAACACTTCAAAGCTAAGGTTGTCTGATATACATTCTCCTAGTGTCTTATTGTCTCCAAAAGAATAGTAAATACATTTTCGCATTTAACATTTAACACTCAGTCATGAAATATTTAACAATATATGCCCTGTAGAGAGAACGAAGGTGGAAAATGAATATGTTTGTCTTGCATAGAAATGTAACGTGGTTGTATCTCAATTGTCAATGACTTAGTCATGGTTGCCTGACATTTGTGTAGCCATTCTGTTTCTCAGTTGACAAGACATTGAAATATAAGCTATCAATGTATGTTTCAAATACAGGTGATATGACGGTTTTAGAACACATACAACTTTGCTACAAAGCCGTAGAGACAAATTGAGAGAAATGTAGGTACTGTGTAAGATCAGAGTACAATGCAACTATTCAATAGCTTTAATGTCCCCACAAAATTTCACATGTGCGAAAACCTGTCATGAATATGCTTAGTTTTCAGATGTCATCAATTCTATGAATCTTACGACATTTCTAAACTTTTTAGATTAAGGTTTGATGCAATGTTTTCTAAGATTGTTGTACATAATGACTAGACTAAGGAGAGTGTGATGTCATAGTTCTTTAATGAGATATTCGTGCAGATAAACAAATGTAATACTGCTAAGTTAAAAGATATTAGCTCCAAAACTATATTTTTAAACTTGGTTACCTACATGACAATTGATCTATGTGATAACTTTCAGATGAAAAATTGTAATAAAAAAATGCGGTAACTTTTGTTTAAAAATTACGGTTCTTAAAAAGGAGCGTGTCTAATAGCGCGTGTGATTTGCATATGCTTGCATATTTACTTAATCTCAGATTTCTCATATTCTTCTCTTCTTTTTTTCTAATTTTCATCCGATTTCAAAAATTCTTTCAACGGTGTGTTTGTATTAACAAGTACATTGTACTTCAGTTTCACGCTCAGTTATATTCTGACTTGCGTCACCCTTTAATACTATTGTAAATGATAAATCTAGGGAGGTATGAGTGTTCCTGTGCTCCTGTGCCAGTAAACAAATTGAGATTACCTGTTATTTTGTTGAATCGGGTATGATTTACTCTTTAATTGAATTTTTGTTTATATTTGCAATTATGGCAATGGCCGCTGTATTGTATCGAAACCTAGTGTAATGTAAACTCGACGCGTTAGACAGGGTCACGAAATTTTTAACTTCTCTATATAGGAATTTCAGGGCTGGTCGTTAGAGGCAGGGTCACGCTTTATACATGTGACCGCTAATATGTATATCTTTACTGAACAGCTCAGTTTTTATCGTATTGATACGTTGATATGGTAAGATTCACATGTACCTTAAAACCCCAGGATCACACTGACAAGAAGCTCTTATTTTACCAAGAAAGATGTCTTACCGGCGGAAATGACCCTTATTTGTAGCAGAAAAAAGCATAACTTTACTTTTTAATTCGATGTATATGCTCGAAATATACAGCAGTATTGTTTTCAATGATATTGCAATCATTAAAAAGGCTTCCTGGCATCTCTTTATCGTGAAAAATCAGCCTGAATACAAAATAATTAAACATGTCAACATTGTTTTAGGGTGAATATAACATGGTTCCGTCATTATCCTATTAACATATTTGTTTTACAATATCAGAAAATTCAAAACGATCCTGGGACTGAAAAACAAGTGAAAGGAAAGATTATAACTGGGAGCACTTGAATCAGATTGTAATTTCATGATTGTACATGGCTGCATTTGGAAGACTAGGTGTACTAGGTATATAAGGTGATAAAACTGTAATACTGTTGATTAGATGGTCTTATGAAATTTAACTGTTCATGCGTCTTTTTTTGCTCCTTTTGACTTTAGATTATGAGTGGGCGGGGTAATTTGATATGCTGTTAAAATCTTAAAGGTACCATTGATCGACAACTTTCTGTTTTAACATTAGAATATTATTCGTCAGCTTATACAAATTGGATGATTGTTGACGGGAAATACCGAGTGGTTACCTGTCCATAAGCCCATAAAGTTCTCAAAATAACACACCTGTACACAAAGTGACGATAATATTTTCGGAAACATACGAGCGGCAGTTTCGGAAACGATAGCCTGAAATACGTCATACCCAGTACAGTTGTGGCCGATAACAGCTACTCTTACAACAGCGAAAGCGATTTTTTAAACATATTGTATTCCCATATATACACATGTACACAGTTTAACAATTACAAATATACACAATGGAAAAGGATAACAATGAAAGACAAAATGACATCATGGGGTTAGGGTTTGAGAACAACTTAGCATTGTGAGGTTCTTTGAGTTCATTCCGTCATTATGCGGTTAAAATGGTATTGTGGGGTTAAATAAATTAATTGTGGGGTTAAAAAGATCAAAAAAAGATCAAAAGGATAACCTCACAAAGTCCGTCTCGTAAGTACGTCCGTCCGTCTGTCAGTATATATCTAAGATGACTAAATAATATTTTCATGCAGACTTTATCATACATTATAAATGTAACTCGAAGGTTAGTGACAAATAATGAATACATGCATGTATAAACGTTATATAGGCTTATCATTCATTCAACATATGGTTTCAGTTTTATCACAGTAATAAATACATGTAAATTCATATGTTGGAAAGGTTGTATAATTTGAATTGGGCACTCTGCATATTGTTGTGTAATTATCAAATGCAATTGACCAGTGTGCAATATGCAATAATGTGTGACCAGTGAGATTGCTGGCAGGGGTCGCCAATTAACAATAAATCATATCGCATCCTTTGTTGTGACTTATGCCCTTGGGCTAGAACCACTGAAATTCCGTCAATGGTTAGATCTACGCTAATTATTCACCATGGCAACGTTGTCAAAATGAGATATTGTTTGTGTAATATAATTTTATTGAATGCGAGAATTAAAATGTTTGAAGGATTTTTAGGATAACTGACAGAAGTGATCCGCAACATGTCAGTTAAAACATTTAGTAAAGTACATGTTTCACATAAATTCTATATAGGACCTTTACTGTACTACATGAGTTCTTGAAATTATTTTGAATATAAATGCCAGCCCTTTATATAGACTAGATCTTAAAAACAAATCTATGTGTTGAATAATATATTGTCCTGTAATAAAATACATTTTGTGACCAAAGTTTCAACCTAACGTTCTCGTAAATGATGTGTTTCGGCATGATTTAAGCTATACAATGTACGAGATAAGTTGCTCCTTGGAAAAACTAGATCTAGATTGATAAGTTTGCAACAAATAAATTCTTAATCTTAATATAAGAAACTTATGCCTAAAGAAAATAATTAAAATATATAGATCGAGATCATTCTTCAAAGGTCGAATTTAAAATACATGTTCTGTCTTTTCTTGTCGTGCATGAGCGACTGGGCGGACTTTGAATCGCCTGGACCGTTCCACGCAGTCGCTTCTCTAGAAACATTCGTCCCACAGTCACATGAAGTTTGGACCCAGAAGTCTTTTTATGAAACACCCCGGACCGACTATCAAACATTTATAATACGTATCATATATGCTTGATAGTCGGTCCGGGGTGTTTAAGAAAAATGACTTTTCGGGTTCCACACTTCATGTGACTGTGGTTCGTCCCTATTGTCTTAACCACTGACTTTTCATATTAGAGACCCTAGGGAACTCATGCAAGCTTATTATTCCACTCCGCTTGTTGCTGCTTCCACCAAAAACACACCTAGCGCCTCCCATTTCACAAAAATA
>JAFMSR010000004.1:32895632-32949544 GCA_022818135.1 Saxidomus purpurata
GAAGTGAGCACACCAGGTACGAATAACAATTGATTGTATTTACAGAAGTTGTAGGCGTCACTGGTTCATAATGTGTTGGATTACACCAGAGTCGGAATTATGTAATCAATGACAGTATATACATGTGTACATTTTATTATTTCTTTAAATTGCTAGTTTATATTACAGTATAAGGTCTTGTGACATTGATATTTTAAAACGACAACTTTAATTCCCAATCAAAGTTAGCATTAAAAGGGTTCGTATCTGTTTCAAAGCAAACAAATAACGACATTGAAGTGAAGTATTCGTGGTTGAGGTGACAGTCTTGGGAGGAAATACTTCATCCGAAACGGGAAAGATTATTTTAGTTTTGATTAAATATGTTATTCTTTGTTCGAATTACAGTGATAGCAGTTCAGACATTCAGTCCAAAACGTGCTGTCATAAGTTGGACAATAGAGACGAGATAACTTGTTTCAAGTGCATACATTGTACCAGGATTTCATTTCATAAAGATTGTACGACGTATGGTAAAAATGCTAACCGTGAACGATGTTAAGAATGCACATTTAACTTGAGATATACTGTTGCTCGAGTGTTACTCCATACAGCACGGAGTGTCAGTAACCAAATCGTGAACACGTGGCAAAGATCGGCACACCAGTTTCAAACATATCGTGTCCGTGACGAAAATGATACCACATGTACCTCGGTTAGTTTGGTATATCTTTTACCATTTATCCATGTTGTTAAGAATAGCCGAATTTCCACATTCATGATATTCACAAAAAATGCTTTAAAAATGAAATGCATTATAAAAGTCGTAATAAAAATATTTTCTTGTAAGGAAAAACAAATGAAAAAATGAATAGGTCACCCTACTGGGATAGAACTGAAATACTTTAATTGCCTCCATTTAAAAATAATTGCCAGTTTTTCATACCTTGTGTATGGTTTATACAGAAAGTGTTCTTTTAAGAAATAGCACAAAAACGACGGGCTTAATGGGTCACTGTGCTTGTGCTCTTTTTCATACGGCTGTCCCAAGACCGGGCGTATTGATTTGATTACCTGGAGTGAATGTTGGTGTTCATTTCATTGTCTGGTCTTAAATCTAGATAGTTTGTATCCAGTCATGACCAAACTAGGTCAGATTGTGTACGGACACATTATTTCGGTCAAGCTTTATAACCAGCCAGTTAGCCCCAAGAATGAAGGAGATACTGTGCTGAAATGTGGCCAAATAAGCCCTTTCCATAATGTTACTAGGGAACTAAGGGAGTTTTATTCTAATCATTAAAGTAGTTTTCTTTCAATCGTCACTAAGCCTTGGTAAAATGTGTCGGGGCATGACATCTTTACAGAACTCGTAAACCAGTCTGCTTTTGTAAGAAACGCAGAAGTTACAACCCTTTGAATTGCTGAAATTGGGTCAAATAGCCTTGTGCGCATTCTAACTTGAATAGTTGTTATCAATTAAACACTTCACATGGAATAAATACAAATGGGCATAATATTTTTACAAATCTCGATACAAATATAGATTACAGGATATGTTTAGATTAACTCAGAATTCAAGAATCGTGTGGCTGGGGTACATCTACATTTAATTGCAGCCGCCATCCTATTTGATAGCATAGTTTCTTTTTTAATGAATCTTTGTCTGTTAATATGCATTTCATTTTGTAATATGTTATTAATAAGGTAAAGTTTGTACCTTATTCTCTACTATTTCGCATAGTTGTAGAAGTCATTCTTCTGTGTATAAGTATGGTTGTTATGTTGGATGTTGTATAGGAATACTTTATATATTTTATCTGTTGATGTACATGTAGTTCTCATGACAGTTATAATACAAGTCTTTAAGCAGAGTAGTTGATTTCATTGACATGTATATATTTCGGGAGATAACGGCTTTCGAGAGGGTGTGATCAATTTTCCTTGATTTTCGCCTCATTTTAGTATTGGTTAAATAACTTATAACAAAATTTAACGCACTATATTTGAGCAAGTTCGAGCTGTGACTCAACCAAAATTTAAGAAAGTACATTGCTCAAAGGCACATTTCTCGTCTTACTAAGTGTTACTTCTCGATGGTGGGCTAAAAACAAGCTAACAGCAATTTACATTCTGATCTAGATTTTATTTATTTCTGCTTGAGTTAATTCGATTAAAGCGACTTATCTTATGTCTATGTGAAAACTAAATTTCTTGCATGATTTTGCACACAACGTCTTATATATTCATTACTGTTGCTGTTGTAGCGTTAAATGACAATAGAATGCAAAGAACGTAAACTAAAATACGAAACAAATAATACAAAGAAATAATGATAAAATTAATACAAATAAACAATCAATTGAATTAAGAAACAAATTGCGCCGGGTAAAAATAAGCATATATCTAAACGTCAATGAAAAAAACATGTTTGATCAATAAAACCCTTCCCGTACTAAAAGCGGTAAATAAAACAAGAATAGCATTGATAAACGGAAAGAAAAGAAAATCAATAATTAAGTAAACAGATTATATAAATTTCCCATTATTTGTAAGTTTATGAAGTAACTTATTATATGAAAGGGCGGCAAACTTGCTACGATAAAAACGTGACAATTTGTATTTCAAAAGAACTATGATCTACGGGCCCGTCTTATCAATGTACTAACAAGAAAGTTACGAGAAATGCGATCTACGGACTTACGAGGGCTTTCATAGGACACTTTATGAGAATCGTTAGTATTCTCGTATCTTCGGACTTACGAGCAATGGGTCTCGCAAGAACCTCGTAAGTTACGATTTTGGATAAGACGGGCACTACATTCGTTGCTTTTGTATGCCTGTGTGTGTGTTGTAATCAGCTTATCTGATAAGAAAATCAAGTTTTGGAAAGTTATTATTTCATACTGGTAGCGGGAAGAGTTTGGTGTATCAAGCTATTATTTCTTCTACACTTTTGTACACACACCATTTTCAGCTGGATTGTTACTTGAAAAAAATGCGCATTATGTCACTTTAATAGAAATTCTATTTCATTTCATGGTTTAGAAATCCATCATTTTCATTTCGTCATATCATATACATACATTCAAGAGTCAAATACATATACATTGTACAGGATTGAGAAGTAAGTTGAAACAGCTTTTGTTATATCTCTCCTGAAATTTAAAATTGGTACGTGAGATACAACATATTTACTGCATTATATTTGAAAAGATAACAAATTTCAACTATGAAGACATATTAGTATTAATACACATATAATGGCTTTCTCTGGTTGAAATATTTTCATTTTACTTTTTACATTCTTTAAATATAGTTTATTTCCGGTTGTCTTTAGTTCAGAGATGGCTTTCCGAGCAGCGTAGCTAATATATTCAATAGTTACTCACGTTTGTTACTACTCAATTCTTCAGTTATTAAACGTATAATTGGTACTTGTTATCAGATTAACAACTGGTATTACTAAAATGTTGGGGAAATCAAATTCATATACATTTCCCTTTTCTGCGGATAACCTAGTTATATGAAGATCTAAACAGCAGACAGTTCCCAAAAGTTTCGAAAACGTTGAGGTATTGAAGGTTTGAGATTGTGTGTTATGAGTTGATGGTAAAACTTGAATATAACAGAAACTTCCAGCTATATTGTTGAACTAAGGTATAGAAATCATTACAAGAATAGCATGACAACAGTTACCATAAATACGTCTTAAATTACTATATGGTCGACAACGAACAGTTTTAAGCAAGAACAGAACCAACACACTGACTTTCGTTCAGAACTTGAAAAATAATGCTTATTCAAGCCTTACAAATAGTAACATAGGAAATACGATATCTCATTTATATATGAATAAACACCATATAACCTAGATTAACTATAATTATGCAGGGAACACAGATCACGCGGGTTGCGCGGTGGTCGAGAACTGGTTAAAAACACAGAGGTACCCTATACACTTGGCACGTAAAAAGAACCAAGTGCCTGTTCGTAAAAAGCTAGGGTCTGGTGCACGGATACCATTGTATCTGCATCTGTTTCTCCAACCTGCGCCTGTCAGGTGTAATAGCAGTTTCACCTGAGGAGAATTCCTAGGTTCGAAACTGACTAGAAACAATAAAAAAAAGAAAAAAAAATGCAGATCTACTTATATTAAAAACACAAAATTAAACAATATGTTACCACCAAACATTAAAGTACAACATTGATACCGGTTACTGCATCAGCGTCATCTGCCGAAACAGCATTTGCCAATACAAGTTTTGTTTTGGTTAGCGTTTATGTTCTGTACATACAGACTGAAAAATGTTTGTTCGTATTTAGTGTACACTCATGAACACGTGTGAAAAGAACAAAGTTGACTTAATTTGTCATACTTATTGTTATAACCTGTTTTTGTTGAAACACCGGAAGATACATATTACTATCAGATATATTGCTGAACAGAAAATTAAAAACGAACGCTGCTTTCTTAACGTTTGCATTATTTGTTGTGGGTAATAGTCACGCCTATAGTCAAGTCTAATTAACAGTTTTGTACAGGCTCTTATTCAGCTCGCAAATGTTCTAGAAATTTGAAAAAAAAGAGGCGACCTTATATGACACTTGTTTCAACAACATTTCGTAGATGAATTTGCAGTTTATATTTCGGTGAGCGTCATTGAAACTTAAATATGTTACATTCTATGTCCATTTAGCGTGCAAACAATCACATGTATTAAACTCAGGTAAAACGCCATATTGTTTAAACGCTAGTCTTAGAGCTCTTTTTCATTTTCTAATTCAGTAAAATATGCTTTTAGGTAAATAGTTATAGCAATCTGACAAATTACTACACAAAACATACATATCGATTAAGATAATATTGTTCTTTTGCGTTTGTTATACAAATCTACATTTTAAAGAGTTATCATATACTCGGTGCATGCAATGATTTATCACTTTACTCGGGAAGCTACCATATTCAAAATCCTATAAAGTGTTGTATTATCTTGAAGAAACATTCTGTTCAGCATAATATGGTCTTTTCCGTTGTAGAGTTTTGAGTGCAATATCGGGGCCATTCAAAAAAATTATACATTTTTCTTCAAAACAAGGCTACAATATTTATTTCGTCATTGTCAGAAGACGTCGAAGAATTATTCCAAACTGATACATTTCATCATGTTGTTTTTTCTTATCATCTGCGATTGATTTTTTCGAATCTAACACGATGCAGATCTTCTGTTTCTGTAGAACAAAACTCATATTCAGAAAAAACTAAGATATGTCTCAGATAATTTATATAAAAGCGTGTCATTCTTATAAGAAGCTCAAAATATAGGAAATAATTATGTTTCTTTGTTTATCAGTGTAAAAGAAAATATCCCTTTTGATCTTTTCAGTGAGCTTAATTATACACTGTCAGCTGGAATCATTTAGAGTAACCAAATATGTGCAATAAAAATCAAATAGAACAAATAAACGGATGGAGTGGCATTATAATGGAGCAATGTATTATAATTAGAACTTTGAATAGATGATTCCGACGAATCGACTATCATTTCTAGTATGCGTTTCAGCGCAACCTATTATTACCTTTTTACCCTTTATTATTATAAAGGTTGAATCTGGAGTTAGCCGATCTAAGCCGACTGATGCTTCATGTAGCAGACTCAGATATCTTGAAAGCAACAGGCTTGCCACGATAACAGTATTGGCGGATAGTCGATCATCATCAGTCATCATATCTTGCACACTTTTACATTCTTTTACGTCAGTTTTCGTTCTCACTGATTGCTGTAATCCTTCGTATCGCAAAATTGCATTCCCAATTTCTAAAGAATAAATGTTATGTACTTAAAATTAGTATTCAAATAATTCAATTGGTCAGAGCTTTTGATGTGTCGGCCAATTAGCTCACACAATATGTACAGAAAATAAATAGCATAAAGGAAAACTTTACCTACTACTATATATTCCTGATTTATTATTATGCTACAAAGAGTCAGACATGTACTTCAGACATTGTTTTGTTAAAGGATGTAAATATATGAGGGACGGGGCTGGTGGCTTCCTTTCTAATATGTAATAAATTACATTGAAGAAAATCATGGTAACAGAATTCTTATTTACCCAGCGATTAAACATATATATTTACTAATTCGTGTGGCCGCTTGCAATATGCCTTTATAAACTGCGTAGGGCATAAATAACATTTTCTTGTTTGCCTTCTACGTATTGCTCCTAATTAAAACCTCCACTTGTAACTCTTCAGTTTTAATGTTCTAGCCTAGGTTGTTAAGTATTGGACCGAAGATCTTTTGAGTTTTTTGGGGGCCGTAGGTTCGAAAATTATATGTTGTTTTACACATGATTACAAAATGTATAAGCTTATTTGAAGATTTTATTACTTGCAGACACGTCTTAAATCGCCGATGGAGATTTTCAAACTCTAATTATTTTAAATAAAGACGGTAAAACATTGTGCATTTTTGGCATGCTGTTCCCAACATATTATAGATAATTATAAAAATACAAAAAGTCATGCCCGATTTCTAGAAATTATTGAATAATAAATGAACTACATGTTTCTTAATCTCACGTGTGATGTCATTTTATAAATAATTGCTAAATGGGGGTAGGGTTATTCAATTTCCTATAACTGAGCTTTTTCACTGTTCGTTTCTTTTAAAATTTGCTTTTAAATCCTGGAAATGATACAGATTAAGAAAATATTAAGCCTATAATGATTTGAATTGGTGCCCATTAGGGGTCTTCTACCTTCAGACAAATGTGCCATCCATTTAATGGTTACCAATTAGCAAACGTTCCTAATTAGTATTAAGGAGATGTTAAGCACGCTTGCTGAAATATACATGTATTAGTTAATTGTATATTTCTTCCAACGAAATCAATTTTGTTTCTAATTTTAAGTCTGCTCCTGGCTTCAATAAACACATCTTGAAAACGATGTAAGTACATGTAATAAACACTAGGTTTAGGATAAGAGATGCTACAAACCAAACATTCTTTCAAACAATAAAGATTTAAATTTAAATCAGGGAAAGATGGACAATCGCTGTTCAAAACATTGATTGTAACAGGTGAACTATTTTTAGAACGTACCTATTACAGTTAGAACAAAGACAAGGAAAGCTTATTACCTTTTTGTATTTGAATTCTGCCTTGTTCTTTGACGTCTGGATTAAATTTCTATATTTATAGAAAATAAAAACTCATTTACTAAGTCTTCATTTAATTACTTCATAACATGCATCATGCAACTTATATTCAATCTTGCCTTAACCAAATAAAAAAGGACCACGTTTCGGTAATGACGGGTCTACCTAAAATGATTTGTTTATCGGCTATTTTAAGTTCATACGGCTCAATAATACTTTGTAGAATTTCTTTGTTAATTTATTATTTAGTATGCATATAAGGCATAAATGATCACAGAACTCAACAAAATGATTTTGTTGAAGTATCGAGTTTATCTTTATATCAAAACATACTGAAATGCATGTATGAGGAGGTTTAAAATAAAACATCTGTATGAAAAACATAAGATACACTTTAAAATAAAACATCTAATAAAATAAACATGTAAAAGTTAGGTATGACTTTACATGAGACAAATTTACCTGTCCATTTTCTTCAACTGTTAAAAATCTGTCTAGTTTTATGATATTTCCTTTTAGTGTAGTCCTTTAATCGTTTGTTTCTCAGTTAAGTTAATTAATTACATAACTTGCTTAAATTACACCAGCTTTTATCTATTGCAAACTGTTGTTGTTCTTAAGATTGTTTAAAGGCCCGACCGACCGTGCTATTTCTTCCCTCGTGAACTTGTCAAGATCCCAGCATGACTCCCATGCATACTGGTACCTAACTTAAAAATTAAAAAAATAGGGAGTTTTGTTTGACCTGACTGCAATACTTGGTCAGTTTTGTCCAGAGATTGTGATGTTTAGCCAAACTGTGTAAAAATTCCAGCAGCCAACGATAGGCTATTTGGTGTTATGACGCAGTTACTTGTAAAACAACGGCTATGCAAACTGTTTCATTTGTATTTTACAGCCACACTGTAATTATCACGTTAAAATACACGGTGCTTGACGACAGCAATTTCTTGTCATTTGCATGTATTTCATCGAAAAACCATTGCCGGTGATGCTTAAACAGGTAATGAAAGAGATAGGTCAATACATCACTGATGTCCCCTGTTTGGACCATTTCCCTGCCGATAGTGGGCAAACACTAGCATAGCTTATAATCTTGATTGACATAACAACAATGTTTTTTAGCATCAGGTAAAATACTTTAAGACGAGTGTTTGACAGAAGATAAAACAATAAAAAGTCTAACATATTCAAGGGCACAAACTCTATCATTGACGGAACCACAAACAATACCTCGATGCAAAACTTAAGATCAAGATCATCAATACCGTAAGATGTCACGACTCTAGATCTAGTGCCTTTTTGTGTTATACGCGACCCAACTTAGAAAATGACCATATCAATTCATTTAACGACCATAACTATGCCTTTATCAGCATTCGTCAAAAGGCCCATGTTAACAACTATAAATCCTACATAACACATTTTAGGGCAAACAACTTTTGAGTTGCGCGCGATGAAACCTTAAAGAAATGCCGATTTTCACTTATTCAAGGACATACATTCTGCATTATATGGGTGCAGCAACAAACCCCAGGTGCACAATTTTACATAATGAATAACACAACTGTGCGGTTTCATGACTCCGTGTCACACACTTAGGGAGTTTAGATATGTTGTTCGGTCACGAATACCGTGACAGTCAAGTGCAGGTATGGGCAGGCTGCATTGTAAGCAAACTTTTCATCGGTGAACTGATCCGTTTATAAATAATATGCCAAGTCCAAGTAAATACAACAGAAATACATGCTCGGTTGTGACTTATTTTTCATAAAAGTGTTCCATTTATTTACTTAAAATAGTGCTTAAGCTATAAACGCCCACCCCGTCCATTTAGTCATTGTCAATATTATTCTAACATATTAATGCACATTTTACGTTTTAATTCATATAAATGAGCGTCCTTATTCAGAATTAAGTGTGTGCTGAATTATTGTTATGCCTCTTAGATAATTGATTTTGCCTTCAGAAAGACTTGTTTCGTAAAATGAACGATTATTTGAATAGTTCATAATCATGTTCTTTTTTGTCCAGTCTTATCTGATAATAATCTGCTCATAGACATATAATGTAATGATAAAAACACGCATTTACATTAACATTTATAAATATCGCACGATAATGTAAATGTTATCGGAAAATTCTATATTGTAGTATCAGGTAAAACAGGTATGTTTATCAGTGTCATGTTAAAGAGAGCTAAATGAGGCTGTGCCAGTAGTAAAAGAGCACAGGCTCGGTGGTTTTGGGCTTAGCGTTGGAAGACTTGCATTTTCTAGTCATTAAAGGGGGTTTGAGCTCGAGTCTTTCTTTCGAGTCAATATTTATTTCTTTTTAAACTATGTAGATCTAATAGATCTAAATTTATCATACCATACCATCATTGAATTGTACGGTAATTAATCAAAGGCAAACTAGCAATTCCACAAAGCTTTAGTACATTTTTGACGATTTTAACGCTTTTGTGATCAACATCAGTAAGCTGTTCTGCCACAGCTTTAAGTATATGTTTTGCATATGTTCATGACCTAAGACAAATGTTGAAAGGCTTTTTAATAATAAATTCAACTCACTTAAAATCACGTGAAAATTGTTAAAGATTTATACGATCTTTTAATAAAATCTCCCCCCCCAACAATTTTTTTTTTTTTTTAGAATTACATGTCTTACATAGTTCTTATGTAGACTAATTTATTTAACAGTTATATCATAACTATGTTATTGTGCTTTGTATCATGAACCTGACCTCTTAAACCCTTCGATTATTATCTATACCAACCGTTGCACTATTTTGTCAGAATTCGTTAGTTATATTTCTAAATTTATAAATAAAGACACCATTAAGTCAAGCCATCAATAAATGTCTACGTTCAGACATGACCGAGAAGATTAAATTTACCTCTTTTCCAAATATGGCGGAGAGTGTGTAAAGAATGGGATTCAGAGCCGAATTAAAAGGTAGTACAAAGACTGCTGTCCAGGCATAAACGTCTCCACTAATAGGATATCCACTCAATGCCATCACCCCTTTAAACGAGACTTACATTACATAATAGTCAATATCTTTGATATAGAATATCAATAGATATCAATAAATACATTAACATGCTTATTCTAAATCAAGAATAAAGTGTCTGATTGAACTAATATAGAATTTTCTTTTTCAAAAAGTGTTGTCAGAAAGTGTAGTTTCATTTTTGTAATATCATTGAAAAATACTGCGCTTTAATTATAGTCTTCAATTAAAGAGCCAAAATAAAAATTTTATACAAGGAAGGAGTAAATTCCACCCTGGACAATATTAGTGCTGCAATGAAATAAAGCATTCAAAGTGATATTGGATTCGTAGCAACGTTGCTTTATTATAATATATTTTAAAGAATAAAAATTGCATATTTTTTGCTTTTGCTTCGATAAGTTGTAACATACTTGAATAAGAGCTAATTGAAACCAACAAACAATTATGTATTCAAACCAAATTTTTGTTTCAATTTTTTCTTCTGTTTACTTATCTTTATAACCTTAAAAACCCATTTTAAATTGTATTTCTGTAAATATTCATAAAAATCTTTCTTCAAGCAAACTAATAATGATAGTGGAAAAGTAAAGCTAGGTATAAAAAAACGGTAATGGCTGATATCAGATTTGGTTATTTGAAAATCTAGACGGAAGAAGTTCATCATTATCTGCCATGGAATTAAGAGTGGTATAAAGACAAAACATATCAGAGTGGAATTGATGTCCCTTTCACAAAACTCGCAGTTTGCTGCGATTTTTATCCCTTTAACCTTTTTTGATTTTGTTTTTGTATTTTTAACTTTGTATTCATACATCACTTGGGCAGGCTCATTAGTTGGTGGAATGTAAAGACTTAAAGTGTTGTTTCTGTAACTCTACAGTGTATACGGAACACTTGATTACCTAAATTATGTTAAATTGTTATAATTGTTACTAAATATTTACAAATTATTCTTTCTTGTATACCGTTCGGTAAGTCTAAATTTTTTAGATTTTCATTTAAGATATAAAACAAGAGCTTTCCTTCACAAGTGGCAAGGTGTCTCACAGTCTGTGTCCTATCTAGTGCCATGTAATTTTAAAATCCTTCCATGCATGACAGAGTAACCATGCATACAGTATTCCGTTACTCTAAGTGTGACATTGACCTTTGAAGTGGTTCTTGCACGCAACATATTGTCTTAATGTGATGTGCTGAACATTTGTGCCAAATTATTTTAAAATCTATCAATGCATGACAAAGATACGGTCATATGCATATATACAGGACTCCATTACTTTTAAAATCTTAGTGAGACCTTGACTTTGAGGAAGGGACGTGGGTCTTGCATGCGACACGTCGGCTTGATGTGTTGAACATTTATGCCAAGTTATTTTAAAATCAATGAATGCATGACAAAGTTGCAGTCCGGACACGAAGTGTGACCTTGACCTTTGAGGTAGGGACGTGGGTCTTGCACGCCAAACGTCGTTTTGATGTGTTGCATGTTTATGCCAAATTATTTTAAGATCCTTCAATGCATGACAAATTTACAGTCCGGACACGAATGTTTGCATAATTATACAATGTATACAGGATTCCATTATTTTCAAATTCTAAGTGTGACCTTGACCTTTGAGGTAGGAACTAGGGTCTTGCACGCGAAACGTTGTCTTGATGTGCTTAACAGTTGTGCCAAGTTATTTTAAAATCCTTCAAGGCATGACAAAGTAACAGTCCGGATATTGACATATGTCAGGGCGAACGGACGGACGTACTCACCAGACGGACTTTGTGAGGTTTTTCCTTTGATCGTTCTTTGATCTTTTTTAACCCCACGATAGAATTTTGTAACCCCACAATACCATTTTCAGCCCAATAATGACGGAATGAACTGAAACAACCCCATAATGCTAAGTTGTACTCAAACCCTAACCCGCTAATGTCTACTTGGCATGTACGGATAGACGGACGGACGGTGCGATTTTAATATGCCACCCTTCGAGTATAAAAATTCTCAGATTATATATTACACGAGGTATTCGTTTATTTGGTTAATACATAAACCATACCCATTAATCCTATTGGAAACCAACACATAAAATCGGTCGTGGCTACAATAATCAAGTTTCTAGCTACTTTCAAATCTCTTTTCCTTGATATTCGAGTCTTCATTATCCCTCCAGATGCTTTACGAAGCTCTCGGACGATAGAACACTGACCAACCGCTACAAGAATAAAGGTGCTGAAATTCAAACCAACATAAATGGAGACTGAGTACTGCCAACCGGGAGGTTTATCCTTTGTCAAAGGTAAAGCTACACATACACCAGACCTAGAATAAAATTGCTTTTGGAAATAGTCCGTGTACACCACCGGAATTAATGCTAATGCAAACGCAATAATCCAACAAAAAATGCAATATATGTGTGCTTTCTTTGGTGTTAATCTTACGGTGCCAAACGGGTACTTGATAACTAGAAGTCTGTCCAGTGTGATCAAGCAAACAAAGAGAACACTGGCCTCAGAAGATACCGTTGATAGAACACCGGCAGTTACACACCAGCTACTGTTCCTCCATTTTTCTTCCTCATAAATGTACCTACAAATTTTAACGATATATAATTATTGCAGTCGTTTTAAGGCATATTTTTACTTACATATTGTTTAATTTGAGACAATACTTGACAATGCCAGATACATGTATTAACCAACACACTGTAGAAAGGAAAACTATGTTTTATATGCTTCATACTTTTCTGTAATTTGATGTACCTATGTTATATTGAACCGCCTCGGTAAATTGTGTCGATGAACATTGTAATGTTTATGCAAATAAACCATTTGACTTGTGTTTTTGCATAGAAATATATCTGATATACAATCAAGGATGTGACATATACAAAATCGATTAATGTTCATGAAAAAATAACTTGTAAATTTATGCTTCTGTTCGTCTGAGACAAAGTTGTCGTGCATGTGTATTAGGACAGTGTTTGAATATACATGTAGTTCATAAAAAACTATCATAAACTTTTATGTGAAGCTGTGTGGCAAAAAAAAGCTAAAAAGTCAAAACTTGTCTCGTATTATGCCATAAGGTGTAAGGAAAGATAAGTTTACTTAACAGTATTTAAGTATCTTATGTCGCAAAGTTGACAGACGGGCCTCGATTTCAATATAAAGAAAGCGACAGCATTTGTATCATTGTTTTTTTTGTAAAGATTGGATTATTGTCTTAGTTGCTAGACTTTTCCTCTTAAAGTAAGAGCATTGTTTCGAGTGTCGAGATTCGTTTATTTTCATTTATTTTTCACTAAATTCGGTTTAGTAATAAGAAGGTTAAATGTTTGTTTTTCTGGCTATTGTATAACAATTTGACTGAGACCACTTTGACGGACCTCAATTTGTATAACTTATTTTGACCGACATTATTTGGTGCATTTCATGTCCAAAATCCCTCGTCAGAATTAAACGATACTTCACACAAGTGATGAGTACAATGCCTGGTTGTGCATGGTCTATGTTTTGGGTCTCTAGGTCAAAGGTCAATGTCACAGGGACTCGGGATAGTAAAATCATGTGGACGCTAAATCTCAATAACCCCTGCCTAATTGTGCATATTATATTTTTCGGGTCATTGGTGAAAGGTCAAGGTCACAGGGGCTCGAGATATAATATTGTGGACGCGAAATCTCCAAAACCCTCTGGTAAGAATTTGAAGAAACTTCATAAATGTGATAAGCACCATGCCTGTTTGTGCATAGTCCATGTTTCGGGTCACTAGATTAAAGATCACAGGGGCTTGAGATAGTAAAATCTTGTGCGCTTTTAATCTCCAAACTCGCTGGTCAAAATTAAATTATACTTCACAGAAGCCTTTAGTTGCGCAGGTCAAATAATCAAAGCATCAAATATTACATAAATTTTAAATACTGTGTCAGTGAGGTGTTTATGGGTTATTCATCACCATAAGTGATAGTTCAAGTTTTTTAAAGTTTTCTATTTTGATTCGCACAAATTGTTACAGTAGATAGATTTATTTCAGTAAAATATTTTTGTAAGCTACTTTGTCCCATATTATGATTTTGTTTTGAAGATAACGTAAATTTCAAAGTACAAATGTAGCTGAACTTGTTTTAAGTTTATCAGGATTTTCAGTTCAAATATGCGATTTAAATATCTATAGAGAAAGTAGTTATCCTACTTTAATGCAATAAGTCATGTTTTGTGCTATATGTTTGAATAAATGTTTTTTTGCCAAAATAGGATTATCACTGGATCATTGCGAATTAGGTGAAAACATGTGTCTAGATGCATAAACATTGTTCTTGTAAACAATTAAGAAAGAATTCTTTATCATACCTGTTGCGGAAAAGAGAATCTGCAACAGCTATTATTATCAGGTATATAGCCATGAAAAGGTCTGCCACTGCAAGGTTCGTCACAAATATACCATAGCCTATTTTTAGTCTTTCACGATCGTATAAGATTCGATATATGATTGAACAAATGTTTCCAAGAAGAGCCGTTATTCCAACCAGCCATAATACTGCCTGAAGAATTGGATGTCTCATGAGGTCTTCACAAGATGAAAATTCGTCGCGTTTTGGATAGCATTCGCTTTCGGCCAAGTAACATGGGCGAATACAGCAAAATTTGAAAGCCGGTGAAATAAGTTTTTGCATCGTAACTATTCCGTCAAATATAAGATTGTTGAACTCGACAATGTCATTTCCTCTAAAGTTTAGTTCATCAATAGAGGTATTGTTAAAGGCATATTCTTCTATTTCTTCTATTTCATTATAGGAAATATCTACAGATTGCAAATTCAAACCATAGAAAGTATTTGCAAAAATTCGTTTCAGGTTTGTCCCTGTGATTTGTAGGCTTTTGATATTTTTCAATCCATGAAATGCCGTCGATGATATAACTTGGAGTTTAATGTTGCCTTCGAGGTTGAGATGCTCAAGATTATTTAAATGACGAAAGGTATTGTTTGGTATTATTTCAATACTGTTGTATCCTATATCAAGACATTGAAGATTGTGTAAATTATAAAAGCCATCTTCATCTATACCTTTTATTCCGCAAAAAGAAAAATTTATTCTAGTCATAAATGGAAAAACAAGTTTTCTCCTTATAAAAATATCAGGTATATCCGGATTGACACTTAGGTCAGCACTCAGGGTACTTATAGACATTTTTGCAACATCTTTATATGTTAGGTTTCCTGATCGGCAATTCATTGAAAAACCAACACATGTGCAGGAAGCTGGACAAAAATAATCACAAAGAATTTCATCGTCTTGATAACTACATTGAGGAATTCCATCACACACTTTTTCCAACGGAAGGCACTGTTTACTTGCTGAGCATCTATATGCACCTTTGCAAGGCACTTCAGTAATAGCTGCAAACAAATTCACATGTTTATGTTTATGACAAAGGTATATTAAGTCTACATTACTGTTTTTTTAGTCTTTACAATGTTGAATGTACACATTGACTGCATACTGAAATGGTTTTCATTTGCTTTTAAACAAAATCTATGTTTACTTTACTCTCGTTATTTTTTCTATAGGTAAATTTGATGTTTCAAAAATCACTTCATATTTATTGCTTATTTCAACTGACATGTATTAATCATAACTATTTTACAATAATTACAACAACTATGTATAATTATGCAATTTTACCATAGAGAATAGCTGCAGAAAACTAATTTATTTTGTGTAAGCCCTACGCATGGTTGTATTGCTTTTTATATGAGAAAACTCATTAGACAAGTAGCTACATTTATCATATGTAAGATTGACCAACTGAACAGTCCGCATCTATTTGGCTACATGACTAACGAGGTAATAGGATGCAATTTCAATTTATAAGGATTTTTCAAGAGAAAAATGATCATAACCTGATAAAATAATGTAATGAGAGTTCTTTTCTTACGATTACCGCCGTGAAATGGTGAATTTTAAGTTGATTTAATATTGTTGTCAAATGAATAGAATTAACAAGCACGAGGGTAGAGTCACTATTTAATAAAAAAAAGAGTAAATAATAGTTTCCTACTTGTACGTGTTCCACACACGGGATACATGAATTTCACAACCAAATATCAGCGACAGAACACAACAATTGCGTGTCAGAAACTGCTGACTACCACAATCATCTTTTATTTGTCAAAAGCAAAACTTTTAACTTTGTGAATATTTAAAACAAATATACAATGACTTGTACAAAAAGATGTTATCGTAAACAATAATTTCAAAGTTTAAAGATTACCTTCACACAATTTCTTAAACCGCCTGTATTCTATCGAAAACAACGAACCCCATGATGTTATGCGAATATCTTGGACGAAGCTATATTTGTTTGGTACATTTGTTGTTAAGCGAAGTTTTACGTCCTTCAAAACACGATATAAAGGGTATCTGGGTTTTGAAAGATTTGAAAAAATCAAATCAGCGACTTTTGATGATTCTACAGTATCTTCAATGAAAACAATGCCTTTTGTTGAAGCGTTTGAACTAAAGCGTATACTGCCAAGTAAATCTCTCGCCATTGCTTTATAAACACAATCAGGGTTCTGATCGGTTTTTTTGCGAGATATTAACCTTTCTTCTCGTAAAGAAAGAAGTCTGTGCTCTAAGTTGAATATACCCTGAAGAGGAGTTTGTGTCGTAAAATAAAGTATACGAATGTCGCTGCCATCAGAGAAAAATTGGTTTGCCAGCTTTCTCGCCGCCGTGTTACTTTCGGTTGAATAATCTTCAGTCAGAATAAAAACTTCTCTGAGGGAATTTGAACAGGCTGAAGTGAAAACATACGGAAGCGTCTTTATGAATAGTTTGCACCTTTGTTCGTGCACACGATCATCTTTAACTTCACAACAATTAATTCTTTGAATACAAACTATGAGTATATACTATAATTGTGTTGACATATATGCACCACCATATTTGTAATAGAACTGTATAAACAATGTAAACGTACTTCATGTAGCGCAGTTAAATTTCAGTGCATTGCTTAGAAGTTCCATCGATTTGAAATATTGGCGTTTACATGAATTATTGACCTTTTACTTTCGCTAAGTTATAAATTAAGCGTCAAGTGACGTATGATCGGCGAAACGGCTAGTTGAAACCTATAGTCGTATTAAAAACTCTTCCTTAAATTTAGTTTGAGGAAATCCGGTTTAAAAGAGGTCATTATACACTTAAAGGCCCGTCAGTTTGAGACTCGTAAATGATTCTACTGTATTGCATATATTCGTAAGAATGAGCATGTATTAAACTGTTTCACATTAGAATGTTAGCAATTAACAACAGTTAAGTGGTAGACCTAATTGTATTACATGTATCTACCAAACAGTTTGACCTGTTCATAAAGTCGATTTTCACACCTCTCATTGTATGCATAACCTATATAATAATATGTATATATGTAAAAAAGCACCCGATAATTACTAGTTATGACGGAGATGCCCCAAGGACTTTGCATCTATTTAAAATAAATGTTGGGAAAAGAAAGGTGAAACGGTTCATGAATTGTGTGTGTCTGTACTTATTCTTCTACGCTTTGTTATTTTTAGATCGTTAGCCGCTTACCATTTTGTTTTAAAATGCAAAACAATGAGTAACAAACTGTTGAATGTAGCAGAGTGTAAGCAAATAAGGAATTTCTTTACAATAAAGCGAAGACCACACTTAATCGAGGCATCTTAAACGATCGATCTATGCATAAACCCATCGTCAAAGTTCCGTTCGGCACAGTATATACATGGTTTCATATTAAAGGAAAATATTAACATGTTGCATTGTTGCATGTTTAGCTTGTTTCCTTAGTTTTTAACTTGATGTACATCTTTGAAAAGAGCCATGTTGGAAATGGCCATCCCCCGCCACGTGCTCTTTCTATGACAAAGAAATTTGACGTGAAAGGAATGGATATGGCATAGTTTCTAATTTAATAGCATATTAGTATTTGGCTGGGGATAATTAAGCAAGGTAGAGTTATGGTTCTTGGGCATGTACTTCCAATCATGATGCTCTACCACTGTATGATGATTCAAGTACTTCCCTTCAGTATTTTTGAAGTTTTGCTACGGAGAAGAGTATGCTCTGTATAAAAATAATAAAAAATGGAGACAATTAAAAAAACCCTCAGTGTTACTGTCCCATATCCGTTTTAATTATTGGTCATGCTACTAGTCTACTTGATTACAAAATCAAACAGACTGTCAAAGACGCGCTAAGCAGAGATAGCTCTTATCGGTAAAACGTAAGCGAAAAATATGCCTTCAAAGTTTGTTTTACTTAAATGTCAGCCCATTTGGCCTGACTGTATTGACGAAAAAAACAACAACATATTCCTATCGGTAGAATTAAGATTAATCTCAATTTGATACATGATTGTATTGAGTATACGGTCATGAGATAAATCAGGTCTCGGGAGACTTAAATTTGCATGTTGATAATGAATAATAGCACAATAAAACGTGTTCAAAAGGATTGACGTGAAACATTATATTGTGTTGATATGCAAACTTATTCATTATATGAAATGACGTTATTATTATGTTGGTGTACAACTGCATATCAATAATATTTCACATAAGTCTCCCCAAGTCAAACATATCTTGAAATAACTTATATGAGTGCATGAGCAAGAATCAATCACTACCACTAATAACATAAAACATCTACTAACGTAGATAGAGGACATTTACCACTATCTTTGCATGTCTGAATATATTGGTTTAATTCGATTGAACTATCGTAAGTCACAATCATGACTCAGTGTTTCGATGGTAAGTTTTTATACAGTTGCAAAATGACTTGTTTGTAATTAACAACTACATGTATCATAAAACATTTGTGAAAGCAAATGTGCTGCTTTTCTTTTTTGATGGGTAATTAAACAACTATCGTATTATCAAACTAACATTAAACCGTAAATTTGTTCAGGAGTCTGTATTGTTTTGTTCTGTATAAGCAAATGACCATCCTCATACATCAGTGGTTTGCCAAACTTTCAGACATGGAATTACATAATGCTCTATGTAAGGAGAATGACAAATGACTTGCTTTCTCATTTTTTCGTATCTACTGAGTAGAATGATTTTTTTATGAAGTTTGGGTTTTTCTACATTCCTTGCATCAGACACACTGTGGTATCAGTCACATATTTTTGAATTCTTTTTAACGTATCAGGTAGTTTGAGTCCAGTGGCTTTATTTTGACTGATTGTATCTTTTTGTGTTTGAGAAGCTGAGGTAACTAGAAACGAAAAAATTTCATTAGTGGGGTTTTGTTTATTTAAATTACAGATTAATTTTTTTCAGACGCCGAGGCATTTGGTATTAATATTCTTCCCTTGATATATTTTCTCTTCTAAATCTTATTTTTATAATTCACTCTTGTTTGTCATGCCATGTCTAGATAAAATCTAGTGTGGTACAACAATAATAATAATAGATTTATTTCCATGTATAAATGTAAAAAGGCTCGGCTTCAGCTTAATTTTTGTCTAAATGTTACAATTTTCTTGCCCCTTATCATGTTACCAACTGATAAGGGCCCCACTTGTAGTAAACCATATTGTGATTGATCTCTTCATCCCAGCAAAACTGACGTGTCAGCTGATAGTATGTCTGACGAGCTCCTGTCGTCATTTGCTACAGTAGCTGGGATTGGTGATGACAAATCAAACTCGGTTACTACCCTTTAGCAGACGCTAATGTCTAAGAGTCAAATACACTCGTTATTCTGTTATTACCAACAATGCGGGGGAGAGTATCCAGAGTAATTTAGGTAAAGTCGGAAAAAAGTAATCAAAGGTGTGAGTGACATTTAAAGAACGCAGAAAAAAGTATTCGTAAAGTTGAAGTATGTACATTAAACGTATGTGACGAGAGGATGATGTTTGAAAACAATGTGAATGTTATTTAGCAATTTAATGTCCGATTCAACAGTAACTCTCCTGCTAGATGATTGTTAACATCCTTGATTGCTTAAATCAACGTCGTGTTTGACAAACTCAAACGAACAGCATCTAACAGACATGTTCTGGGAATCACCGGTTTGATTCAAATAGTTGAGTAAATGACTACAGTGTAAATGTTTGTGTAATCATCTCTCAAGATTTACAATCAAAATGATATTTCAATAAGATAGCGCACTTTCTCTGATCTTTAACACGTCATTTTAGCGACACTTTGCACTTTATATTGAAAATGAAAATCACATTCAGCGTTGGATAATTAAATTTAGTGTATGTGCAGTTCCCTCGTATTTCAACGCACAATGTCACATGTTAACGTCAACTTAATCGATATTATCACCGTTAGGTATTCTTTCCTGCTTAAACTATCAGGTTTAACATTTGATATTTTTGTATTGCATTGTACAATGTATGAAAATATAGGAAAGCGTACGTTTTCTCCCAACGGGAAAATTCAGTGCTTCAAACGATAAAATAACTGACAATGTAAAAATATTATAAGACCTAATTCTGCTTTGGCCTTTGACATAGCTGGTAAATAAAAAAGATCATGGAAATTACATGTCATACTCACTACATTCAAGCTCGTCGTGCCCTTCGGGACAGTCCATGACATCATTGCATACTACGTTGATTGGAATACAATAACTACCCGGACACTTTACTGTATTTTCTGGACATGAAAAAGCGGCTGTAATTTATATCAAAACATTAAGAAAGGCTAAATACTTCTGTGATATTCAGTTTTAAGTTTATTCTAAAAGGCACATAAAATAGTTTGCTAAAGTCGTTCGTGTGGGTTCAGTTCGTTTAGATATAGTAAAGAAAACATTAATTTAAAATCAGATTACCACATACACAATACTAATTTTTGCTAGAATTATTGTCTAATCAATACCTTAAAAACTGGAAAACCATTTAATAACTTACCTAACCATTCAGTAATTTATGATAAAGAAGTACATGTACTTCGGAAAATATGTACATCAAATACAGTGATTTATAATATTGTGGGGTAGGGTGTTAATCACTTTCATTCATATAGTGTCATTTATTTATATTATTATTATTTTATTCCGGTATATCGTTTTACATTTTTCATATATATGTGTAAGTCGTATGTAAAATTATTTTCATTAAAATGTCTTTATAGGGCTTTTAAAAAAACATTTTATTAATAAAATTAACTGTGCCACGCGTTTCATACAATTCATCAGGTTCAATTGTAGTGAATAACGTTGTTTCGATGACGTCAACGTCATACCTTCCTGCATGGAAGATTACTATTAATATGTATGGGTAAAAAAGCAGATAATTAATGTAAATTAATGGCGTTATGATTATACTCCTTCTAAAGGGACATTCCAAATTCAATAACCTTCAAAACATAAGTAATAGAATCTTTGGACGTGTTATAACTTCACTTACAAGTTTCAGCTATGCATTTCCAGTCATTTTCGATAAAATCAGCTGTTTAAAATATACTGCAGTACCGTTAATCATTCAATAATCTTTATATAGTTGTTTTTGTACAATTAATGGATAGATGCGATTTATTACAGAAAGCCTCTATATTGATAAATTGTGGTAAAATGAGGCATTTTGCGCAACAGGTTTTTCTTAGAAATTGTATTTATCTATCATTTTACGTTTATTGAACACATAATCAATGTTTCGAGAAGATAATCTGCTAGATGTAGGGAGTGCCTCTTGGTAGAAATGTTCAATAAAAAAATAATTTGATTAAAATATATGTAAAAATTAAAGGTGGAAACGTTGTCTTTTTGCTTAATGACCTCAGCCAAGAGCCCGATCAACCCTGTTTTAATGGTCCTGTACAGTAAGTTCAGCCTTCATCATCAGTATGTATAAAAATGAATTATTCTATCAGCCTCAACTTTTCACATGGGATCCAAATCCATGGTTTGCATTCCAAACACATGTTTAGCCGTCTTGTTATGTTCATGCATGCGTCAAATTCAGCATAACCTATTGAATGCCTTCTTAAGCAGCAAACTTGTTTTCTGGTTATGTGGAAACCAAAAATACACTAACACGTTTATTCTGTAACATTTGAATTACAATATTGACTTAATTATGAAATAGACTAATGTAAAAAATGAACTTACCACAGTTTTCTAAAAATCTACTTCCACATTTAGATATGAGACCAGGTACATCAACGTCATATATACACAGTTTACAGTCACTCTCAACGCTTGTTGCATTATCTTCCAAAGGTAAAAGTAAAGACAGTTTGCTTGAAATTGTAAAGCAGTCATGACAATAACAAATATATTGCAGACAATGCGCTATACATAAAACGTTGATGAGCTTTTCTTCCTTCAAAGTTACTATCTTGATTAAAATGACATTGTGCGCATTTTACTGTACATAGTGTATTTTTGGTGACACTTTTAGAAATGCAATTTTCGGTTGCTATGCATTTAAATGTGTTAAAGAAATGATGATGCCGCATCAGTACATTTTGTATTCGAAGTTGGTGCTTTAAAAATGTGGATCATGAAATAGTAGTTCCTTCCTTTACACGGATCTCCCTTTTGTTGTTGTAGTTGTTGGTGTAGATTTCGGCAGTGGAAGGGAAGCAACTCTTGCAAGCAGTTGTTTTTTAAAAGACTTCCCCAGTCAAAATAGGCAAAGTAATATTTGGAAATTTATCATTTCGTACTGGTAGTAGGAAGAGTTTGGTGTATTGGGTTAAAAGCTATTATTTCCTCTACGCTTTTTACACACACACCTATTTCAACTGGATTTTAACTTGAAAAAAAAATGCGCATAATGTCAATTTAATAAAACGTTGTATTGCTGAAAATGTAGATATTTGCCTGTAGACATACCAGATCGGTAAACTAAGAGTATTATCTTACGAGACCAAAAGTAACATGCCAGTGCATTTGTTTTATCCTGAACACCTTAACTTCGCTAATTTTGTGAAAAAACATGCATTTTGGTCTGTTTTCGCACTGTTTACCGTTGAATCCTCAGCATTCAACTTGCATTACTTTCACACGCACGGATGTATGAAAAAGCCGATAAGCTACGGCCATGCAGGACAGGTGTGGGCATTCCGCAAGAGATTCATTTCATCAGAATTTGCGAATAACTATAAAAAATACACGCATCTGTTATAGTCATGTGTGTTTTGTTTATGAAATCGGCCATGTTTTATTGGAGCCTTGTCGTTACGTTAGTCGGAGCTGCATCGTTAAATTGGAGCCGTTGCGTTTTTCCGATACAGTGTGAAGACGGGATAAAATGTGAAACTCGGTGGAGAGAGACATTTCCTATGCTCCGTGTTTTGAAGACCATAACTTAAAGCCATATGATATAAATATAATCCGTTTATAAAATGCAATGTCGATTCTGTTTACGCAAATATCAAACGTAGAATTGTTTGTAGTCGCTCAAATATATTTTATCAAAATATTAATTTCTTGCTGTTGGAATAAAGAAAAAAGAACAGCATGACACAGTCTTAACTATGAGGGAGACAAACAGATTATCGCTGCTAAATAAATGAAACGTAAAGCATATCAGTATCTTTAATGTTGCAAACTTAGCGGTTAATTTTCTAGAAAATCACATACAGTATACTCCATTAATTCCGAACCCCTAAAAAACCGGATACCTAAAAAATTCGGCCGTTTCTTCTCCGCCTTTTTCTCCGCCCCTTTTTTCTCCATTGACACTAATGTTAATTTTCCCCCGAAAATCCGGTCCCTCAATTTTCCGAATTCCGGCCGATAGTTTTGGACCAATTGTGATATTGTGTATTAAAATGACTCTCAGTAATCCGGTCGCGGTATGATGTGCCGAAGGCGTGAAAACGATTTGTGGCGATTATCTAATTTGCACAGTCGGTCACAAAGAATAAGTGCGAATTAGTTTCTAATTTGACTCTAATGCCGAACAAAACAATTTGTCTACCAAACGTGCTGATAATTAGATTTCATCTCAAAATTGTTAGATTGAAAAAATCGATCCATATTCAAGACATTTCGCTCAGATTTGTTCGAAATTTAGCAAAACGATAGAGCCTCATTTTATATTTTGTGTCATAGTATATCATGATAGCGAAATTTTAGTGGGGATTTACAATCATTATGTCGGAATATATCCAGGAAACGAAAAATTAATGTGTTTAGAGTGCTGAACAGAACGGACATAAGTTTTATTGTTAAAATTTAAAGTGTTTTCGTCTGTATTTTGAAATTCACGACGTGTTATCGTAACATTCGCGCCGGATGATACAATGCACATATATTCTAGTTTTTAATTTTGTGAATGTTATTTTAATGTTTTATGGGCGGTGACATGCATTTAAATGTTTTAAGATGTATTTAAAGTCGATAGTGAAGTTATTCATGTTTGCAGTGAAGACTGTCGTGATTCATGAAACACAGGAATGACCAAAGGCTCGTATCTAACAAAATCCCATCCCTCGGAAAACCGGCCGATTTTTCCCCTCGGAAGGTCGTCCGGTATTTCGAGGTTCTACTGTACTAACATTAATTAATGTACAGAGTAAAGTGTCATGTTATAATTTGATCATTCTTATACTTTCTTTATTTTCATCGGTATTAAAGCCACACTTATTTTCATAAACGGTGGTTTTCTTCTTTTAGAAAAACAAAATCTGTGTCACATATACTGTACTGTGATCAATGATCACAATAGTTGAATAAAAGTCATAAATCCGAAAATATCTTGTATGAAAGATTGACCCAATAGTCATATAATGTTAAAAAAGCCGTGTTGTGTATTTTCCGAAGCTCTAGTTTTCCGAATTAAATCATTCGTCCTCGGGTGTGATCTAAAATTAACCGAACTGTTTTTATTACCATGGTATAGCTTGTAGTGGCACGATAAAATCACAATCTTTACTTGACCATCCATCAACATTTCGTTTTATGTATATATACATTATTCAAGATACAAACAAAAACAGTGCTTTCCGTGTTTACTGGAAAAAATTGTTGTAGTGTGTACGAAAAATCTAATTTAAGTTTCAATAACTAGATAAACGTAGCAACTTTCCGATGAATTCTTGATCGCCCCTCGTATAAGCGAACTTCCGATGCTTTACGAACTGTCAGCAGAAATGCCCGCCAGTGAAATATGTAAACACTGGCAGTATTTTCACATGTATGCAAAATTTAGTTAGCTTTTTTCCCTTAGATGAAAAGGTCCAAGTTTATTAGATATATGACTTTTCTGTATCATTTAGGAAACCTTCCAGTCTCACAATTTTTCCTGGCCGTTCCATCATTAAAATATTGCCATTTCTGAGGTTAAGTGTGGCTTAAATAACATTTAACGCACCCTTTTCTTATTTTGTACATCTATTGACCTCCTTATGCCCAGCGCTGTATGTTTCTTTTTGCTGTACGTATTGTACCGTATACAACGTATTTATTACAGTAACTTTACAGACACATCGTGCATTATTATACCTACTGAAAGTTAAATGATACATTCCCAGCCTGTGTGTCAAACTTTACAACTATCAAAAGGTATTTGTTATAAATGGTGTTTTGTTTTGTTTGTGCAATACTTAATCTAAATTACTTAAATTGACTCAATAGAAAAAGAAATACAGCAAAGCAACCTTCATTCATTTGAATCCAAATAACAAATAAAATACAGCCCAAAACAATTAGTATATTTTTAAATGACATCTTTCTGTGAATTATAGTAATTTATAGGATAATAACTGACAACTCTTACCATATATGCATTTGATTTCCGGTTTAATTTCTATCGGTAAAACCCCAGTAATTACTCGATCGTCGAAATAAAAGACACCATCACTTGTCAAATTGTAGTACTCGCTTTTTATGTCAAAGTTTGTTGTCGTTTTTGACCCATTGCAATATTTTGATTCATATTTGAAATATTTGTATTTCGATTCTTCTATCGATTCCATTTCCAAATCTCTGTGAATATAAGAAGGTGTAAAATTGCACCATTAATGCATCTTTTCTATACGCTTTTTACTTCTGTGCCTTTTTGTGGCGCTATTTCCATCATGGTATCTCGAAGACTTAGTCTGTTTATTTCGGCTGACAGTTGCATTACATCAGAAAACATACTTTTTACATCGAAAATTTTTTCTTGCTTTAGCTTGTTATAGATCTGCCCTGAATTGTATTCCGTTGCCGTACATACGATTAAAACAATGTAAAAAGACAAACTAACGGTTTGTTTACAATCAAGCATAGTCTTGTTACCTTTCATCTGGATCCTCATACAATTGTTCATATGGAACTCTGATAATTTCAAATGTCTCAACAAGGCATTGACATCTATAAAATGCATCACTGTTATCCGGTATCACATAATGAATTTGACACGCGCTCCTTATCTGAAACAAGAAATACGAGTACATGTACCTTGAAGGTTGAAAAGAATGTCAAATTCTTATACAACGGAACCCCAACAAGCTATACTCGTTATTGACATACGGGCATCCAGTCGGACACTTTTCCATAAAAGAGAATGCACCATGTCAAGTTCGATCCAGATTATCTAAAAAAATAAGCAATATCATAATGTTTTATATTGTCACTAACGGACTTTGATTGCGTCATTCGGTGCACTTTTAATCACTTTCCAAATATAGAATGAATTTCAAAATAACACATGGACTCTTACGGAACAGTTTAAATCCAAAATTGTACATGTATATAAACATATATTTTTTAAATCGATCATATGATCTGCTCTCTGAACCTATTACAGTGGTATGAAATGAAACCTCCTGAATGTCCCGACCCTTTATAAAATGAAAACCAATGGACCCTTAATATTTAATTTTATTGCAAGACATTTTTAAATAAAGAGATTAGTTTTGTTAACTTATAAATTTTACATTGAATGTAGAACAAGTTCTTGCAACTGATATTTACTATGCTTTTACATATGTAATATCCGTGTTGGTGAGGACAATAATGAATTATTCTATTTTTATGACTTGCTTCTTCTGTTAAATGGCATTAGGTATTTTTCTACATGTAGTTAGTTATAACTGCAGAAATATTTTTTGTCAGCTTTTCATAATCTGAATTAATGTTGAACACTGAATGTCATGTCTTGCGCAGAATGCTCGATTTTGTTTCAAATATGAAGATACCTGTACAATCTGTTGCACATCAGCGCCATTTTTAATTTTTATATTAGCCCTAGACTTCGACATTAACTTTATTTCCTTATTTAGATTTATCATTGACCATTTTCACTGAAACTTCAATTCCAAAGAGCTAAAATATAAGTTTCTTGCTAACTGTGTGAGAGTTATAAAACTATGTACATGTATATATCGAAGGTGTTCACGGATTGCCTCAATGATAAGTATGTTTTCCAATCATAAAATAGTAAGTACAACCGTGATAATACATGCACAAATGTATAAACATTGTTATATATGACACAATTAAATATTGAAAACCAGCAAAAAGGGCAGTGACGTAAGAAAAAGAACGCGAAATATAAGAAATGAAATATATTCTTTTTCAAACATATTTAGTTGCAATCAACGTATGGGCTTCACATGTTTGTCCCTTGCACTTAAATCAAGACTAACCCAACGTTTACAGTACATATCCAAGCAGTGTTTTACAAGAACAATAGGATTTAGCCTGCCTGCATACTCGTTATGGTTTGCTTATTCCTTGTAAATTTCTAGTTTGAAATAGATTTATACATCACATCAAATGGAAATCGATGTTACGAGTGAATGATTTATTTTCAAATTTATACTTGTAGCAGGGTCATTATTTCCCCACTTGTAACCTCTTTCATATTTGTCCCCGTTTTATACCCCGCTGATTTCAGCTCACTACAATTCTCGTGCTATGCGAGATTTGGCGGGAATTTCCACAGTGCGGGCAGAGGTTGTTTGGCTTTCAAAGTGGAAGGCTGTTAAATGTTATGACTGCGCCCTTCTATTATATATCTTTTATGGTTACAGTAATTATTTACTGGTCAATATGGGATAATGTATCAAGGTACATGTAAATGCTGGTTTGATTAATATTCTATTTTAGTAATTATTCTACGTTTCGGCACTTTCGGCTCTTTGTAAGTTTAGAAGTTTAGAAATGTATTGTGAATTCGCGATTTATGACGGCGGTCTCAAATCTGATTCTTTATTCTCTGTAATTTATGATCCATTAACATGCATGTAGTTATCAGTCTGTACGTTCATATTTAACAGCTTGTACCAGCACAGTTTACAGTTCAGATTGCAAGAGAGGGACTTTGTATTTTTGGTGTGCATGGCTTTCAGTTTACACAGAACTGGTAAGTGGAGTAACTCTTTGAGTACCTTGATATTGTATATGTAATTGTTTGTATTGTTTATAATTGTTTCTCGTGTTTTAAGGTATTTTGATATATTTATATATAAGTATAAATTGACTCGGACCACTGTGCTAAGCTAACTTTTATGTACTTCTGATATGATGTTATTGTTAATAAATCATAGGTTCGAACCAGTGTACTAAGTACAGTTCAGATCGAGACTGGCAGTTAAACAGAACAGAAGTGTAATGGTTGTATTGATAACCAGGTCTCTTTCATAGCAGGTCTTTATATATTACTGATGTTCATTCAGTATTAAAGTACGGTTGCATTTTACGAGGATGTATAAACATTTATCAGGATGTACTAGTAGTCCTAGTCACATATATAGATACGGATATATTAAAATATGAAATGAACCACGCCTCTCTCGTTATTCGTGTTGGACTTTAATACATACGAATACCTACGGGATTACAAATGGAGCCCCCAGTGATTTGTGATTAGAACTAGGTGTGGTTAACATAAACAGTGCTCAAGTGGTAAACATAAACAGTGCTCTAGTAATTTAGTGAAATTTAATTTCATAGAGTTGAGTTCTACAAATAGTACAAGTTGCTATCAGTAATTTTCAAAACTGTTGATGAAGTATATTTCTTGTAACACTAGCAAGAAGTAAAGACTTGTAGTTTTGTAATCTTGCACGTACCATTGAAATGAAAATTTGTGCAAGAAGTCACTGTCTAAAGTGTTTGTAATCTTACACGAAACCAGGAAAATTTGTGGACATATTTTCTACACCGAGGAGGAGAAGTCTTGGTATAAATCAGGACTAAATATATCTTAATTTACAGTTTTATAGTTTCTTAGTGCTTATTTTGCACATGTTTTAACAGTAGTTTCAGCATTACGGTTAGAGACGTACTCTACAACTAAGTGGTTGAGATTTCAACAAGACTGTTGGTGTGAAACAGTGTTGAACAGTACAGGAACAGTGTTACAGTACAGAAACAGTGTTGAACAGATCATTTACAGTAGAGTTGTTTTAACAGCCTGTGGTCCATGTATTTTGTCATAGGTGGTGAGTGTTAAAAAAAAAAAAATATATATATAAAGGAATACACACTTAATCCACTCAATTTTTTTTATTTTTTCAACATTAGATTTGGGGAAATCTTTTGTTAAGAGGGATATATGTGAGTGGTTTAGGTAAAGTATATACAGTAAAGAATATTGAATAAGTATGATATTGTAAGGTGTGAAAGATAAATTCACAGCAATCACATTTGGTGAAGGGCAGTTTTAAAACTAATAGAAGTAATTTGTGAAGGATACTGCATGATATTTATCCTACATCTATCTCTTTTCTTGATTTAACTTAATCTCTAATTCTGTTTGAGATAGCCATCAACTACAAGCAATTCTTTTAAGTTAATATTAGATTCAAGAAAACCAGCATATACATTTGTACCTGTGTTTACATGTATTTAGGTACATAGTATTATTTATAGCTGTTTCGGTTTATATATAGCCAGAGTTTACAGTTTCTCAATCCTCATTCAATACTAGGAGTGCATTAAATTGGTTTTCCAAGGCAGTTTCTCTATACCCATTGTCAAGTGATCTTGATTTGCATTGGTCAGTGGTTGAGTTATTTTGCGTTATTGGGTGGATATTGGAAAATCCCACTTTAATTTCCAGAAAATTGTTGACTGACATATGACAGTTGTTTACATTTTACTTTGACAGTTGTTTCTTGTGACAGAAAGATAATTCTGTAATATTGTGAGTAGTAACAGATAGAAGCTAAAGCTTTCAAGTGGCTTTAGGTATTTAAATATTATCCAGAATAAATAAACAAAACAGACTACAATGTCTGTAGTACACATATAAACTGATAGTTGGTGTTTGAAAAATATTTTTTCATTCATCACTTACATTTTTGAAATTAGATTGAGGATTTGGTTTCAGAATTATTTTTTATTTATTCTGGAATATAAAATACACATTAACAAATATTTTTTTAGGAAGTTAGTTGATTGATTGATAGACTTATTGTGATAATTTTGTAGGTAGTAGGAGTAACAATACTTCTAATAGTTGGAGATGCGAGTTCTCGTAGTTTGAACGTAACAGTTTTCTGTTATCAACAAATAGATATGACAATTTGTTTAAAATACAGAAATTTTATTTCATTGTGAAAAGTTATTAATAGTACCTGTATATGTAACTGACATCTGGTGAAACTTCGGTAATAGTAATTAGTAATTAATTACTTAAGGCGCTTCATATCCACTTTTAAACATACACTTAAGGTAGTGAATACTGTACCGGCACTTAAGTATTCTGACCCTTACATCCACTTAAGATAGTTGGACACCATCCACTCTTAAGGTACATGGATACCATCCACACATAAGGTCTCATTTAAGGTGGTTCAGTACCCACCAAATTTGGATTTACTTAAGGTTGTTCTATACCTTTTATACTTTAACCTTAAAGTATTAAGGTAGTAAACTGGCAGATTGTCCTCCTTGAAGATTGTTCATCTTGAAACTATTTCAGTTGAGATAGTCTAACCTAAGTCGTTCAGTTTAGGTGTTTTGTTGTACACAAGCTTGAAATTATTCAGATTTCTGTATATTCTGTGCAGGCTTTCAGTTAAAGTAGCTTGTTACCTTTTAAGGTACTTAACACCTATAGTGGTAATTGCAATTGATTTGCTTTTGAGTGGGATTGGAGATTGACATTAGATCAACCAAGAGAAGATAGGTTAGTTGAATATCTTGAGTAGAATTGAATGTCTAACAAGGTAATGCATAGATAGTGCATTAGGATTAAAGTGATAGCATAGTGTTATAAAGATAGTGAATTAAGGTTGTAGTATATCAATGTGTGATTGGTTGTGTAGAATTTATATAATAGATATTTGAATTTGTGTTTTATGTGTATAGAGGGGCCGGGGGTTTGAGTATCGCGTTCAGAAAGCAGGAAACCCAACCATTGATGAATCAGCGAAAGTATAATGTTATCCCTGCAAACGAAACGAGATGTTGATGTGCGTCATCACTGCTATGTCGTTCTGGGAGCTTGACACGACACATGTCAAAACTTGAAATTTCACCACAAAGGGAACCAATGCTGGAGGATGTGAATTTGACAACCAACAGGTGGGAAACAGTTTTAGAGCCTAAAATTAACTAACAAGAGATAACAGTTTCCATATAAATATATTTTCATACAAAAGAAATAAGTTTATCAAAAATGTTAACTTTAACTGGGGATTTTGATGTCTATATTTAAGATTTTTCTGCGAAATGGACAGTACAACTGCATCGGCGTGTGACGTCACAGAGCTGCACACGCGGCTATCACTACGTTTGCTGTAAAAGCATTTCATCGTCTGTCAATGCTGAATATACCCTGAAAAATATTTCTTCATCTGTTTTTCTGTAAATAGCCGTTTTTCGGAGATACCACCAGCATAGGGATACCACCAGCATAGGTTCCACCACTCTAGATGTGTATGTCCTCTACATATACTGGTATATATGAATAAACACGTGTCGTGAATTGTATTACACATTTGTTCGGTATCTTTAAAACTGAATTGATACATATACTCTACAATTGCGACTCCTGCGACTAAGGACGATGTTACGGATGAGGAGTTGAAATTATTAGGCGCCATTAGGACATTAGGAGTAAAGCCGGAAGGAGTTGACACTAAAGAAGCATTTGAGGAATACATACACAAGTATGATACTAAACCAGTTGTGTCAACAACAGAAAAGAAATCATTTCCTCGGATTTCTACATTTTTTGGAGAGGACAACAAATGTGATGAGACGTATAACACATGGCGGTATGAAATAAGATGCCTTGTCGAGGAAAAGTCGTACTCGGAGGAAACTTTGCATTTAGCAATCAGGAGATCTGTAAGAGGAGAGGCAGCAGATATTTTGAGGAGAATGGGCACTAAGGCTTCTGTTGGAGAAATATTGGGAAAATTCCATAGTATATATGGCCAAATTGATTCTGTTGAGGTAGTCCTTAAAAAGTTTTATGCATGTGAACAGGGCGACACAGAATCATTCACAAAATACTGTGCCCGTGTAGAGGAACTTTTCACTCAGGCCGTTGAGCTGAATGCTCTTAAACCCACTCAGGAGAAGATTTTGATGAGTGTTGTTTATCAAGGAATGAGACAGCCTCTGAAACAGCTTTCTAGCTTGAAATTTGAAACATCAGCAAAATTTGATACATTCAAAATTGAAGTGAGGAAAATTGAGAGTGAGCAACATAAAGGAAAACCTTCAACAGCTAAATGTCAAGCAAATACAGAGTCTAAATATGAACTTGGAGAATTAAAAGATCTTTTAAAAGACGTGAACAACAGATTACAGAAAATGGAACAAGAGAAAGGACAACAACAACAACAACAAACACAACGGAAATTACAGCAACAAATACAACAACTGTTACAGCAACAAGAGCAACAACATGCTTCACAGTATGACTTATATCAGCCTAGAGATATGTACAGAGGTCCTAGGAACCTGAGAGGAAACATTAGGAGAGGTACACCACAACCCAGAGGACGTGGACAATACAGACCTGCCAGACCGACAGCGTTCAACACTTTCAGGCCTCAAACAGCATCTTACAATACTAGAAGATGTTATAATTGCAATAAAGAAGGACACATTGCAAGATTCTGTCCGGGAAACTTCCATGATAGGACCTGATGGAAGCAACAAAAAGCAAAATGGTCCTGAATTAGTTGGAGGATCCAATGAATGTACCATCTCTCTAAACACTGTTGAATGCAAAGCATTTCTAGACACTGGGTCATGCATATCAACAATTAGTAAGCCATTTTATGAAAAACATTTAGGACACTTAGATCTTCAGCCAGTCAAAAATATACTCAAGATAGAATGCGCAGATGGCAACCACTTACCATACTTAGGATATATAGAAACAGACTTGGCGTCAGATGGAATACCTGACCTTAATAATCAACCTTGCATTCTTTTAGTTGTGCCTGAAACGCCTTACAATTCAAACGCTCCAGTGCTGTTCGGAACAAACATACTGAAACAGCTGACAATAAACTGTAAAGAGGCCTTAGGAGATCAGTTTTTCCAGAAAGCAGCCTTGACAACTCCATGGTATTTGACAATGAGATGTATCACTCTTAGAGAAAGAGAATTAAAGAGAAATAAAGACAAGCTTGCTATTGTGCGATCAGCTGAATCTACTAAAGTAACGTTAGGACCAAACCAGTCTATTGATGTGAAAGGCTACATCGACAAAGAAATAGATTATCAGCCGACTTGTGCCATCTTACAACCAACAAAATTAATTATCTTCTTTACCAGATTTTGTAGATGTCACTTCAGCTGTCACAAATTATAACTACAAGTGCAAGTAGAAGCCTGTCAAGATCAGAGAAGAACTATTCAGCCTTCAAATTAGAATTCCTTGCTTTGAAATGGGCTGTTACTGAGAAATTTTAAGACTACCTCTCTAACAACAAATTTACAGTGTATACAGACAATAACCCTCTGACATACATTTTATCAACAGCAAAGCTAGATGCAACAGGCCAAAGATGGGTATCGGCTCTCGGAGCTTACAATTTAGATTTAGTATACCGCAGTGGAAAAAATAATGCTGATGCAGATGGAATGTCGCGGTATCCTTATGAGAGAGTAGAAACACAAGAGGGAGAAAATGTTCTATTAGAGGATAGCACCATTAAGACCACATGTTCTAGTCAAACAACAGCTTACATAGAAACAATGCCATCTTGCTCAGTAAACTTAGTAGAAATAACAGATCAGAAAGAGCCATTTGCACAGATTGAGTCGAGAGAAATCAGGAAAGCTCAAAGAGAAGACAGAGTGATTGGAAAATGGTAAAGAGCTGTGTTAGATAGGAGACTACCAGGAAAGTCAATAATATTTCAAAAGAAAGACCATATGATGAAAAAGAGCTTCGCCAAATTCAAAATGATTAGAGGTATTCTATACAGATGCATTCAGGATGGGGACAAAGCAGTTAACCAATTAGTCATACCTGAGATGTATAGAGAGCAAACACTGACAGGACTTCATAATGATGTGGGTCACCCAGGCCGTGATAGGAAAACATCTTTACTCCGTTCTAGATTTAACTGGCCTTGTATCTCTGCAGATATTGAGAAATGGATCAGTCAATGTGACAGATGTTTAAAACGGAAATCAACTACAAATATCAGAGCACCTTTAATTAACATTGTAACAACCTACCCTTTAGAACTTGTCACAATGGACTTTTTATCTTTGGAACCATGCAAGGGAGGTATTGAAAACATTTTAGTGGTCACAGACCATTTCACCAAGTACTCCTTAGCTATACCATGCAAAAACCAGACGGCGAAAACAACTGCGGATGCTTTATACAAGAACTTCATAGTTCATTACGGTATACCTACAAGGCTCCATGCAGATCAAGGTGCAAACTTTGAATCTCAAATCATCCAAGAACTCTGCAAAATCATGGGAATAAAAAAGTCGAGAACAACACCATATCACGCAATGGGTAATGGAACTTCTGAAAGATACAACAGAACTCTTTTAAATATGCTTGGGACCTTAGAACCAGACAAAAAGAAAGATTGGAAACAATATTTGCCATCACTTGTTTACGCCTACAGTTGTACAGTGCACGAAACAACAAAGATTTCACCATTTGAGTTAATGTTTGGCAGAGAACCAAAACTTCCTATAGATTCTCTTTTTGAAGTTGAAACTAGGACAGACAATAGAAGTACAAGAGAATACCTTCACGACTTAAAACGAAGGCTCCAACAAACACAAGAGCTTGTTAGAAAGGTCTCAGAACAGTCTAAGAAGAAACAAAAGGATGTGTATGACAGGAAAGCCGAGGCCTCAAGATTAGATATTGGAGACAGTGTGCTTGTTAGGATTTTAGCCTTTGATGGCAGACATAAGATTGCAGACAAATTTGAACCAGAGGTATATGAGATAACCAACCCAACAGAAGTATTCCAGTATATGAAGTTAGATCACCTAAAGGCATTGTTAAAAAGCTCCACAAGAATCATTTACTTCCAACTGGAAATGCATACAACATTTCTACAGAGGAAGAACAAAAAAGTTACAATCAGAGACAGTAAGAGAACAAACAGCAGCAAAGACAGAAACACCAGTTCCCAGGCCAAGGCCAATACCAAGAAAGAGAACTTCATTGAACGATGAAGTTACAGAGGCTACAAATCCGGCCGGTACTAGACAAGAAAACATAAGAGGAAAGAAGCAGACTGATGGTGTAAAGGAAGATAGAATAAGAGGTGACGTCACAGATTCGGAAGAAGATATAGGAGAGTATGTATCACATACGTACTATGGAGGGGACGCCCTCACACCTGATCTAGAGAGCAGAACTGATGAGGAAGATAAAGGTGCAGAAACAACAGCAACTGCAACAGAGGAGGATAAAGAGACAGAAGAGGCGACTGAAGATACAGGAGCGACTGGAGACACAAATAGTGACACAACAAGAAAGGAAATACGGCAGAATACTTCTGACAATGATACCGGAGAAGACGAACAAGAAGAACCAACCTTGAGACGGTCAACAAGGACCAGGAAACAGCCAGCCTGGTTTGGTGATTTTCATGTTGGACAACAAGTGAACAGGCAAATGGAAAACAGGGACACCAACCTTGCAGTTTTAAATCAGATTATGTCACAAAGGTTGTTAGATGCCTTAGAACCAAATTTGGCACATATTATAATTCAAGCTCTTTTGAAATGATTTTATATTTTGTAATGTTTTGTTTTTAACTTATCTGTGAATTCAGTTATTATTGTTAAACATTAGACGTTGACACAGAAACATGTATTATTTATTTCATGTAATCTAATGTTTCATGTATCGCAGTTATGTAATGTAATAAATTGTATACAATACTATACAGTTTAATAGGAAGAATAATGTTACAGTAAATGTAATATGTCTATATTTCTATAAAATATTGACTCATAGAGACATTTATATAAGATAGCAGATTAGTGTATGGTAATGTCTACCTCAAATGTAATAATGTAAATAGTTGTGTAATACTGTAGTACTGTCTAACTACTTAATGTAATGCTTCTTAGTAGAAATTGTGAGACACAATTTCTTAGGCAGGGAGGCAAGATAAGGTTAGACTTGAAAATTTGTACTGCAGACACTTGTATTTTAACATTTATTTATATACAGTGTAGACTCTATATACAGTGTAGACTATGTAGAGTAATCTGTAACATAAATTATGTATTGCGTATGGATGGAAGTAATTTTTTTTTTTTTTTTACGACTGACGTTAAGTTAAATGACGTGACGTCATTTCACGTACAGGGGAAGTGTGTAGCAGGGTCATTATTTCCCCACTTGTAACCTCTTTCATATTTGTCCCCGTTTTATACCCCGCTGATTTCAGCTCACTACAATTCTCGTGCTATGCGAGATTTGGCGGGAATTTCCACAGTGCGGGCAGAGGTTGTTTGGTTTTCAAAGTGGAAGGCTGTGAAATGTTATGACTGCGCCCTTCTTTTATATATCTTTTATGGTTACCGTAATTATTTACTGGTCAATATGGGATAATGTATCAAGGTAAATGCTGGTTTGATTAATATTCTATTTTAGTAATTATTCTACGTTTCGGCACTTTCGGCTCTTTGTAAGTTTAGATGTTTAGAAATGTATTGTGAATTCGCGATTTATGACGGCGGTCTCAAATCTGATTCTCTATTCTCTGTAATTTATGATCCATTAACATGCATGTAGTTATCAATCTGTACGTTCATATTTAACAGCTTGTACCAGCACAGTTTACAGTTCAGAGTGCAAGAGAGGGACTTTGTATTTTTGGTGTGCATGGCTTACAGTTTACACAGAACTGGTACGTGGAGTAACTCTTTGAGTACCTTGATATTGTATATGTAATTGTTTGTATTGTTTATAATTGTTTCTCGTGTTTTAAGGTATTTTGATGTATTTATATATAAGTATAAATTGACTCGGACCACTGTGCTAAGCTAACTTTTATGTACTTCTGATATGATGTTATTGTTAATAAATCATAGGTAACCGGTTCGAACCAGTGTACTAAGTACAGTTCAGATCGAGACTGGCAGTTAAACAGAACAGAAGTGTAATGGTTGTATTGATAACCAGGTCTCTTTCATAAAGCTTGTATATTATGTTATTTACCTAGCAGGCTCTTGGTTATCTATTTCAGAGCCAGGAAGTCACCACTCCAGCAGGTCTTTATATATTACTGATGTTCATTCAGTATTAAAGAACGGTTACATTTTACGAGGATGTATAAACATTTATCAGGATGTACTAGTAGTTCTAGTCACATATATAGATACGGATATATTAAAACATGAAATGAACCACACCTCTCTCGTTATTCGTGTTGGACTTTAATACATACGAATACCTACGGGATTACGTACTGATATTTGGTAAAGGCGATTCAATGTACAGTGCAAAATTCTAATAAAATTGCTGTATTCATATACATATATTTGAGGTGTTTGGTGTTCATATGGAGCTCCAGCTGCCTATATCAATCGTGAAAAATTTATGAAATATAGAACTCAAATGTACACTACACAATTAGAAAAGTGCTGACCAAATTGATTTCCTGTACGTAACGACTAACCATAAAAAAATAAGTTTAGTCGTTTAATGAGGAGATTGCGTTATTTTTTTTAATTTCTAAGCAGCCTTTGAATACAATTTTATATTCGATGTGTTGCTTTTGCATATTTTACATTGTCTGGCACCATATCTCTGCCTCTTGTTGACGAGAAGCTACATTTGTATCGTGGTTATATCAGCTTTCCTAAAAATTGTTCATTTTTCTGAAGAAAAATACCTCACTAAGTCATAGGTTTGTTTTATTTTATTCTCGGAAAAAAGTTCTAGTAACTGCTCATAAAAAGGCATACAATTATGCTTAACTACCAGGTATAAATTTTGAAATATTATATTATGTTAATTAGGCCAAAAGAAAAAAAATAGCTTGTTTCTGCTAACCCGACTGACCCTATTTTTTTGCCGCCGACCCTAAGACTTTTTTTTTTTTGAAAATTGACTTATTTTCAGTTCTAATTAGTCCATTTCGTTTCTTTGTCACAATTTCGCTTTTTAACTCGGAATATTAAGAACGATGGGTTTGAGGTATGACTACACTAAATCTTTTTCCATAGTCTTACTGTATAACATTTAAGCAAGGTTCGTATACAAAAATATTCGTTAAGTACTTACACCTCTGTAAACCTGTAAAACCGCTTTAGTTACATCCAAAAATGCCCTTTTTTATATGCATAATGTATTACTTTATAGCCAAAATTTAAGCCATTAGGACATCACCCCCTCGTCTATAGGATTTTTGTTTACATTCTGTTAAAAAAATCAATATTTTCAGATAGCAATAGGACACCGTAATATCAATCTGAAAATTCTTAAAACTATTTTTTGTTATGCTCAACCATTGTACTTTCAATTTTAATTCGAGAAAATTTGAGTGCTGCCAATCATTTTGCGCCAATTAGAAACCACAGATAACTAAATGGTCCGCAAGGTCGCTAAACAAATTGGCTGATTCCAAGTCTCACCAATCTAGAGAGTGGTATGGTGGTTGAGTGGTTAACGCTCTGGACTACAAATCCGGAGGTCCCCTGTTAGAATCCAGGGCACTGGAAATTTCAGGGACGCTTTTCGGTGTTTCCCACCCATCTAGAGATGAACTTGTTACAAACCAAGATGTAGTCTCATGTGTATCGGTGCTTTACACCGGGTATATAAGCAAGATACAGTACAATGAAAAAGGATGGTGGACCATAAGGACATCTAACAAACAAATAACCCACTGCTTTAGTAAAGTCATACCTTCAAGTGTGATGCAAATCCAGATCATAACAGTTTATTTAAGGATTAACAGCAGTTAAATCGGCTCCATTCCTCTCCAAAATTAATATGTATTGCCCCCATTGTTTTAGAAAAAAATCCTCTAAAAGTGTTGAAAATCTTTGATATATTTAATCAAGAGTTGGCCAAACTTGTTTTAAAAACATACGTTTCGGAAATTAAAATGCTTCAGAATCATTTCTTGAGACTATTAGATACCTTACATGAAATAGTCTCCTGAAAATAGCCAATTTTTCGTTGGTCACCTATTTTCGTGAGCCCGATTTGTGTTATTATTTCAATATAAAATGGGTTCCAGAGATTAAAAAAGATACTTATACAATGTTTCAATTAAACAGCAGTATTTAAATATTTATTATTTATGTGTGTTTTAACACTTATGCTGCTAATTTATTTCCCTGACACCAGTATTTTTATATAAAATTTTGTTATGAGAAATGTTTATGTTTTCTCTTTATATTTGGCAAAAGAATAAAGTCGTTAACATACTTTATAGTTTTGGTTCTATATTACATTGTTAAACATTATATTTTATACATTTTCTAAAAATTCCCCTTTCTCCTCAGGCTGAAAAAACCCACTGAACAGACAATTTATAACATAGGGTCAATGTTATTTACAATTCATATATCTAGATGGCTTAATCAAATGTCGTTAAAGTAGATTTCCTAAATATTTGCATCCAGCGTAAAAAAAAAAGTTTACCTGCCTACCTACCCTATTTCTTTTCTGGGCCGTTAGTAGAAACAGGTTATTTTTGTTCTTTTGCCTTAGCTACATTGAACTTTCGAAATGTTAAGATAACTTTGTTAATATTGTGAAATGTCCAACGTACATGTACATGTTCCTAGTAAAATCAGCTTCTCAACAATAAATGATATTGCATATACTGAACGATGAAAAGGTCTGTTGTAGAAAAGGAACGTAAGGTTATAAGAAACTGACACCAGCTACATGTACTCACATCAAGAAAACAAGTGTAATCGTCTCTGTAGATAAGGCCTTGCATTTTTCTGTCATTAATTTGTATGATATCATTTCCAATTAATCGTGTGTACATTTGTCCTTGCTTCTTGTCTATATTTATGTCTATATCTATATTTCGAACAGACATGGTTATTTTTGTATCACCTGTTTCCATTGAATAGAAGTCACAGAAGATCTTCAAATCATCTGAAACAATCAAATTTGGTAAATTTCTATCCCCCGCCAAATGCAGCAAATCACACACCAACTGGAAAGTGTTTTGGTTTCAACAAAAAAGAAACAATTTCAAAATTGACCACAATTTGTGTAAGTTACATATACATTAAATCAGTAATACTACTTTCAGACAACAATAATTCTTAAGTTTTTATGGACAATGTGAGAAAAGCACTGCATCCTCGTAAGGACCTTATTTCTATAGAATTTTATTTAAACAAAATTGGTCCTAAAAAGAATAATCCAATGTATACGATGAAAATGATTGTGTTAATCGAAACAGAACAAAAAACATAGGTTCATCAGAGTTACAAAATATATGAAAATACTTTGTATCGCAACATATTACATTTATAAGACATGTCAGCTAATCTAACCATTTATTCAATGTTTTGATGATTTAATGCAATTACACAAGGGATTTGATTTAACTTACATATGTTATACTCCCACGAAGATACAGTTCCTTGCCTTAGCAATTGGTCACATGACGTCGGGGAAACATTAGCACATGATCGTTCGTCACTTCCATCTTCACAATCGGTATATCTGTCACATTCATGTCGTAGCGGTATGCATTTCACAAGATCGCAATGAAATGATTTCTTACAGGAATCTGTAACATTTCAATAACGTGAAATTATGTAATGTTACTACAAGCCTCAAGATAAACTTATAAAAGCTCACCCATTACATCATTTTAGTGTATTCCGAATAAAGGAAAGAAAAGGAAAACACACATTTTTAATTAATATGATACATATTTTAAACTGTACTTCATAATTCATTTAAACTAACAACTTCGATTATTCGCTCTCGAGACTAACTCTAGATGAAATTATTCACGAAGAGATCGATGGAAAGCAAGAGAGAAAGAGGCAATGGGGACATATATGTGTCTTGCTTAAGGACACAACTGCCTTGATACTGGTTGGGGTCGAACCCGGGACCCTCCAATCCGGAGGCAACGCTCTACCACTGCACCACTGAGGCTTCGCCGACACAAATATTGAATTGACTTATTCATTTACAAATTCGTATGATATGTATGGAATCATTTCTTTAACACGTGAGAAGCAAGCATGGATCGACAGTTAAACGAATTCTTTCAGAAAAGATACTCTATTTAAAATCAAATCATCTTATCCATTTTGAGTGCAAATGTATGGAAACATTATATTGAAATGTGGAAAGCCACTTCACCCTTACTTAGCGTGAGAAAAACAAAATTACTTTAACTTATAATACATTATGATGTAGATTAAATACCACAACTATTTGGATTAAGTATTCAAACTTATGAAAACATTGTCAATACAAAAATACCACATTCATTTTCATCACGTTTGTTAAAACAGTCTGGGTTACCATCACATTTGCGGTCGATTGGAATGCACAGACTATCTGCACACTTAAACTCTTCTGATGTACATTCTCGTCGCAGCTCTGTAAGTACAATAGGCATGTGACAAAGAAATGAGGACGTACATAATTCACTGAAAGGACACGCAACAATGCGGTTGGTTCTTACATTGTATGATTATACATTTTTAATTTCGCAACATGAATGGACATAAGATGGAATTTTAAATGCTTTACAGAAGAAGAAAGTGCCCCAGGCGTGTCATGACCGGAGCAAAACACTACAAAGCGACAGTTTCACTTTCGAATGCGATCACGGTTACATGCACGGCTAATTGAAATAGTTCACATGACGTAGTATTTTTTTAAGATGGAGGTATTTTGATGTAACAAATCATATATATCTCGTTTGTACTGTAATCTGTTATACGGATTTCAAGTTCGCTAAGTACACTTGTTACAAGCCATAAACTGTATAAAAATATCAAGCTATTTTCAAATATAAAAATGAAAAAATAAATAGACGTTTTTGCTAAGTTTGAAATACTCATTGGTTTTGCTAATTCATTACAATGTAGAATTTTTGTTTTTAAATCAAGCAATGTAACCATTAAACAAGTGCTGTATTATTTGTAAGCATTTGTAATTTGTTTATTATGTTAAAGGTTTATTTTAATCATTTATTAAAATATTTAATTAACGAACTGAATATTCAGCATTCATATGGATTTCGGTTATTCTGAGGAATTTGGGTATTTCCTTTGTCGAGAGTTAATAATAACTGCCTATTTCATTGGTTCATTAGTATAGTCATAAGACTTTTGATTGGTCTTAGAAAGTTGTTTTGTTGAGGCCCGGCCTGTCTTTTATCTGATATTTACTCATCACTGTTAGATATGATTTTGACTTGATCACACGTTTCAGTAAAATATTGTAGTAGTTTAATCGGGAATTACAGTGCCCGAAAAAACAAATACATTTGTTTTATTTATTTTATCGCACTACTACCTATTGGAACTTTATTATGTGATACTATTGAGCAATAGCAAGTACAAATTTAGCCTTTTCAGGCATAAATGATTAAAAATCGTTGATTATTGTGGACTTGAACTATTTTTCGCGCTTTGGACAGTTTTGTTCTGCGTGGTACATAATTTTACATTTATGGTATATGTTACCATATTTAAGTTGATTTCGTTAGTGTGATGTCGGGAAAAGAAAGAAGGCGTGCTGAAAGAAAAGACTATAAGAAAATGAACGACGGCATCACTGAGGAGTTAGACACTGTTGGTATTCCAACAGAAGGAAGTAAAAGTGACGGTTTTTTGAAGACCGAGGGCGCTTATAGCATTGTAGATATCCCTGTTGGGGCCTCTGGCGGAGACGAGCCGCAACAACAACAACACTTTGAAAGTGAAAGTGAAGAATAGGAAATGCAAAAGTTGAGATTGCAGATTTCAGAGGTCGAGACAGGGAAGAAACGTTTACTGAAGGACAAAAGAAAAGAAGAACTCAAAAAACAACTTAAAAACAAACAACAAGAAGTTCAACAGCTCAAAGGTAGGCACATCAATTCCGATATTTTTGCTAATCATTTACCTCCAACACCAACCCCGAAAGTTTCTGGAGTATCGGATATCGTAAAAAATCAAAGCGTTACGATCAATACATTGAGAAAAGATAAAAAACTTAAAAAGAAGGTTAAGAAACAAATGAATCAATTGGGTCTTATGGATTCAGATTTAGATGTGTCCGGTTCGGACAGTACAAGTTCTGATAGTGATTCTAGCTCATCTACTTCATCAGACGGGGAAAGCATCAGTGAGGACAATTCAGATGTTAAATCACATTCAAAGAAGGGTTCTAGTAGACATTCGAAGTAATCTAAAAAATCTAAAAAGAAAAAATCTGGTATTAAGGCCAAAAGTTCAGATAAAGTGAAAAATTCTCAAAAATATCCTCACTCTCAGCTTAGATATGAGTTTGTTAGTAAGAATATTACCTTTCAGGAGTTAAATTTGAATTTATTTGTGGCAGGGGAACTGGAAATAATTTCGAGTAAACAAATTAAATCAAAAGAGAGAAATGGTAGAACAAAACTACTCAAGAGGTTAATGTATTTGAGTTCCACTTACAATTTGGCTATTCTTAAATCATACTATGCTGCAGTTCTTAGAGAAATAGAGCTAGGCGAGAAATCTTGGTCAGATGATTTTCATTACCTTGAGATAGCTACATGTATCCTCAACAAAACTAGTACTGCTTCCAAAAATTCATCCAAATTTCAAAGGTAATCCTCAGGGTAAACCAAAATATGATGAGAACAAAGAGGATGCTTATGTTTGGTTCTGTTCTCCTTATCAAAGGAATAAATGCCAACATAAGACGGCTCACACCATTGTTGTTCAAGGTCAAATGAAGTTTGCGCAACATAGTTGTGCTACATGTTGGCAAAAAGATCACAAAAAGTTGAATCACCCAGAATGTTCTTCTGCATGCACTTATTTGTCTGCTTGACAATTCATGTCTGTCTCAGAGATGAAATTTGAAAACAAAATTGATGATTTGTTTTTACCAAAATTTTGTTATAATTCAAAAGCGCAGGAAAACAAAAAAAGTCAAGCTAATGGCAACGTTAAAACAGCTTTTAACTCTCACTCGTTTAGTTCATGTGATATCTGTTGTTCAATTAAAAACAGTCCGAGCTTTTTTGATGTTGAAAATAAAGTTAGAATTCATGAATTAGTTAAAGGGAACCGAAAGTCAAAAAAAAAATTATTCCCATGTTGTAGTCCGTACAATTTAATACAGAATCGCTTATTTGCAATCAAAATTAATGCGATATTAATTTTGATATACTTGATTTAAAACGTCAATTTTTAGCCGGTCGGTCGCTCAATGTAATCCGCCATATTTGCTTTATAGAGTCACGTGACCCACTATGTGTGACGTCACACTGCGCTGATCGGTTTCGGAGACCAGCGACCGCTACCTTTTTCTTTTGATTGCTGATAGCATATAATTGAAATTTTCAGTTGATCCATAACAGAAAAAACTTTTATTATCTATTACGAGCTTCTTTACCATTGATGGCCTTTCACAGTTTTCACGACAAATTCCTTTCGATCCTACATAATTAGATTTTTAAAGGACCGATAATTGCAGCGCAATTTTCACCCGTTACTTATAAACAAATGAGACAAAGTGCGAAGATTAATTTCAATTTACGTCAAAAGTATTTGTGCAGCATTTGCAAGTAAAACACATATTTTATAATTGATGATCACGGACTTGTACCGTATAATTTTGAACCCGAGTACATGGAGTAAGAAATATACGGTTCCTGACTCTGTAGAGAAATTTATGCAATCTAAATACACACCAGATCCCTCTTTGTTACATGGGGACAAAATATAGATGATCGTGTTAAAATCATTTATATATTATCGCTTCATATTGATATTGATTGTTCTCTTTTTTTTCAAGTTGTACCGAGTCAATTTTGATACATGTGATGCAATAAATTTACATGTGGTTATATCTTGTTTGTGTTTTCTGCACGTGCTAAAAGTGCCCCTAGAATGCACCAGATGCAATGTTAGATTTCATTTTTTCCGGGGAACCCCCTAGCACAACTGTGCGTATACTTCATTTTTATCCGGGTACGCCATTTCATAGAAAAACGTTTCATCAGAGTACAGAATTTTTGTCATCAACAGCAAAAATGGTATATTTTCTGAACATTTGTAGGGATACTGGAAACTTTCATTTGCTGAAATGTTTTTTTTACTAAGGCATATTTATGTTAGATGACTAAATAATATTTTTATGCAAACTTGATCATACATTATAAATGTTACTCGAAGGTTAGTGACAAATAATGTATATGTATAAACTTTATATCGGCCTATCATTCATTAAATATATGGTTAGTTTTAATCACAGTGATAAATTCATATGTAAATTACCTCGATCGTGCACATCCAAAAATGTTGCATAATTTAAATTGGGCACTCTGCATTTTGTTGTGTAATTATCAAATGCAATTGACCAGTGTGCAATATGTAATAATGTGTGACCAGTTAGATTGTTGACAGGGGGTCGCCAATTAACAACAAATCATATCGCATCTTTTGTTGTGAAATATGCCCTTGGGCTATATCCAATCAAATTCCTTCAATGGTTAGAACCACGCTAATTATTTTCCATGGCAACGTTGTCAAAATGAGATATTGTTTGTGTTTTGATTTTATTGAAAGCGAAAATTTAATTTTAAGGAATTTAAAGAAGATCAGCTTTCAGTGTTCCGCAACATGTAAGTATCTTCTATATTATCTTTTGCACATTTACTGTAACAACATGATTTTTGGAAACTATTTTGAATATAAATGCCAGCCTTTTATATAGACTAGAATCTAGATCTAAAAAAACAAATCTGTGTCTTAAATAATAGCATATGGTCCTGTAATAAAATACGTTTCGTTACAGTAGTTTCAACCTAACATTCTCGTAAAATGATGTGTTTCGGCATGATTTAGTTATACGAGAAAAGTTGTGCACTTGGGAAAATCTATATGAAGATGGCATAAGTGTGAAATATTTAAATTCTTAATCGTAATATTAGAAACTTAAAGAAAATGATTAAAATATATAGATCATTTCACAAAAGCCGAATGTAAAATGCATTTCTGTCTTGTCATGCATGATATTTCACCGAACGTCATTGAACAATCATTTTCAAGATATTTTTTTAAGAAAAACCTGACATAAACATCGCTAAGACATTGTAATAAGTAAAAATGTACAATGTATTATATGAAATGGTTTGCCTCAAAACGGCCGACATCCAGTTAGCAGGTGCGTGAAAGACCTCGATGTACTTCCGTAATTTAGACAGCGCAGTGTTACGTCACATCTGGTTACTTGGCGCAGGCGCAATAAGGCTTTAAAGCTATCAATGGCGGCGTCCTTAAACCAGATGGAAATCACGCAATTTCAATGAAAAATTGAATAAATCATTAAAACGCAGTTGACCACATTCAAACGCATTTTTGGAAATGAAATAAAATGACAGGCTCGTTTGAATTTCGCTGTCGAGTTTTCTGACTTTCGGTACCCTTTAAACAATCGGGAAAATTTAATTTTGAGGGTTGTCGTATCAGAGTCAATAATAAGATTGACACCAATTATTTAAGACACATGTTAAAACATTTTGGTTACAAGGACTTGTTAGTGTGTGATCTTATTGAATTTGGTTTTCCAATTGGGTTTAGTGGAGATGAGAACATGTTACCTTCTATGAAGCCTATGTGGCAGTATAGAAACTACAAAGGTGCTGAAGAATTTCCTTCACAAATGCAGGACTATTTTGTTAAAGAAATGAATGAAAATGCCATTATTGGTCCATTTAAGTTAAACCCATTCAGCAGTAATTTATTAATTTCACCCTTGAACACAGTCCCTAAGAAGGAGGTCAACGACAGAAGGGTTATACTTGATTTGAGCAGTGCTTCACAATGTTCAGTGAATAGTTATGTAGATAAAGATGTTTATTTAGGTGAATCTGTCTCTTTAATTTTTCCCAAAATCGATGACTTTGTACATTTAATACTTGCCAAAGGACCAAACTGTTACTTGTTCAAAAAAGATTTATCAAGAGCTTATAGGCAAATAAACATTTGTCCGTCAGATTATAATTTAGTCTCATTCGTATGGAAAAAGCATATTTTCTGTGATGTTGTTTTATCAATGGGACTTCGTAGTGCAGCTCAAATTTGTCAGAGGGTCACAAATACCATAGCCTTTATTCTTCTAGGCTTAGGCATCTCCATTCTTAATTATCTTGATGTTTTAGCAGGCGCTGAAAAGCAGCATAATGCACAATTTGCTTATTTGACGCTGGGTCAAGTTCTTTCAAGATCAGAGATTCAGGAATCAGTTAATAAGAGTTATCCCCCTTGTCAAATAATGTCCTTTTTAGGTGTCCTTTTCAACACTGTTAAAATGACCATGGAAATCACACCGGAGCGGTTAAAAGAGATTTCTGAATTAATAAAAATTTGGTTTTAAAAAGATAGCGCCTGTTTAAAAGATGTTCAGCGGTTGTTAGGAAAATTAAATTCTGTGGGAGCCTGTGTTAAACCAAGTAGGATTTTTGTGAGTAGATTACTCCGTTTGCTAAAAGAGTTGTATAAATTAGATAGTTTACATCAGTCAGTAATTCCTGTTGAAGTTAAGAAAGATCTATTATGGTGGAATGAATTTCTACCAATTTACAATGGTATTTCTTTGATATCCTTGGGTAAATGGTCAAATCCTGATCAAATATTCTCTTCAGATGCTTGTTTAGATGGTTGTGGTGGTTACTGGGAAGGAAATATTTTCATGCTCCATTTCCACCAGGTATTTTGAACAGAGAATTGCATATAAGCGCCTTGGAAATTTTATCCTTAGTAGTTTGTATGATTCTGATTTTGAGTTTAAAAATAATTGGTGATAACTTGTTTCTTTACAGAGTCACAAATAAAAGTTTTAAAAGACGATCTCACACGGTCAAACAGACAGGCCTATGCTGAAGGATCGAGGAGAAATTTAAAAATTCAGTGGGAATCATTTCTTTTGTTTTGTACTTATTTTAAGTTTTGTGCCTTACCAGCAGATACGGAAACTCTGCAGTTATATGCTCAATTCCTGAGTAGAACTTTCAAGTCTGTAGAGTCAATCAAAAATTATATCAGTGGAGTCCGAATTATGCATTTACTGTTAGGGGGCAAGACAGAACACATCAATAATTTTCTGTTGAATTTATCATGAAAAGGTATTTCAAAAACAAAACTTCACATGGTTAAACAAGCTCAGCCTATGACACCTTGGTTACTTTTAAAGATCTACAGTGTTTTGGATTTTTCTTCTCATGATGATCATGCATTTTGGTGTTTATTTTTATTTGCATTTTTTCTGTTGGCTAGGAAGTCCAATCTTGTGCCTACTACAAAACAGGATTTGTCTAATCCCAAATTTTGTTAAGTGGTGATGTTAAAGTTTCGAAATTGGGTTTACTAGTGACAATGAAATGGTCTAAAACGATACAAAAAGGAGAAAGATTACTCCAAGCTCCGTTAACTCCTATTAAAGATTCACCGTTGTGTCCTGTAAATGCATATTTTAATATGTTAAAAAATATTCCTAGATTAAACTCTTCTCCTTTGTTTATTTAAAAGTCAGGGAAGGTTATTTTTTTTATACAACTTATTTACAAAGATTACGCCTTAGTATTGAAAGAGCAGGTCTGGATCCTTCAGAATTTTCCACTCAATCGTTTAGAAGAGGTTTGGCAACCCTTGCCTTTCAAATGAATCTACCAGCAGATGTTATTCAATTATTGGGTGACTGGCAATCCGATGCTTATAAGAAATACCTTGACTTTTCTTTAGTAGATAAAGTAAGGGTGTCTAAATTCATTTCTAGTAAGATTCAGAGTGAGGATTATGAGACTTTTCATCAGTCAATGTAGTGAATTAATGTTGCATGATTGGTAGTTATCTTTGTTCCTAAAAGGAGAAGATTGCCTGTTTACAGTTGGACGAGTAGACCTTCTGGACAGGTTGTGCCTTGCTATCTAAATCATGCTACTGATATTCTCTGCATTGACTATTGTTTTTAATGGAAAGATAATTATATATTTTATATAATGTTGTATTTTATTCGGTATTGTACATTTATGAACATGTTACTAATTTTTGTTCTCTTTACAGACTGTCGTAAAGTCATAATCGTTGGTGATTCAATCATCAAGCATATACCACCAATTGAAGGAGTTACAGTAAAATCCTTTCCTGGAGCCACTATAGGGAAAATTCATTATCTTGTTGACAAGGGAGTTTTATCCCTAAATGGTTTTGATTACATCATTTTGCATATAGGTACCAATAATATAGCTCAGAATAGTTGTATGAGTAATATGACAACATATTTAACCAATCTTTTGGCTAAAATACGGTTAAGGTTTAAAGATATTCATATTATTGTTTCCGCCATTCTTCCAAGTCCAGTTGATATGATGGTTACAGAGCATAAGGTAAAACAATATAATGAATTTTTGAATTCTCAGTTATCTAAAGATTTGAATTTCAAATTTGTCAAGTCATACCGACCTTTCTTTCACTGTGGCAAGGTCAAACGGCATTTCTTTGCAAAATTGGACGGTGGTTTGCATTTAAATCTTGAAGGATCTTCTAGATTGGGTTATTTTTTCAAAAGGGTCATTTGTACACTTTCCTACTAAAATCCTAGAATGGCAGATCTTTAAATGTACACTGTAGATTCTGTAGTAGATAGCATATCAAGTTTTTGTTAAACAAAGATACTTTGCCTTGTAGATGCATAACACAAGAAAGGGTCCAAATGTTTGTGGCCTTATAATTACCGAGTCACTGAGGTAGGAACATGTTAAAGTTTGTTATCAAGCTTTGCTTTTGTTTTTATAAATCATATCCTAAACATGTGACTTTTTGGCTAATTCAATTTAACATCTTGTTTTGCACGGGTGTGACTGAATTTCATTTTTCAAGTTAGTTTAAAATATCTTTAATGTCACATAGTTTTTAGGGTATGATTAATTCATTAGGTTTTTCTTGTGTTTTTTATTTAGTCAGTTTGCTAACTAACCCATTGCCTTCAGTTTACTGACATTCATTTATATTATTTTATATTTTGCGATTTTGTTTGTTTTCTCTTGCCTTTGTTTTGCTTGTTTTTGGCTGAAATTTGGCGGGTATTTATCAATTCAATAGTGTATTTTCAATTATAAGTAAATCTATATTACATTGTGTACGTGTGATCTGTATATTTGGCATTAAGTATAGCATTATGAGTTAGTCTTGCTTATTAGCCATTTTAAGTAAGGGAAGTTAATTGGTTTATTTTAATCATTTATTAAAATATTTAATTAACGAACTGAATATTCAGCATTCACATGGATTTCGGTTATTCTGAGGAATTTGGGTATTTCCTTTGTCGACAGTTAATAATAACTGCCTATTTCATTGGTTCATTAGTATAGTCATAAGATATTTGATTGGTCTTAGAAAGTTGTTTTGTTGAGGCCCGGCCTGTCTTTTATCTGATATTTACTCATCACTGTTAGATATGATTTTGACTTGATCACACGTTTCAAGAAATTTATTTCTTTGACCCACCCTCCCTCCGACAGATTTCAGTTATTTATTATGTTGCATTGAAATTTTGTTTTATTGGTTGATTATGAGTTATTTACATATCCTTAAGAGATATGTTGAATAAAAGCGTGAATTCTTTAATTGAATTCAAGGTTTTTGATATTGAATAAACTCGTGGTTCTTAATTAATATTATTCAAAGAAAGAACAGTCCAATTTATTTATAGAAGGAACAGTGTAATTTTCTATGATGATTCGAACTGTGGAGATGTGAATAGTGATGATAACTTGTTGAATTGTGTGTATTTGATATAACGATGATTTATTGAACTGTGTGAATTTTATGAAGTCGTTGAACTGTGTGAATTTGATGAAGTCGTTGAACTGTGTGAATTTGTTTGATCGGCGGGTATTTATCAATTCAATAGTGTATTTTCAATTATAAGTAAATCTATAATACATTGTGTACGTGTGATCTGTATATTTGGCATTAAATATAGCATTATGAGTTAGTCTTGCTTATGAGCCATTTTAAGTAAGGGAATTTAATTCTATCGATTTGTGGAAATTAATAAATCATAAATTTATCAGTGACTTTAATTAAAACGCTTATTAGTTCAGAAAAATAACGGTGTTTTATTTCGAATGTTGTATGAGCATGCTTTTGAGGATCTTACATGGCCTGCTGTGGAGGACAGAGGGAAAGCGGGGAGATAGGAGGAACTGAGCGAAGCCATGCAGTAGGCCATGCAAGTTCTTTTTTCTTGCATACTTTATATGATATCATTGCAGTTTCTACCAGAAAACCGCTTTAAATAGGCCCTACTATGTTAAGCCGTTAATCAAAACTTTATGTGGATTAAATATAATTCCTCGCATGGAACCCCTTTGCGTAGGAAATTTGGTAGGTTTACACGTGAATAAACCACTGTTTAGGTTTCTAGCGCTAAAAAATATAGTTCTTGATCGCATCCAAAACTATACTTTATTTACGTTGTGAAACAAAAAATATTAACTAAATCCTAAACACAAATTTTTGACGCACGTCCAGTTTATTTGATTAATGCGACTATATATTGTACCATCGACATTTACTTTATTAACTTATTTTGTTGACGTCATTTATCAAGAGAAACTGTGACGTCATTTACCGCCATGTTTTGTTTTGTGAAACGTATGAATGCAGGTATGTTCTTTGAAATGTGAATAGATTCTGTTGCTATACATTTCTTAAATCTGATCCTTTTGCTTGTGACACCATAAAAAGCACCATTTCTTTTCGCAATCAACTCTCGCTTCAAAACTACATGGATATTCGTTACCAAAAATTTTTCGAAATTTGAACCGTTAGTGCGTACCCTGAAAATACTAACCACTCCTAAAAATGAAATTCCTGTACCGTTTACTTGAACAATTGTGTACTTTCTTATGAGACCTAAGTTTACATTTACGTAAAACATTCTTATCTTTCACATGTAAACCGCCGTGAAACGTATCTCGGATATATAGTGTTCCAGGTACGATTTGAATACACGAAAGTAGTTCGGATACTGTCACGTAAGCCCGAGAAAAGTATAGGCTGATCTCTTCCCTCCGCGTGCTGGGATCCGCCAGTACTTTCCCCGAGGGTATGCAAGAAAACCTTGTCCAAATAAATGCTACATTTGTACTTCTAATATGTACTTATTGTGAATTCTCAACAGAACAATACCATAGGAACTGGACCTAAAATATATATCAAACTGCACAATATGATAGCAAAAACATTTAAATTCGTTTGAATTACCACTGAAGTCTTTCTCGGCTGCAAAGTCGCACACGTCAGAGGGACAGCTATCATCATTGCATGAAGAGTTATCTTTGCTTAAGCCTGCAAGATATACAAAAGCCATGCTTAATGGTGACTAAAACTGATAGTTTTGAATGTTTATTCTTGCACTTCAGCCAAGAACTATGAAAATATAAATAAAACAAGCAAAACGAAAGGAAATAAAAGAAAATTAAAATGAATGGAACTTTTGGTACATTCATTAAAGTGTTATTTTTATTACTGCTCATTAAACATATAAATACACATGAAAATGTACCCAAGGTAACAATGTATGTGATTGATGAATTATGGTAGTTATGAAGTTCAACACAGATTTATAATCTCTTACGTAGTTTGTGTCGTTCTTTTCCGGAGTTGCTTTGACTCTTTGGTGTTTTTGCTGTTAGTGACAAATCTAACTTAATTATATATACATCACGCCATACTACATGAAGTGATAGAAATACGTTTTTTTTTTTTGGTATTCAATCTGAGACAGTCTTACATGGTGAACTAACTTTCTTAAGACTGACACTTTGATATATATGCAAAAATCATTTGTTGTTATTCATATCTGTAAATTACAAAACCATATGTATTGTTTATCTTCCAAGGCTCATGGTTGACATTCAATTGTGTATCTGAACCAAGATATACCAGTTAATATGATGGTTTTGTTAATGTTGAATCTTTATATTAAAACTACCTATAGGATGAACACAGTTAATCTGCATAAATCGGAATACATGTAAAAAAAAATTGGGTCATGCTAGTACATTGTGTCTGTCATCAACACTACCAGCAGCAATGTAGTTAAGCATGTACAAATGTATTAATGCTGGTAAAAACAGTTGGTGAATTTCTATTTCACATTTAAGGACGCATTCT
>JAFMSR010000004.1:32964034-33000906 GCA_022818135.1 Saxidomus purpurata
CGAATGGAGAAATGAAAGCGACCTAATAATCTGATTGGTTAGCTGGTCAGTATGATGTCACGGCGAATCTGAGAAAAATATCAAGTAAGCATTTCTGCTGCTTTCACTGTATTTATCAATGAGGTACAACAATGCTAATGTGCACAAAAGTTGTATCGCTGGAATAAATTTATAGCCTAATTAATTTGGAGTTTCAGTGTCACCCCTTCCACAGATCTGATATTTTATAACTGTCATAGTCTCACAATTTCCACTTCGAAGGCAAACCAATTTTACAGGTTGACATTTTACAGCTGTCCGCCTTCTATGTCTCACTTTGATGTGCAAATAGCTGGGAACACATCCCCAACAAAATTCTGTCGGGCACTTATAAACGCAATAAAATCCAATATTTGAATGTATTTATGATTTAACATGATAGGATTAAGTTTAAAATGATACTAACTCAATTCTAAGTTACGTTTTCCTATTTACACACTTGTATCAATCAGAAGAAATATAAAAATAAATGGCATATCATGCTGTATGTGTAAACTTGCATGTTTAGGTTTCAACCTTGGTAAACAATTAATAGCCACAAAGTTTAGAATTAATAAACTCTTCGAAGATTGTTCAAATTAAGACTTCCGTTATAAATCGGATCCACCCTGGGTCTAACTTGATTTTAAATTAAGAAATGTAGGACGTTCTTAGGGAAAATTCTTGCCTCGGACCACAAGGCCGTGAGCTTAAAAATTTAGTTTGTAGCACTGCCTAGTGGTCAAGTACAAAAATTATTAAATCATACCCTTTGGTCCAAGTTCTTGTGTTTTAAGCTACAGCAATGGAGTTGGAATTGTCCGTTTGGGAAGCTGCAGCAGTGTAATTTTAATAATATGAACAATTTTGCATGTTGAACGTTGACATATACTTATCGCTGTATGCTATTACTACTATTCTTAATGAAGACATGAAACATAGTCTTTGTACGAAACTTATTCCGAGAAAATCAGTGAACATGAGTATACATTTAGTTTGCAACAAGTCAGCTGTTGTTGTTGTTCGAGATGTAAAGAAAAAGTAAAATGCCTGGGCTAAGAAGAAAAGAGAGTTAAAACTGGACTGTAAAAGAAGACTAGAAAAAGTGGATATTGATTGACGAAATTTATTAACCCTCCTCGCCTGTATACCTCCAAGGGGTGGGGCCAGTGTTATGACCTTGGGTGTTTGTGTTTTAAAGGTTTGTATTTCAGCTACTGTAGACGGTAATATAAGCCCTAGAAAATACATTGACATGCTTGACAATAATATTTAGCTGGTAATTGCATGGCATTTCCCAAAACATTACAATATATATTCTCGAGGACAATGCCCTGGTTCAGAGGCCATACAGTACAGACCTACATGATAATTAATAATATAAATCTTGGTGACCGGCCAGCACACACAACTGATATGAATACCATTAAACTTTCGTCTACTTCTGTTCTATGCTTTGTGCTGTGTTTTGGTTATATGTTGTACTTTTGCACTTGGCAACACTTTTCATTTATGAAGTTTTCTCATATTTAGAGGTTTCATTCTTCTGTGTTAAAGTGTGTTGGTGGTGTATCGGGATAACTGCATTTAATTCATTTTTATTTTCATTTGTGAATAAAGCTAGTCTTTCTATTTATTGATATCAAATACAATTAACATATCAAAATGGTATTTTGCCACTTGTGATATTTGCAGAACAACATCTCACATTTAATTGGAGGAGATCTCAAACTAGTATTGATAACGAACGATTTGAAAAAACAATCCATTATTTATGTGGAAGTGAGGAATGGATATTTATTTTGTCTAAATGTGATAACATCATAGACTGTATTGATGCTTCCGACGAGACGAATTGCGTAGAGCTTGACACAGGTAATCATATCATAATAATTAACATGTAAAATTCTAACCTCTTCCCAACAAATGGCAAAGGAATGATTTAGAAGAAACTTTTAGTTTGATTTTGCTGCCCTGGTCAAATATTGATTTTAGAGGAATATATGTCATATGACCTCAGCACAACGTATATGCCACTTATGATAATACATTTTGTTGTTATAGTAATTTATGTTTAGTTTACAGAGAAGGTTCATTTTGTACAACTTTGATGATGATTGTGCAGTCCTAACTATCGTAAAATCGAAGTATGGTGTTTGGCCCAGTATTCGTGGTAGGTCCAGAATTCGTGGTATTTAGACAGTTTTTTCTGTCCCCATTGCTCACATTAAATAAAACCACTGAAGTAAACCAAACTGTAAATATGTTCCAGTTGATGTTTTCCGTTGATGTCCGTTACGAAAACTTGATGTTCTTATACCTTAAGTGTTGCTTCAGGTACTCCCAAAGCGAGTCTATACATTTTTATTATTATTGAAATGATTGCTTTTTTTAAAACTGTTACTGGAGGTATAGATGACTGTTTGTTTATATGTAATCAACTGATATTGATTCACAAGCTATAAAAATATAATTTTAAACGAGATTCTGAAATATCATACGGGACACTTCTGTTGCAATGTAACTTTTTGGTAGACCCACGAATTCTGGTGCACATATTCCTGTGACGTCAAAGGTCAACACACTATATTTTGGAAGCTGTGTAAACAATTTGACAATCAGTAGAAATAAAGAAAGTCGTATGTTAAATGTTAGATGTTCTTGGTTATATTTTGACCTTGGTTGTTTCTTTGTTAAATTTATTGTACTCTGTAGTGTTATTAAAGGTTCTAATTACCACGAAAACTGGGCCAACCAGCATACATGTAATGCGAATGTAGCAGGCGATGTTTTTTATATCAAGCTTTGCATCGGCATTTCAAACCTCAATCTGATACTATTTACAATCAATCCATCGGTTATATGTCTTTACTAAACTATTCAGGTATTACATGCATTGCTTAAGTAAGTCACATGACCAGTATTTCAGATGCAAAGTTAAGGCAACCATTGGCCCTGTCACTAAAGCATATTTCTTAAACTATTTGTTTTTACACATGTTTTCGTCAACCTTTACTTCTTTAAATCCACACAAATTTGAAAATACATCTGAATGTTTGACTTGATAATTTTTAGGCTAGGTTCAAAATTGGGTTACCTGGGATCAGAAACTAGGTCATCAGGTAAAGTCAGGGTCAAACGTTTCCAAAATTCTATTATGCACGTTTTTTACCCAGTCACTTTGAATATTAGTCAAAATGTTTTCTTAAGGATATCAATATATAATATAGATATAAATAGATACAGGTTTGAGAATTGGTAATATAGGGTCAACAACTAGGCCAAAGGCCACAATATAGAAAGAAAAACATTGTGAACATATTTGACACCCAGTCATCTTGAAAAAGTATCAGACAGTTTGTCTCGAACAACTATATATTAACTTCAAAACTGGGTAACCTTAAGTCAAAAACTATGTCGCATGGTCAAGTCAAAGCACTCAAGATGCCATATTTGACGAAAAATCATCCGGAAACTTGGTTAAATTGCTCGTCTTCATATACTCTAGGTCAGGATTGAAACGTTTGGTTATAAACTAGGTCACTCAGTCAATACGGTTTTGCACAGAATTACCATTATTGCATACTCTAGCGTTACATAGTATAGAGCACAAACAGGTATAGTTTGGCATATGCGGAGGCACTCTTGGTCCCTTAACGAAAGTGTTGTACATTTGTCTACGTATCATTAATGACTACATTTATTGTAATCCTATGATTATCGTGTTGTATTAGATTTTTTATTGACTATATTTTCTAAAATATGTTATTTTCATACAGTTTGAATTTTTTTACTACAATCTGAGAGCGAGCAGCTTTAATACACAATTTAGCATATATAATGGTTAGCACATTATTAATGAAATATTCAAAGGTGTTTGATTTTTCTTTCAACGTGAGTTCAGTGTTGATTTATGTACATAAATTACTCAAAAAAGGTACTCTTGCTAAAGGCTGAGAAAATTTAACACTAGATCTATTTCTCTGCCATAAAAAAAAAAACAATTTATTTTAGTGATACGTGACAAATCTTTCTTCATTCATAAACAATTATAAGATATATCACGTGTTTTAAGGATATTCAATATGGATTAATGTTTTGGTTAAAATAAAACAGAAATATTCATTTTTTGTTATTTCTATACTAAATTATTTGATTATGATAAACCTGTTCAACTGACACAAAAGTCGCTGGAGTGAGAACCAATGTTTTGCAAATATAATAGTCCGAGGTATCAAAATGTTGTAAACTATGACTGTGAAATCATATTTTTAAAACGAAATGAATAAATGCTTTTTAATAATATATTTCCTTGGTGGGTAATAAACACATTACAACCATAAACAACTGAAAATCTGCAATAAACCAACTATCGCAACATACTTCTATAAATAATATTTATTGTCCTATTATTGTATAATGACACCTTATCAGATAGGGCATAGTCTGAAAAGCTGAATAAAACAGTTTAAGGATCATACAGCCTGCTGTTTGGGGAGGTCACTTATGAAGGAGCTTTAATTATCTTTAAGCATGTATACCATAACCTTTTATATTCTAATTGTAGAGAAAATGAATGACGGACTATAAGAAGTTGCAAAATGTTGCCGTAACACTGAAATATATAACAAACATCCACAACTTCCACAGCTTAATGTGTATAGATCGGCAAAGATAATGTGTTTAGCTCACCTGAGCACAACATGCGCAATGTGAGCTATTATGATCGCCCTGTGTGCGTTGTCAGTTGTCATCGTACATCATCAACAATTTGCTTCAACCAGCATCTCCTCCCAAACTGCTTAACTGCTGTTCAAAGAATTTTATCCCATGCAGAACTCTCGTAGCAACGTCTGTGGAAAGGAAAATCTTTAAAAGTTTCTTCTTCTAAAAAGCCGTAATAAAATATTCTTGTCTCACCCTAGAAGGCATATGTCTTAGATATTTACTAGATAGCATTTCTTAATAGTCCTCTACTAAGAGTGTTAAAATCATGACCTTCGGGCCAAAATAGATATAAAGGAGACTCTTTTAAAACCTTCATGTCTCAGACAGTGACTCTCAGAACTTAGATACTTGGCTTTTGGCAATGCTTAGTGCTTCTATTCAAAGAGTGTTCAACTCATACTCCTTGGCACCCGAGGTCATTGGACCAATTAACCTATTTCCTTGATGTATTTAGAGCTACGCTATACTGTACTCTTACTTTGTTTTCTATACGCTCTTGTTGGTCTAGTATAACAACAAATCGTAGCCAGGTGAGCAAAATAGGGTCATAACCGGCCTCTTGATAATTAGCTCACCTAAGCACAAAGAAAGCACTAGGATCGTTGGTTCTGAAAATTGGTCAGAATATTCGTCGTGATAAATTCTAGATCAAGTTCGTAACTAGGTAATGTGGGATCAAAATTATTGTCACCAGTTGAAATAATATAAAAACCTTGTAAACGGTCTAGCAGCCACATTTGACCCCCCCCCAGCCATCATAAAAGTGTGTCAGAATGTTTGTCTAAAGTGTGTCAGAATGTTTGTCTCAAAGATTTCTAGACTAACTTGAAAACTGGGTCATATTGGGTCAAAAACTGGGTCACTCAGTCAGGCCATAAAAATATCTTGGCAGAATGTTTGTTTTGATAAACGTTGGGGAATTTTTGAAACTGGGTTACGTAAGAGGTGAAATTTACGACAATAAGTCAAATCATACGAATACCTTGTAAACACTTTTGAGGTCACAAAATCAATCCGACAATTAATCAGATTTGTCCAGCTTGAACTCCGTCATGTGGGATCAAAATAAGGTCACCTGATCAAATATTAGAAAACATTCTTAACACTCTAGAGGCCACATCTGACAACCAATCATCTTGAAAGTTGGCCAGAATGTCTGTCCCGGTGGTTTCTAAGGTGACCACGAAGGGTCAAAAACCAGGTCAGCCAGTCAAATAATAGAATAAAAAACAGTGAAAAGTGTAGAATCCAATCCGCATTATATACCCAATTATCTTGAAACGATGTTTTAATTTTGGTTTTCATAAACTCTAGGTCAAGTTTAAAACTTGATCACGTGGGGTAAAAGAACTATGACACCTGATCAAATGATTGAAACACCTTGTGAGCACTCAATAGGCGCCATATTTTTAACTCAGAGATGATGTAAGTTGGTCAGAATGTTTGGTTCGATGAACTTGAGGACAAGAATAAATTAAGGTCACGTGGGACCAAAATCTAGGACATCAGATCAAATAATTAAAAAACCTTGTGAGCACGATAGAAGCCACACTTGTACCCTATCATGATGACAGAATATTTGATTTGGTGAGTACTGCTTACTATAAGTGGCGGTACCTGCGTAAAAGCCAAACATTTTGAAAGAAAGCATTACAGGCAAGTTGTTTAATACAATTTTAAAAGATGTGTTTACTGGAGATGAAATATTGATTTTCAAGATACCAAAATGCATAAAGAAGTTATAAGTCTTGCAAAAACAAGAGCTGTCCCTCACAAGTGACGAATGCCCCCGAAAGAAGCGTCTCACAGTTTGTGCTCTCTCCATGCGCTCAAAAATTGTGCTATGTTATTTTAAAATCCTTCCATGCATGACAGAGTTACCATGCTTACAGTATTTCATTACTTTTAAACACCAAGTTTGACCATGACCTTTGAGAAAAGGACATGGTTTTTGCACACAACACATTGTCTGATGTACTGAAAATGTCACTAGGTCAAAAAAATAGCATTCTATAGGTCACATTAGACTTCTAATCATCTTGCAACTTGGAAAAAATGTTTGGCTTGATAAGTTTTATTCTAGTTTGATACTGGGTTACAAGATGTCAAAACCTAGGTCACCAAGTCAAACCATAAAACCTTTGTAAACAATGTAGAAGCCACATGTTCACCAAGTCAAAATTGGTCAGAATCTTTGTCTTGATAAACTTCAGGTCAAGATTGAAACTGGGCCACATGGAGTAAAAACTAAGACAACAGGTAAAATAATAGAAAAACCTTGTGAACACCAAACGCCATATTTTATATCCAGCAATCTTGAACACTTGTCAGAAATTTTTTTAATGATAACCTTCAGGGCAAGATCGAAAATTTGTGACGTTGGGTCTAAAATTAGGTCAACAGGTACGTAGATCTTGACATTTTGGCTTACTGTTTTATTTTTGAATCAACAGTAATAAATTTGGACTGTATGCACATTTTTGTAGATTTCAAAATTCTCCGCGACAGACTTTGACCAAGACATGTTGACCTACTTTCTTGTCTGTTAGAGCAATCGTACTCAGATGAGCGATACAGGGCCATCTTCGCCCTCTTTTGTATGTCATTCTTGTTGGCTTTTAAACCATCGTCTCGGTAACCCTCAGACAGACTCTTATATGTTTTCAAATAATTGTCTTCCTGTTCCACAAGATTGTCTGTTGAGACTTAGAAAAACACAGAAAAACGTATTCCTATCACTTCATGTGGTATGGCGTGATATACATATAATTAAGTAACATTTGTCACTAACAGCAAAACACCCAGGAGTCAAAGCAACTCCGGAAAAGAACGACAAAACCTACGTAAGAGACTATACATCTGTGTTTAACTTCATAACTACCATAATTCATCAATGACATACATTTGTACATTGTAACCTTGGGTACATTTTTATATGTATTTATATGTTTAGTGACTAGTAATGAAAATAACATTTTAATAAATGTACCAAAAGTTCCATTCATTTTAATTTTCTTTTATTTCCTTTCCGTTTGCTTGTTTTATTCATATTTTCATAGTTCTTAGTTGAAGTGTTAGAATAAACATTCAAAAGTATCAGTTTTAGTCACCATTAAGCATGGCTTTTATATATCTTGCAGGCTTAAGCAACGATACCTCTTCATGCAATGATGATAGCTGTCCCTCTGACGTGTGCGACTTTGCAGCCGAGAAAGACTACAGTGGTAATTAAAACGAATTTAAGTGTTTTTGCTAACATATTGTGCAGTTTAATATATTTTTAGGTCCGATTCCGATGGTATTTTTCTGATGAGAATTTGCAATAAGTACATATTAGAAGTACAAATGTAGCATTTATTTTGACAAGGTAAGCATGCTCATACACAATTCTCGAAATAAAACACCGTTATCTTTGTTTTTAATAATTTCCACAAATCGACAGTTTAACATAATAAACTGTTTTCACGCTTACAAATAATACAGCATTTGTTTAATGGTTGCATTGCTTGGTTTAAAAACATAATTCTACATTGTAATGAATTAGCAAAACGAATGAATATTTCAAACTTAGCAAAAAATGTCTATTTATTTTTTCATTTTTATATTTGAAAATAGCTTGATATTTTTATACTGTTTATGACTTGTAACAATTGTACATAACGAACATAAAATCCGTATAACAGATTTCAGTACAAACGAGATATATTTTAATTGTTACATCAAAATACCTGCATCTTAAAAAAATACTACGCCATGTGAACTATTTCAATTAGCCGTGCATGTAACCGTGACCGCATTCTGAAAGTGAAACTGTCGCTTTGTAGTGTATTGCTCAGTTCATGGCACGCCTGGAGCACTTACTTTTACTGTAAAGCATTTAAAGTTGCATCTTATGTCCATTTATGTTGCAAATTAAAAATGTATAATCATACAATGTAAGAACCAACCGCAATGTTGTGTGTCCTTTCAATGAATTATGTACGTCCTCATTTCTTTGTCACATGCCTATTGTATTTACAGAGCTGCGACGAGAATGTACATCAGAAGAGTTTAAGTGTGCAGATAATATGTGCATTCCGATCGAGCGCAAATGTGATGGTAGCCCAGACTGTTTTAACACACGTGATGAAAATGAATGTGGTATTTTTGTATTGACAATGTTTTCATAAGTTTGAATACTTAATCCAAATAGTTGCGGTATTTAATCCGCATGTAAAAACTATTAACATCACAAGGTATTATAAGTAAAAGTAATTTTGTTTTTCTCACGCTAAGTAAGAATATTTGTGTCGGTGATGTGGTGTAGTGGTAGCGCGTTGCTTCAGGATTGGAGGGTCCCGGGTTCGACCCCAACCAGTATCAAGGCAGTTGTGTCCTTAAGCAAGACACATACATATCCCAATTGCCTCTCTCTCTTTTTCTTTTCCTCGGTCTCTTCGTGAATGATTTCATCTAGAATTAGTCTCGAGAGCGAATAATTGAAGTTGTTAGAACTTGTTTTGCAATCGAGAATACAGAAATTGGTATTTTTTAAAACTTGTATCAATTTAAATGAATAAGTATAGTTTCAAATATGTTTCATTTAATTAGAAATGTTTGTTTTCCTTTTCTTTCCTTTATTCGGAATACATTTATATGATATAATGGGTGAGTTTTTAAAGTTTATGTTTAGGCTTGTAGTAACATTACATAATTTCACGTTATTGAAATGTTACAGATTCCTGTAAAAATTCATTTCATTGCGATCTTGTGAAATGCATACCGCTACGACGTAAATGTGACAGATATACCGATTGTGAAGATGGAAGTGACGAACGATCATGTGCTAATGTTTCCCCGTCGTCATGTGACCAATTGCTAAAGCAAGGAACTGTAACTTCGGGGGAGTATACCATATGTAAGTTAAATGAAATCCATTGTGTAATTGCATTTAATCATTAAAACATTGAATTAATGGGATGAGCTGACATGTCTAATAAATGTAATATGTTGCTACACAAAGTATTTTCTTATATTCTGTTAATCTGATGACACTATGTTTTTCGTTCTGTTTCGATTAACATAATCATTTTTATCGTATACATTTGATTATTCTATTTAGGACCAGTTTTCTTCTATTCAAATTAGATAAAAAGTTATTTGAAGTGATATTTTTCTTTTAAAAAGTTCACTTCAGGTAGTCATATGCGTTTTAGCCACATCTTTTATCATTAAACCTATTTAGGATGATTTGTCTTACAAACTCAAAGGCATCTCTAGTTATTTTGTCGGCATTCTTTATTCTTCTTACTAGTATAGGGGTATAATGCATAGTTGTTATTTGGTCAATATATTGACTATATGCAGCATGTAACGACTGTCATTTTGCCCGTCGTGCTTGTTTAATTTAACTTACCACAGCTGAGTTCTGCATGACTGTATGATACATAAAAATATACTTGAAGAGGAGGCGACTTAAAAATGTTTCTTTTTTTTTCTGAAAAGGCTTGTCAGAATTTGAGTATGTTTGACACAAGTAATCAACTTTACAGTCTTAACAAATTGGATTTTTATAGAAATAAGGTCCTTCCAAGGATGCAGTCCTTTTCTCACATGGTCCATAAAAACTTAAGAATTCTTGTTGTCTGAAAGTCGTATTACTGATTTCATGTACATGTAACTTACAAAAGTGTGGTCAATTTTGAAATTGTTTCTTTTTTTGTGAAACCAATACACTTTCAAGTTGGTGTGTGATTTGTTGCATTTGAAGGGGGATATAAATTTACCAAATTTTATTGTTTCAGATGGTTTGGTAATATTCTGTGACTTCTCTTTAATGGATACAGATGATGGAAAAATAACAATGTCTGTTCGAAATATAGATATAGACATAGATATAGACAAGAAGCAAGGACAAATGTACACACGATTAATTGGAAATAATATCATACAAATTAATGACAGAAATTTTCAAGGCCTTATTTACAGAGACGATTACACTTGTTTTCTTGATGTGAGTAGCTGGTGTCAGTTTCTTATAACCTTACGTTCCTTTTCTACAATAGACTTATTCATCGTTCAGTATATGCAATATCATTTATTGTTGAGTTGCTGATTTAACTAGGTACATGGACATTTCACAATATCAACTACGTTATCTTAACATTTCGAAAGATCACTGTAGCTAAATAACAGATATAATATTTCAAATTTTATACCTGGTAATTAGGCATTATTGTATGCTTTTTATGAGCAGTTACTAGAACAGTTTTTTCGAGAATAAGATAAAACAAACCTAGAAAGTATGACTTAGTGCAGTATTTTTCTTCAGAAAAATAAACAATATTTAGGAAAGCTAATATAACCACGATACAAATGTAGCTTCTCGCCATCAAGTGGCAGAGATATGGTGGCAGACAATGTAAAATATGCAAAAGCAACACATCGAATATATTTATTTAAAGGCTGCGTAGAAATTTAAAAAATAACGTCATCTCCTCCTTAAACGACTAAACAAAATTTGTTATGGTTAGTCGTGACGTACAGGAAATCAATTTGGTCAGCACTTTTCTAATTGTATAGTGTACATTTGAGTTCTATATTTCTTAGATTTGGTTGCACGGTTGGCATAGGCAGCTGGAGCTCCATATGGACCCCCATACAACTAAAATATATGTATATGAATACAGCAATTCTAATAGCATTTTGCACTGTACACTGAATCGCCTTTGCCAAATATCAGTATAAATTTGAAATAAAAATCATTCACTCGTTAAATTGTTTTCCATTTGGTGTAATACATAAATCTATGAATTTCAGACTAGAAATTTTCATGGGAGTAAGCAAACTATAACGAGCAATCATATTGTTCTTGTAAAAACACTGCTTGGATATGTACTGTAAACGTTGAGTTAGTCTTGATTTAAGTACAAGGGACAAATATATATGAGGCCCATACTTTGAGTGCAACTAAAATATGTTTGAAAAACAGTATATTTCATTTCTTATGTTTCGCTTTCTCTTTCTTACGTCACTGCCCTTTTTGCTGGTTTTCAACATGTAATTGTGTCATATATAACAATGTATATACATTTTTGCATGTATCATCACGGTTGTACACGATTTCCATGATTTGAAAACATACTTATCATTGAAGCAATCTGTGAACACCTTGTATATATACATGGTTTTATAACTCTCACACAGTTAGCTAGAAACTGATATTCTAGCCCTTTGGAATTGAAGTTTTAGTGAAAATGGTCAATGATAAAGCTTAACGAAGGAAATAAAGTTATACTAAAATTATAAGTAATGTCGAAGTCTGGGGCTAATATAAAAAGTAAAAAGGGCGCTGATGTGCTACATGCTGTACAGTTATCTTCATATTTGAAACAAAATTGAGTATTCTGCGCAAGAATGACATTCAGTGTTCAACATTAATTCAGATTATGAAAAGCTGACAAAAATGTCCAATAAATTATTTCTGCAGTTAGAACTAATTACATGTATTAAAATACCTAATGTCATTTAACAGAAGAAGCAAGTCATAAAAATAGAATTATTTATTATTGTCCTCAACAAACACGGATAGTACATGTAAAAGGAAATGAAAAAAAAAACATGGTGTCTGAATACACAAAAATGATTTAAAGAGTTTAAGTAGAAATAAATGTATCTTAACATTAATTTCCCTGTGGCTAGCATATTACGACTCTTTCGCTGGCACGTGAAGGTATTATTTGGTGTAAGCTTTTTTAAGACCATTATTTCATACTGTTTAAAATAATCCAGGAGTAGAGTGTCTGACTCATAACCAGAAAGTTATGGGTGCGAATTCCGGGAGCGGAATTAGACATCGACCACAGCAATCCCTTCTTTAGGTACGGAAACTGGTTAGAAATCCTAGAAGAATTCACGGAGCGTAGTAAATATCAGTTGCAAGAACTTGTTCTACATTCAATGTAAAATTTACTAGTTAACTAAACTAATCTCTTTATTTAAAAATGTCTTGCAATAAAATCTAATATTAAGTGTCCATAAGTGTTCATTTTGTAAAGGGGCGGGGACATTCAGCAGGATTTATTTCAGACCACTGGAATAGGTTCAGATGGGAAATCATATGATCGATTTATCAAATATCTGTAGATACAATTTTGGATTCAAACTGTTCCGTAAGGTTCCATGTGTTATTTTGAAATGCATTGTATATTTAAAAAGTGATTTAAAGTGCACCGAATGACGCAATCAAAGTATGTTAGTGAAAATATAAAACATTATGATATTGATTATTTCTTTAGATAATCTGGATCGAACTTGACATGTTGCATTCTCTGCTATGGTAAAGTATTCGACTGGATGCCATGTATGTCCATAACGAATATATCTTGTTGGTGTTTCGGTGTATAAGAATAAGACATTCTACCTAGTACTCAACTTTCTTTTTTAAAAGTATTTCTTGTTTCAGATAAGGAGCGCGTGTCATATTTATTATGCGATACCGGATAATAGTGATGCTTTTTATAACTGCCAATGCCTTGTTGAGACATTTGAAATTATCAAAGTTCCATATGAAAAATTGCATGAGGATCCCGATGAAAGGTAACACGACTATGCTTGATTGTAAACATACCGTTTGTCTTTTTACATTATTTAATATACTGAAGAATCTTCAAAAGAAACATAAATATGTTTAAATCGTATGTACGGCAACGGAATATAATTCAAGGCAGATCTATAACAAACTAAAGCAAGAAAAATCTTCCGATGTAAAAAGTATATTATCTGATGTAATGCAACTGTCAGCCGAAGTAAATTGATTAAGTCTTCGAGATACCATGATGGAAATAGCGCCCAAAACAAAGCACAGAGGTATAAAGGATATAGAAAAGCTGCATTAATGGTGCAATTTTACACCTTTTTATATTTACAGAGATTTGGAAGTGGAATCGATAGAAAAATCGAAATACAAATATCTCAAAAATGAATCAACATATTGCAATGGCTCGAAAACTACAACAAACTTTGACATAAAAAGCGAGTACTATAAGTTATCAAGTGATGGTGTCTTTTATTTCGACGATCGAGTAATTAAGGGGGTTTTACCGATAGAAATTAAACCGGAAATCAAATGCATATATGGTAAGAATTGTCAGTTATTATACTGTAAAGTACTATAATTCCAGCAATGTGTTATTTACAAATATACTATTTATTTTGGGTGGTATTTGTTATTTGGATTCAAATGAATAAAGGTTGCTTTGCTGTATTTCTTTTTCTATTGAGTCAATTTAGTCTTTTTTGATTATATATTGCAAAAAAAAAAAAAAAAAAAAACATTTATAACAAATACCTTTCATTAGTTGTAAAGTTTAACAAACAGGCTGGGAACATATCATTTAACTTTCAGTAGGTATAATAATGCACGATGTGTCTGTACAGTTACTGTAATAAATACGTTGTATACAGTACAATACGTACTACAAAAATGGAAACATACAGCGCGGGGCATTAGGAGGCCAATGATGTACAAAATAAGAGAAGGGTGCGTTCAATGTTACTTAAAGCCACACTTTTCCTCAGAAATGGCAATATTTTAATGATAGAACGGCCACGCAAACTTGTTAGACTGGAAGGTTACCTTAATGATACAGAAAGGGCATATATCTAATATACTTGGACCTTTGCATCTTAGGGAAAAAGCAGCCGCTAAGTTTTGCAAACATATGAAAATACTGCCAGTGTTTACATATTTCACTGGCGGGCATTTCCGCTGACAGTTCGAACAACATCGGAAGTTCGCATATACGAGGGGCGATCAAGAATTCATCGGACTGTTGCTACATTTATCTAACTATTGAAAACCTAAATATGATTTTTCGTACACACTGCAATCAATATTTTCCAGTAAAAACTGAAAGCAATGTTTTTGTATGTATCTTGAATAGTGTATAAAATGAAATGTTGATGGATGGTCAAGTAAAGATTGTGATTTTATCGCGCTACTACAAGCTATGTCATTGTAATAAAAACAGTTCGGTTAATTTTAGATCACACCCGAATACGAATAATCTCATTCGGAAAACTGGTGATTTGAAGATATATTCGTAATATACATAACACGGCTTTTGTAAACATTATACGGCTATTGGGTCAATCTTTTATGCAAGATATTTTCGGCTCTACGACTTTTAATTTGTGTTTTAATCAACCATCGTGATAATTGATCCCAGTACAGTATATGTAACTTAAGTAATATAGATTTTGTTTTTCTAAAAGAAGAAAACAACCGTTTCTGAAAAAAGTGTGGCTTTAATACCGATGAAAATAAGGAAAGTAAAAGAATGATCAAATTATTACATGACACTTTACTCTGTACATTCATTAATATTAGTATGTGATTTTCTAGATAATTCACCGCTAAGTTTGCAACATTATAGATACTGATTTGTTTAATTTTTCATACATTTAGCAACGATAATCTGTTTGTCTCCCTCATAGTTAAAGTGACATTATGCGCATCTTACTGCACATAGTGTATTTTGGTGACAGTTTTATAAAAGCAATTGCGGTTGATGTGCATTTAAATGTGTTAAAAAATGATAATGCCGCATTAGTATTTGAAGTTGGTGCTTTAGAAATAAAAAAAAATGGACTAATAAAATAACAATTCCTCTCTTCACAGTGATCTACCTTGTGTTAGTAATGTTGTTGCCGATAGATATTTCGGCAGTGGAAGGGAAGCAACTCCAGCATGCAGTTGTTTATTTCTTAAATTGACTCTCCCAGTCAAAATAGGAAAAGTAATATTTGGAAAGTTACTATTTTGCACTGGTAGAAGGCAGAATTTGTTTTATTGGGTTAAAAGCTATTATTTCCTCTACCCTTTGTACACACACATATTTCAGCTGGATTTTTTACTTGAAAAAATGTGCATAATTCCACTTTAAGACTGTGTCATAATTTTCTTTTTTTGTTCCAACAGCAAGAAATTAATATTTTATTAAATATATTTGAGCGACTTCAAACAATTCTACGTTTGATGTTTGCCTAAACAGAATCGACATTGCATTCAATAAACGGGTTATATATATATATATATATATACTCTATGGCTTTAAGTTATGCTCTTCAAAACACGGAGCATAGGAAATGTCTGTCTCTACCGTGTCTCACATTTTATCCCGGTTTTACAATTTAGTAATGGATAATTATTCCTTGTCCAATAACCAAATATGTCAAGCAGATGCAAACAAGTGATCCTTTTTATCCTGCCTATTATCAGTTGATGCCGGTCATTTTATTACTTAATGATTTTTAAGAGTAAAATAATCAACATATATGCCAATATACCAATACCAATATCTTTATTGCATAAAACATTATTACAATGTTTATAGCATACAGTGCATATACTGAGACAAGACATAGAAAAAAAGGAACACTATTTCTGAAGAGGTCAAAGGGAAATACAGAAATAGTAGGTTAAATGAGAATCATTTGTACTTTACGTCATGTAGACATTCCAAAAAGAATAAATCTAAAAATCAAAGTTTTAAGAGATTCTTTCCTTATTTGCAAAATAAATATATTTTGAAACATTACTTATTACTGTTTTTTAATGGAATTCAACAATAGTTTGAACTTGTTTATAGTTGTCCAGTTACACAAATATTTTTTAAAGTATTTTTTTCTAAGTTTTCTAAATTTTGGACATACTTATAAAATATGATACTCCGTTTCGATTTGATTGAAACTGCACGATTTACAAGGACGTTGTTCTCGCGGTACATTATTATACCTTCCAGTTTCTATAAAAAGTTGATGAGAAGATACTCTAAATCTAGCCATAGAGATCATGAATTTTCTTTCGTGTACGCAATCTAAATATTTTTCGCGTTCTAAATTATGTTTTATGAGACTATAACTTTGTAATCTTGAGGAATTATTTATCTCCGCAAAACAGGACTGATAGTAGTTATCGTAAATTCTTTGTTTTATATGTGCAAGCGTACATGTATCCAGAGTCTGTTCTTGCCAGACATATCCAGATCCGTGCTCTTCTAGTATTTACAACTGAAGCCCAGTTTTTACTCTTATAAGTTAAATGATTGTCTGCATCATTTTTTAAAGATGTATATATTTTGAAAGTTAATGATGAGTCATCTTGAGGCAATAGTTTTCGCCAGTAATTTAATATTGTTACTTTCGAATGATCCTTAGAGGCACTCTGCCCATTTCTCCGTAAAGGGCGGAAATATTTGTAGATTTCTTCACGCCCAGTAAACGCCTTAAGAATTTCAAATGAATTTTTTCAATATCATTTGCATTATGCGTTCCCCATATTTCGGAGCAAAAGTTCAACACTGATCCAACTAGTGAATGAAATAACTTGACCTTTCTAGACACCGATCAATTTGTTGAAAAATAAAGAACAAACTATGTAAAGATACGGAAGCATGCTGGGCTATGACTTTTTGTGTTCGAGACCAGTTTCCATTTTTAAAAAGATTAATGCCTAGGTACTTGAAAGAATTTACCAATTCTATTTTTTGTCCGTAGATATACAAGTCAGCTGAAGTATTTCGGCCTTTTCCAAAGATCATGGCTTTTGTTTTATTAACATTTATTTTCATACCCCAAGTTTCGCAGTAATTTTCTACGTCGGTGAGCATAGACTGTAACGATTCTGGTGAAAGAGCAAATAAAACCATGTCGTCTGCATATAATATCAGAAAAAGCCTCAAATTGTCAAGAGTTAAAATATCTTCGATTTCAGAGTTAATATTTTGAATAATATCGTTTACGAAAAACATGAAAAGCAATGGGGAACTCGGGTCACCTTGTTTCAAACCAATGTCGGAGTTGAAATATTCCGAAAGATTCGATTTATATCGTACACATGATTTAACTGTGTTATACATGGACCGTAATGCTTTAACAAATCTACTACTGACATTTTCGTTTAGTAATTTTTGCCACAAATGCTGCCTATCAATTTTATCAAAACATTGCTCATAATCTATGAAGATACAATAAAGCTTTTGTTTTGCATTAAGTAATTTTGATACGATTGCATTTAAGATAAAAATACAGTCCGTAATGGACCTCCCTTTTTGAAAACCAAATTGATTTTTTGAAAGTTTGTCATACTTGTTAGCCCATTTCGTCATACGGTTTAATAGAATCTGTGAATATACTTTCGCTAGAATATTTATTAGTGTAAAACCACGATAATTATTAGCTAAATTTATATCACCCTTTTTGAAGATCGGTGTTATAATTCCATTTCCCCATGCGGTCGGATATTCATTATTACTAAATATTCTATTATAGAGCTTGTTTAAGAAAGGTGACAATATGTCATACGCGTTCTTAAATAATTCAGCCGAGAGATTATCAATACCCGGGCTTTTATTGTTATTCTGCGCGAAAACTGCATCGCGAATTTCGGATTCAGAAATTTGTTTGTCTAGATCCGTGTTGCTTAAGTTTGAATTTCCATTTATTGGCTGCTCGCCATCGGTGTTTGATGAGTCACCAAACATTTCTCTGAAATGGTTAAGCAAATCATCAATTGCTAGAGAATTTGAAGTATCCGCTTTCTTTTTGTACGTTTTTTTTATATTCTGCCAAAATTTACGTGGCTGTGATGTCGCTAGATTACTTATCCTACGGCCCTCTTGTTCCTTATATCTATATTTAGCTTTCTTTTTAACTTTATTGTACAAAGTTCGGGAACGCATAAAATTTTTGCGGTTGTCGTCACTTTTGTTACGATTATATTCATTTCTATGTTTTTTAAATGCTTGTTTCGCCGTGAAACAACTTTCATCGAACCATTGTTTGTTCGTTTTTGTACGGTTGTTCTGCATAGCGTTCGTGTTGCGCGTATTTTCGAAACCATTTTTAGTACTTGTAAACAAAAATATAGTAAATTCCTCGACAACAGTATCAATCGGTTGAGTGCTCAATGCTGTTAATAGTCTATTTAATGTATCCTCATTATTTATCAAAGTGCTTCGGAACAGGGGTACTTTATCGTTATCCCAGTATATTTTATTTGAATGGGTGCTACCGTTTGTAGTTGTTTGACTATTTTCGCTGGGTACTGTACCGCAATACGAATCATGTAGTTTATACTCAAAAGATAAACAAGCGTGGTCTGAAAATTCATTAAATTCGCGAACAGTAAAATTTATAACATGCTCAAAATCAGACTGTTTTAAAAGTAGATAGTCTACTGTACTGGTACCCCTGTGCGAGCAGTAAGTGAATTCACCTATACCTGAGTCACGTCCAAGCCTGCCATTTGCTGTCAATAAATTTGTGGTTTGACAGGTTTCTAGTAAGCGCCGCCCCCATTGATCAACAATGCGATCATTACTCATGCGATATGGTACACACGTATAAGAAATGAATGATCTCTGTCTAAGTATCTATCAAAAATCAAAAAATCTACATTATCTGCCGTTCTTCTATTAAAATCACCTGAAATGAAAATTTTGCCTAACGACTCGTACTTTAAAATTCCCTCTTCCAGCTCGTCGAAAAAATCAAAATTCATATTCTGCAATACATTTGAACTATGTGAAGGAATATAAACATGACATAAATATAAGTCTGAATCAAACTAAAAAAGTTCTCCTGAGATTTTTAACCATAAAATACCGTAATTATTTTTGTCTACAACAGTGATGAATTGTTTCCATTTAGACTTGTAATACACGGATATCCCGCCACTAGAACGTCCCCTTGTATTTGCTTTAGTTTTAGTTCCATATATATGATTTGAGGTGTAACCGTGAATTTCTAAATTTAGTGTTTCATTTTTATAAATCCAAGTTTCATTCAACAATAATAAATCAAAATGTTCGAGATATTGAATGAAATCAGTGTCACCTAACTTTCTTTTTAATCCATTCACATTCCAGGAAGCAACCTTAAAGTTCTCCTCTTCCTGACGTCCCTACTGGTGTTCCATAGGTGTTGATGGCAGGTATTCTTTCCCATCAATGAACAGTTTTTTTACCGATGAATTTTACCGCTTTTTTCGCATCCTTTGCATCCTTCATTGCCCCGTACAATGGCTTCCGAGCATCTCTTATAGCCCTCGGAATCTGTGCTCCTATCCCATAACCCTTTATTTTCAATACCTCCGCTTCATCAAAAGATGTTGTTCGTACCATTTCTCTTTCTTTATAGTAGTGGAATTTCGCTACTATGGGCCGTGTTTTATGTAGTGTCCGCACTCCGACTCTATGTACGCGATCAAACATCATGCCATCTGGAATGCCTAAATCATTATTTATCAATGTTTTTACCAGAGCTTTACAGTCTTCCGTATCTCCCTTCGTTGGTTCCGCAATGCCGTAAAACATAAGGTTATCCCTCATGTCTCTGTACTCTAGGTCAAGCAACTTTTCGCTTATGGCCTCTTTTTGCGCGAAGACTTGTTTAGCATTTTTTTCTCAAGATTTTTTAAGGCATTTTATCTCTTCTCTCGCAGTTGTGAGTTCCTTCCGTTGCCGGTCTACCTCCGTCGATGTAAAGTCGCAAGAATTCTCTTTTTCGGTAACCCTTAGTTCCAGCTTTTTCATGTTTGTTTCAAGGTCTGAAACTTTAACATTTATAGAATTTACTGTTTTTTTTCAATCTTATCCACCGTTTTCATTTTTTCTTTAATGTGTTTCATATCATCCCGTAATTCATTCGCCCACGGAGGAGGTTGCGAAGATAACCCTATACTAAAAGGAGATCCAGGTGAGGGGCCTTGTACATAGCCCGATTGTCCAATGGGGGTCATTCCGTATGCCGGTTGCGGAAAAGGTGAAAAAGACATATCACCATATATAATTTTTTTATTATGTTTGCTAGAAAATGTAACGCCACTTACAGTTTTCGTATTATCCTCGTTTATCACTTTAGTTCGTTTTGTATAGCTCGAGTCAGTTTGAGCACTACACAATAATCCTTCACTATTTATAAATCCCGTGCTTTCCGTGGACAATGGCGATTTAACTTTTCTCTTTTTCTTTTTCTTATTACCAGAGTCCGGTTTTGTATTTCTCTCTTGGTTAATCATTAGCTATTAATACTAGCAATTGTTTTACACCACTCTGTTGTTTAATCTTGAAGTATTCACAGATATATCCGTATTAATATTGAAGAAAATGTCCGAGCAAATTTTCCATGCCCGCTCAGTATGAGTGACCTTGACATTTTATATATTTATATATGCACATGTAGTACCTGATGTAAATAATTTAAGCGTATCACATGCTTCTTAAAGGTTTTATTACCCTTCATCTGACCTCACAGAATTACAGCAAAAATATTGGTTAATACAAAATTAGTGCTTTGAAAACTTGTTAAATCCAGACTTGTTCTGAATAATTGTTCTTTGACAAAACAGAAAAACGCGTCAAGGAATAAGTGAATCATCAAATTTTGACTTAAATAGTAGAAAATAAACATTTCGCTGTTTTACAGATTAACATATGTAAGTTTAATTAAGTACATCAATATTTATTTTTCTGAAAGTATTTATCAGAGCTTTTAAGCTTTTATTAAAGTGACATTATGTGCATTTTTCTCAAGTTAACATCCAGCTGAAATAGGAGTGTGTAAAAAAGGGTAGAAGAAATAATAGCTTTTAACCCAATACACCAAACTCTTCCTGCTTCCAGTACGAAATAATAAATTAACAAATATTACTTTTCCTAATCTGACTGGGGTAGACTTTTTGGAAAAAAAAAAACACTTGCAAGCAAGAGTTGCGTTCCTTCCACTGCCAAAATCTATACCAACAACTACAGCAACAAAAGGGAGATCACTCTGAAGAAAGGAACTACTATTTATTAGTCAACGTTTTTAATTCTAAAGCACCAAATTCAAATACAAAATGTACTAATGCAGCATCATCATTAATTCAACACATTTAAATGCACAGCAACCAAAAATTGCTTTTATAAAACTGTCACCAAAAATACACTATGTGCAGTAAGATGCACATAATGCCACTTTAATCAAGATCACTTTAAAGGAAAAAGCTCATCAACGTTTTATGTATCGCGCTTTGTCTGCAACATAGTTGTTATGGTCACGACTGCATTACAATTTCAAGCAAACTGTGTTTACTTTTACCTTTGGAAGATAATGCAACAAGCGTTGAGAGTGACTGTAAACTGTGTATATTTGACGTTGATGTACCTGGTCTCATATCCAAATGTGGAAGTAGTTTTATAGAAAACTGTGGTATGTTAATTTCTTACATTAATCTATTTCATAATTAAGTCAAATAATTAATTTAAATGTTACAGAATAAACGTTTTAGTGTATTTTTGGTTTCAACACAATCAGAAAACAAGTTTGCTGCTTAAATAGGCATCCAATGGGTTATGCTGAATTGGACATGCACGAACATAACAAGACGGCCAAAAACGTGTTAAGAATGCAAACCATGGATTTGGATCCCATGTGAAAAGTTGAGGCTGATAGAATAATTCATTCTTATACATACTGATGATGAAGGCTGAACTTACTGTACAGGACTATTAAAATCGGGTTGATCGGGCTCTTGGCTGAGATCATTAAGCAAAAAGACAACGTTTCCACCTTCTATTTTTACATATATCTTAATCAAATTATTTTTATTAAACATTTCTACCACGTAACCTTATTTTAGATATGGGAAAGTCCAACATTTCCATTTTTACACAATCACAGCATCATGAATGGGAAAGAATACATCTCATATAATGTATAGATGGGGTTTGTTATCACAATGCTTGAAAAGGCACTTCCTATATCTAGCATATTATATTCTCGAAACATAGATTATGTGTTCAATAAACGTAAAATGATAAATAAATACAATTTCTAAGAAAAACCTGTGTCGAAAAATGCCTCATTTTACCACAATCAATCAATATAGAGGCTTTCTGTAATAAATCGCATGCACCCATTAATTGTACAACAGCAACTATATAAAGATTATTGAATGATTTACGGTACTGCAGTAGATTTTAAACAGCTGGTTTTATCGAAAATGACTGGAAATGCATAGCTGAAACTTTTAGGTTAAGTTATAACACTTCGAAAGATTCTATTATTTATGCTTTGAAGGTTATCAAAGTTGACTTCAGTTATAGGATATGTACCTTTAAAAGCAGTATAATAATAACGCCATTAATTTACATAAATTATCTGTTTTATTTTACCATTACGTATTAACAGTAATCTTCCTTGCAGGAAGTTAATATATGACGTTGACGTCATCGAAACAACGTTATTCACTACAATTGTGCCTGATGAGTTGTATGAAACGCGTAGCACAGTTAATTTTATTCTTTATTTTAAAGCCCTATAAAGACATTTTTTTGAAATTCATTGTATATATGACATACACATATATATGAAAAATGTAAAACGATATGCCGGAATAAAATAATAAAAATATAAATAAATGACACTATATGAATGAAAGTGATTAACACCCTACCCCACAACATTACAAATCACCGTATTTGATGTACATATTTTCCTAAGTACATGTAATACTATAACATAAATTACTGAATGGTTCGGTAAGTTATTAAATGGTTTTTTCCAGTTTTTAAGATATTGATTTGACAATAATTCTAGCAAAAAATAGTATTGTGTTTATGGGTTATGGATGTTTCATTAGCCAATCTGGTGGTGCTAAAGGGTGTCCGAACTACACTGAACATACAGTAACAATGACATCATTTAATGAAGAATAATTAAGCATAGATTTGATTCAAAATCACCAATACCTATCTTTCATATCATTAACATTTTATATGTACATGTATTATTTCGTTAGGTATTTCAAATTATGTAAGAATTTCTTTTTATCAAGGTTAAACTTTTTTTCAAATAATTTTAGGTTTACTAATATTTATCTAGCAGCAAAATAATAAGCATCGTATATTTACGTAGTGACTGTACCCAGAACGATTGTAAACGTAAGGAGCAACGTGGAACAGATTACTTACAGTTATTGTTGAAATGCCGCTTGAAATATAAATTATCTTTTTTTATAAAATATAAAGTAGAAACGCAACTTTTGTTTCTCTAATCTAACAAATCTATATGTTTATCAGCAATGATTACAGTATAAAACGTCTTTAAAAATAATAAAAACTTAACGTTTAAGAACGGCTTTACTTTGAATCTAACTGGTGTTTTGCATTATAGAGATAACAACCCTATTATCATTCTTATAATAATTATGTGATAAGGAAATTTTCTTCATTATTCCTTATTTGTTATCAAGAGGAGAAACTATTGTTTATACTGTATTACCAGATGTTAGTGACAAAAAGACCACATAACTCCTCGTTTGGATTTTACTTGAACCAAAATGGTTTTAAAAGCGACATTATTCATACTCTTTATATCCACTTTTCAGTAATTATAATTAAATACGCAAGAAGAAAGAGCGAAAAGCATTAAGGTAACTTGTCCAAAACAAACTGGCCACCAGTGAAAAAAATGATGTTATTACTAAAATGTAGTCTGGTGGTATTTTGACATAACACCCAATCAAATTACTGTGATATAATCTTTATAACCTGTTTAGTGTGTTTTGTTGCAAAATGTTCTTTCGATCACAACGGTCACTTTTGCAGGTACATGTTTGTAATTGCATGTTAGATTTGGAATGTTCACGGGCCGTCAATGGTACTTATTCGTTTGGGTAATTTACTTCCAGAACGTTTAAAAATCATATTTTATAGAGAAATAGTTCCTCATCATCAAAATGAGGTGTTTTTTCTTGTTCAAGGACACTTTAAGCATAACTTCAACTTAATCTGAGTTTAAATTAACGTTTTCTTTACTATATCTGAAAAATCTGAACCCACACGAACGAATATCACAGAAGAGGGCTTGGTTTGAATTTAATAATATGGAAAATTGTAAAAACTCTACTGTCAAGTTTCATAATTAAATGAATTAAAGGAATGTATATCATTTTGTTTTGGCATAACAATTTTCCCAAGCGTATAGTCCTTTAATTATAACTATATAAAGTATTATGTCTAAGCATGAAACATCTAAAGATATCATTGTGGTCACCGTCGGTCAGTCAGACATTTCTTCTTTCACTCACTCATTTGCAAGTAACATACCCACTTGCTAACATGATTCACAATAAATCAGCACTTTCTGAATACATAAATAGAGCATTTCAAATTTTAAAATGTGTTTATTTAGCCTTTCTTAATGTTTTGATATACATTACAGCCGATTTTTCGTGTCCAGAAAATACAGTGAAGTGTCCGGGTAGTTATTGTATTCCAATCAACTTAGTATGCAATGATGTCATGGACTGTCCCGCAGGGCACGACGAGCTTGAGTGTAGTGAGTATGACATAATTTCCATGAATTTTTTTATTTACCAGATATGTTAAAGGCCAAAGCAGAATTAGGTCTTATAATATTTTTACACTGTCGGTCATTTTACCGTTTGAAGCACTGAAATTTCCCGTTGGGAGAAAACGTACGCTTTCCTATATCTTTATACACTGTATTATGCAATACAAACATAGCATTTAGCATGAAAGCATACCTAACGGTGATAATATCGATTAAGCTGACGTTAACATGTGACATTGTGCGTTGAAATATGAGGGAACTACAAATATTTAATTATCTAACACTGAATGTAATTTTCATTTTCAATAGAAAGTGAAAAGTGTCACTAAAAAGACGTGTTAAGGAATACAGAAAGTACGCTATGTAATTGAAATATTATTTTGATAGTAAATATTGAGAGATGATAACACATACATTTACACTATACACATGAACTCATTTTTATCAACTGTTTGAATCAAACCGGCGATTCATAGAGCATGTCTGTTAGAGGCTGTCTGTTTGAGGTTGTCAAACACGGCGTTGATTTAAGCAATCAAAGATGTTAACAATAGTGATAGCTTGGTAACCATGTTGGAGATTTTGACAAACTTCGTACAGTCATGGGACAATATATTGTGCATCACCAGAATAGCTTAATAATTATGTCCAAATTCAGCACCATGTGGATTATTTGTGTGTAAATAGATCAAACGACATAAATTAGTTTTCTGAGTGCAGCGTCAGCCAATTTCGTTCACGCTCTCCGCCTAGCTGTTACATGTTTGCTGTTTTAAATGTAACTTGAATATTTGTTGGTTCAAGCGGAATGTCATTTTCAAGGATGATCAAGTAGTGATTGAGAATTGACTCTCGCTACTACAAGCTATGTCATAGTAAACAAACAGTCCAGTCAAATCCCGATCACCTCTAGTATCTACTTGAAAACGACATTCTATACTCGACATGATACTCACTTTAAGAAAAATCAAACAGTTGTAATGTTAATAACTCTGTTAGTTATTTAATCGTTTTCCAGAGTCGGCCGAGATTAATAAAATTGATGACGCAGATGTGTGGTCACTATCTTAGAATGTTTAAACCTCTCAATGACTAAGGGTCATGACTTCGGGAATTTCCATTTACCTGACCATTTATATAAATAAGTAACATAATTCTACATAAGAAATGAGTCGAGCAACGGTAGTTCTCGATCGATAGTTAAATAAATGGCCCATCCGTAGATTTCTACATAGTTCTCGATCGATAGTTAAATAAATGGCCCATCCGTAGACTTCTACATAGTTCTCTATCGATAGTTAAATAAATGGCCCATCCGTAGAGTTACTGTTGAATCGGACATTAAATTGCTAAATAAAATCACGCAGTTTTCAAACATCACCCTTTCGTCACATACGTTTGATGAACATAATTGAACTTTACGAACGCCTTTTTTCTGCGTACACAGCTTTGATTACTCTTTTCCGACTTTACCTAAATTTCTCTGGATACACTCCTCCGCGTCGATGATAATAACTGAATAAAGAGTGTCTTTGACTCTTAGACATTATCGTCAGCTAAGGGATAGTAACCGAGTTTGATTTGTTATCAGCAATCCCAGCTACTGTAGCAAATGACGACAGGAGCTCGTCATATAATTATCAGCTGGCAAGTCAGTTTTGCTAGGATGAAGAGATCAATTACAATGTCGGTTTACTACAAGTGGGTATGCACTTTCTTTTACTTTATGAAATTATATAACTTCTGTATCAATTGAATAATACAAAAGGGACCCTAATCAGTTTGTAACATGATAAGGGGCAAGAAAATAATAACATTTAGACAAAAACTAAGCTGAAGCCGAGGCTTCTTAAATGGGTTATAAGTGAAAATAAATATATTGATATTTTTGTTGTACATGTACCACACTAGATCTTATCGTGACATGGCATGACAAACAAGTTGTATTTTAAAAATAAAAATTAGAAGAGAAAATATATCAATGATAGAATATTAATACAAAATGCCTCGGCGTCTGAAAAAAAATGAATGTGTAATTTAAATAAACAAAAACCCACTAATGAAAATGTTTCGCTTCTAGTTACTTCAGCTTCTCAAACGAAAAAAGAACTCAAAAATATGTAACTGATACCACAGTGTGCCTGATGCAAGGAATGTAGAAAAACCCAAACTTCAAAAAATATTATTCTACTCAGTAGATACGAGTATGATTAAATATCAACCAGAAAAATGAGAAAGCAAGTCATTTGTCATTTTCGTCTCCTAGAGCATTTATTATGTAATTTTATGTTTGAAAGTTTGGCAAACCACTGATGCATGAGGATGGTCATTTGCTTATACAGAAAATAACAATACAGACTACTGAATAAATTAACGGTTTAATGTTAGTTTGTATGATAGTTGTTAAATTGACCACCAAAAAAGAAAATCAGCTCATTTGCTTACACAATTTTTTTATGATACATGTAGTTGTTAATTACACACATTGAATTTAAGAGGAAGTCATTTTGTAACTGTATAACAACTTACCATCGAAACACTGAGTCATGATTGTGACTTACGATAGTTCAATCGAATTAAACCAATATATTCAGTCATGCAAAGATAGTGGTGATGTCCTCTATCTATGTTAGTAGATGTTTTATGTCATGCAAAGATAGTGGTAATGTCCTCTATCTATGTTAGTAGATGTTTTATGTCATCAATGGTAGTGATTGATTCTTGCTCATGTACTCATATTAGTTATTTCAAGATGTGTTTGACTTGGGGAGACGTATGTGAAATATTATTGATATGCAGTTGTACACCAACATAATAATAATGTCATTTCATATAATGAAACAAGTTTGCATATCAACACAATATAATATTTCACGTCAATCCTTTTGAACATGCTTTATTGTGCTAGTATTCATTATAAACATGCAAATCTAAGTCTCCTGAAGACCTGCTTTATCTCATGAACGTATAATCAACACAATTATGTATCACATTGAGATTAATTTTTAAATTCTACAGATAAGAATAATTACAATTAATATGTCTTTTCTCGTAAATACAGTCAGGCTAAATGGGCTGACATTTAAGTGAATCAAACTTTGACGGTATATTGTTCGCTTACGTTATACCAATAAGAGCTATTTCTGCTTAGCGCGGCTTTGACTGTCTGTTTGATTTTATGTTAAGAAATAAAAGCTGAGATACCTTTAGTAACATAAAGTCGATATCATAATGTGTTCATCTTATCTATTTAAGTTGTGTAAATACTTACTTGAACCCTACTTTCGTTTTACGTGTAGAATTTTACGTCCTGAATCTTGGTGATCAGTGTTTTAAAAAGGTTTTACGGTTTAGTCTGTTTGATTTTATGTTAAGAAATAAAAGTTCAGATAGATCTACCTTCCGTAACAAAAAGTCGGTATCATTGTGTTCATCTTATCTATTTATAAGTTGTATTAGTAATACAGTAAACTCCGTACAGTATATAACCAAATACTCGGGACCATTTGCTCTTTATATTCGGGGTACGTTATATAATTTTTGAAGAAATAACATGGGTCTAGGTATTCGAATGTGTTCCTTATGACTGGATATTGTGTAGAGAGCTGTCATGTTTGTTAAATACTTTTTAAAAGATATATTTCTTTCAGGTTTATGACCTGTTGTTTGTATACGTGCTTATTAGGTCCACCACCCTCGGGCAAGGTATATATGCGGTACGACCCGTTATGACCTGTTGTACTTTTATTTCATGGTTATTATACCCGCGCAAAACTCTTTCGGCAGTATGGTATAAGCTATATATTGAAATAACTTTATATAATTATTAAGGGCATTGAGAGAATGTGTAAACAGGAACCAGATCTTACTGCAAAACTGCATGTTAAATATCCCAGACCCTTCTCTTGCTATATCCAGGGTCCGTATATGTAATACACGGACCCTGCTATATTTTATACTTTGTATCGAGTCGAGATAAAAACAACTAGTAGAAACCAGCTAACATTTCATCTAAATATTTGGGATTTCGCGAAAAAGGAGCGCGTATCATAAATAAATCTTTCTTGTTTTTTTCTTCCCTTGTATGCAGCATATCAAATATTTGAATATATCTAAACTGACTGCAAAATATTACATTGAGAGGAAGTGAAGAATTCAATGAATAGATGTTGGATGTAAATATTACTTGTTACATTGAGACATTTACATCTATTGACAAACATCCACATTTAATGAAATGTTATATATAAATTGCATAACTGATATTAGATGGTACTACTAGTACCAAGAATTGTCAATTACCATTAAGTCATGTTCGTAATACTAAATGACTACAAGAAAACTGTGATACTTTTGTATCACAGTGGGCCTTAGAGCAGTGTCTTAACTTGATAAGTTATTGCCAAGTCCCCATATAGTTTTAATTTTATTTTTTGTTTCGAGAGACAGCTTTCTATTTTTTTGCGATTTGAGCAAAAATATTCCACATATTACAACTTTTATCAAAAAGAAACTTTATATTTTTCAAAGCAATCACTATAATACCAAAGTCCACTTTCTTGTTGAAAAAGAAAATATAACAGATGTTGATCCCTGGCATCAATTTTCAATTTAGTAAACATCAAAAACTGGTGTAATGGTTAATAAATGCATGCTTAGGCAATATAATAATGTAAACATTCATACTGCACTCAGCAATTGAGTAGATATATTGTTTGTTGTTCAGTGACTGTACAATGATACTTCCGTTAAAAAAATACTGTAGTATGATTGTGTATACACGTTTTAAAAACTTGAGTCATGGTGACATAATGAATCCACTTTAGCGGAAGATAACTGCATGTTTGACCTATACTGGTGTTTTATACTTGCCGAACAATAAACTAAACTGTTCATTGCTTTTTGAACGTTTTACAGAGACGTAATAAATAATTTGACGTTTACATGAATGAAAAAATAATAGCATAAATCTTATGACATTTTAAAGTTACACATTGAACAATGATGTTAACCCATTCTTTATCTTACTTTCTTAGGCGATTTTCATTCATTATCATAATATTTGTGCATAGAACTATCCACTACTTCACTTACATAACCCGTTTGAACGAACTGGCCGTTCACTACTTTCTAAACGTTTACAGAGACATATTAAATCAGTTGAAGTTCACCCTGAATAAAAAATATTAACATCAATATTTTGACATTTTTAAGCTACATATTGAACAGTGATGTTAACCCGTTCTTAATCTTACCTGCTAAGGCAATTTTCTTTAATTTCATAATATTTGTGCAAAGAACTATTCACTACTTCACTTACATGAACATTTCGCGCGTCTTTTTTTGTAGACTGACTGAAATTTAGAATTTTACTAACTGCTATAGCTTATCACTATAACCAGTGTAATTACGTAAAACAGTTGTATGTGTCTCGATATTTTATCACTATTAACCAGTCCAACTACGTGAGAATAATCTGTATCTCGAGGTTTCATTTCAAAAGCTTCCTCGTTCGCCGAAAATAGAGACGCACACAAGTGGTTACGCATCTTCCAAAGCCGTCCTAAATAACGTGGCCGGCAGTAACTGAAAAATAGATACATTGCACGTGCTAATAAATGGCTTTTTCGAAAGCCTTGAATATCTATACCTATATGATTAAAATGTACTCTGAGACCCTCTCCATTTTTATTTTTGTATTTGCAAATGTGTATTCAGATAGGACCCAAGAATGTTAGGTTATATTTCCGCTTTAACTTTGATTCCTACAATCGCATTCTTATATAACTATTTTGCTTCTGTCCGATTTCAGCGCTTGCCAAGGAATCACATTTATACCTGATGTTGCAAAGAACATTCGAACCAGCAGTGAGCTTCTGAAGTTCGAATCCAAGGTGGCGAGTCTTAAATCTCGATGTTTATTACTCTCACAAAGCAAAGATTCAGACACACAAACTCTGAAACAGGACAAGCTCAAACTATTTGAAGAAATACGAAATTTTAGAGCGAAAATCAATGATCATTTTGATAAGATGGAGAAAATGTTGGTAGATGAAGTAGATGTTAAGTTCAAGCAAAAAATGAAAAATGTGGATGACGAGAAGAAAGAAATTCAAGACATTCTTGAAGATTTAAGGAGAACAGACCAACAACTGCAGGCAGCGAAACACGAAAACGAATCTGAAGTATTTGCTCTGCTGAAATCTGAACGTGCAAGCCTAGATAAAAAAATTGCCATTGCTGATAAAATTGTGTGTGCTGGAACTACGAATAGCCTGAAGCTTACAGTCGAGAAGAGGATAGAAACAGTTGTAGATGAAGAATATGGTTTAGGCAAAGTAGATGAATGCAGTCAAACAATTGTGTCGTCATTTCATGGCGAATATAACACTAAAGCTGAGACTGACACAAACACAGGTAACAGAATCGATGGAATATGTTTATGTCAGGGACATATTTTTCTCACAGATTACAACAATAAACGACTGAAGAAACTTGACACTAATTATAAAATGGTATCCTGTCTGAATATGCCTGATGGACGCCATGGTGTTTGTAATGTAAACAATGAAAAACTTGCCGTAACATTAATAAATGATAAGAAAGTACAGTTTGTATCATGTACTGAACCAATGCAATTACTTACATCATTTCCTGTCGGAGATCGTTGCCGAGGAATAGAGTACAACAATGGGTTGTTATTTGTCTGCTGTGGTGGTAGTAAAGCCAAACAGGAAGGCCCTGGTCATCTTGAAATATATAGTGACAAGGGCATGTTAATGAGATCGATAAATGGCATGACAGGAATTCCAATTGATCTTAGTGTGACAACTGATGGAAAGTACATTTATGTCACTTACTGGGATCACGGGCTGACTTTTTTAGGAGCATACGGCGGTATTATTCAACAGTGTCAGTATCAAGAGCTAAAAGCTGGGAGTTCAATTTGTAGAATAAGCGCCAACTTACTTTGCATTACTGGACGAGAATCGCATAACATAGCCGTGATTTCGAACGTCGGACAGATGATGCAGATATTGATTACAGAGAAAGAAAAAATCAAATGGCCAATGGCCTTATGTTTTGATGAAAAACAGTCAAGACTTATTGTATCTACTTTCGACTCTGAATCAATCAAAGTGTTCCAGCTGGACATATAGAAACTTAATTCAGCATAAAGGTAATGGCTAAGTGTCTACGAGACTACTTTCCCATTTCAGCGCCTACATGTGAACCAGTTAGAAGAATAACCCTACAACCATTGGACATATTTAATCATGGTTCCTAGAGAGAACGCAGACTTCCCTAGCTCATAGAAAACGAATGATAAACAATGAAACTGTAATAAGTGCTTAGTAGTGCAACATTTAAACGCATAGAAAAATGTATTAAGTTTATGTGAAAACAATTTTCGCGAATAGGACAGTAGTATCTGTTGAATTTGTCTAAGACTGTCATTTTTGTTTCTGCAAAATCTTAACTTTTATAGCATTATCACTGGAAATGAGTGTATTAATTACAGGTTACCTGTGGTAACCATGTGCCGTTAGATGAAACCACAAAAAAGTATTTCATGTTTTCTGAACAGCACTTGGAGCAGATAAAAGATTTTGATTTTTTAAATAATCTGTATTTACCCAAGACTATATTTTTCGATGCACTTCTTCTTTTTATGCCCCCGAAGGGTGGCATATTAAAATCGCACCGTCCGACTGTCCGTCCGTCTGTCCGTACATGCCCGTACACATGGGGTTAGGCTTTAAACTTGTTATGCATTGGAAGGTTCTTTGAATTAATTTCGTCACATATGTTCAGCGTCAAGATGGTATTGTCGGGTTAAATAATCCCATAGTGGGCCTAACAACCTCAAAGAAAGATCAAGGGCATAACCTTAAGAGTTTGAAGGTAATTACGAATCCGTCTATGATATGCCCTTACATTTCTTGGTGTCCAGGCTGTAACTTTGTTATGCATGGAAAGCTTTTAAAATAACTTGGCACATATGTTCAGCACATCAAGACGGTGTGTCGCGTGCAAGACCCATGTCCCTACCTACCTCAGATGTCAAGGTCATACTTAGAGTTTGAAGGTAATGGAATCCTCTATATATGCACACATTCGTGTCCAGACTGTAACTTTGTCATGCATTGAAGGATTTTTAAATAACTTGGCACAAATGTCTAGCACATCAAGACTACGTGTCGTGTGCAAGACCAACGTCCCTACCTCAAAGGTCAAGGTCACACTTAGAGTTTGAAGGTTATGGAATCCTGTATATATGTATATTCGTGTCCGGACAGTAACTTTGTCATGCATTGAAGGATTTTAAAATAACTTTACACAAATGTTTAACACATGAAGACCACGTGTCGCGTGCAAGACTCGCGTCCCTACATCAAAGGTCAAGGTCACACTTAGAGTTTGAAGGTAATGGAATCCTCTTCGTGTCCGGACTATAACTTTGTCAAGCATAGATTGATTTTAAAATAACTTGGCACAAATGTTCAGCACACCAAGACAATATGTTGTGTGCAAGAACCATGTCCCTACCTCAAAGGTCAAGGTCATACTTAGTGTTTAAAAATAATGGAAAACTGTATGCATGGTAACTCTGTCATGCATGGAAGGATTTTAAAATTACATAGCACAATTATTGAGCACATGGAGAGGACACAGACTGTGAGACACCTCTTTCGGGGGCATTCGTCACTTGTGAGGGACAGCTCTTGTTTACCGTACATATTGTGTAAATTGTGTATATTAGATATCTAAAATTGAGTTTTTCTGCATTTGTTGTTTGTCTCACGTCGTTACAGAAATTAACTGGTGTATGCATGATGTATCACTGACTCATTGTATCGGGCGTGAAGGTATTAAGGACATCAATCCATTGAACATGTAACATAATTTATGTATTATACCAATAGTCATGCTTGTATTGTTTTAAAGACCAGTTTTTGAGCTGCAATGTAAGTAAACTAGTGTCATCTAAACAGATGTTTCTATCTATGAAATTAGATCTAATGTGATGTACATGTATCAGTGAATGTACGCCCTGTCTTTCTAGCAACTTGAGGCTTACACTATTTATTGTAGTAGTTGATGCCCAAAATATTTGTTTGTTATATGTTTATTTTTACTAATTTGTCATTGTTCCACCCACAGTAAATTTGGGGAATGGAGTGTAAGCAAATTTCAGCTCCCTGGCCCGTGTTGCAGTCGTGATTACCATTACAGTATCACGTAAATTTGTTATGTGAATATTACTCAAATTTTCAAATCCCACCATCTAAACATTTCAAAGAATTTTTTATCACATTGTGTAAAAGAGTCATATCAATTTTGAGATAATTTGTTAGTTAGTACCAATAACAACCATTCTTAGCGTCCTAAGGTAACAACATTATGTTTGTTCAAAACATTTGGGGGTAGGGTTGCTTTGTCGGTCGATTAGTAAATTAAACACTTTCAAATCAATAAATCAGGAGCGCTGGGTCTTTGATTTGCAAGTTTGATAGGGTGCCTGCTAATGACAAGTAGATTATCCCAGTTGCTCTTAAGAAAACTTGGTCAAAGGTCACGGACACTGGTCTTAAACAGTAAATAACGGGTTCCAATTATGAATTCAAGAACGCTTAGGCATAGAATCCTCAAACTTAATGGATATATTTCACCTTACCAGTAGATGGCTTTATTGCTTTTGAAGTCATCGGGGTTAAGGTTCAGGTCAATTGCACGGAAGAATATCAGTGTCTCAAGAGGGCTCATAGTATCATATATCTTCCTACGTCATGACCAACAAATGGTCCGTATTAATATTGAGATCAGTAAGTGATATGTCAATGTCACAGTAACATCGAACAATTAATTGTCATTTGTGCAGCAAGAGAGCCATCGGGCCAAGGGCCCTAATGTTATATCAGCAAAAATGTATCAACTGTCGCCGAGTTTTTTTTTACAACATCTGTCATTTTAATAGTATACCTTAGAATGCTAAATACATGTTTAAAACAATTTAGTTTCATTTGATTATCAGTATGGCAGCATGTATATGTTTACAAAATATATCAACGAAATAAAATGAATACTGTATTAGCGGATCGTATTAAAGCGACTGCACTCCAAATTCTTAGTAAATTTTAATTTTTTGGTAAAATCAATATATATTCAATTTGTCAGCATCAAGATTATTTTCTTTGTGTAAGAGCTAAAAATAAAGGTAGAAAACAATTCTTTACTCGAGCCAGGTTTTGAACTTGGATCTTTGCGCTTACAAAAAAATTACAGCGGCTTAACCTACTGCACTACGGAGTCAGCTGATTTGATGTGAGTTAAAAATATTGATATACCAAAGAGCCTACCCCGTTAGTCACGGGGTGATATTTTCTACAATAAAAGTAAGCAAAACAACACATTTTAATTTTTTTATTTTTGTTAGAAAACTTGTCACGTTATCATAATACAATGCCCCTGATACAGTAATGACAATTGTTTTCTTGAAATTGAAAATTTTCTTTTTTTATCGTAACTTGTCCATCTTGAGTGCTGTCGTCTTAAAACTGGAAAGCTTGTGGAAATATTCATCAGATTAATTTCTACGAGCGTCTGTAGTGTAATATTTGGATGACACAAGGCGACATTGTTTAAACGCTTGTTATAAGGGAAGAATTCAGTGTCAGAAATGTGTGAGATGTATTCGGGTTGACGAAAAATGCAAAAAAAAATCAGAAACTATCAGTCTCTATTTCAAAATGGTTTGCATTTGGGCATTGAAGTAAACTTTTACGGAAATCATAAATACTCTGCTATAATATGCAATAGGTTTTAATAAATATGCATTATTCTAGATGAAGTAATTAAGGCTGAATCTGGGTCGATGTGTAAACGGTGTTGTTTACCTTCTTATTGATATAATATTATAGTCATTAGGCTATCTTTATCTAACATTCACTGTTTGGGTCCCTGCTATGCTACACTTACCTGTGGTACCATATTGTCCGGACGAAGCGGTATGTAATACATTAACCCAAAGTACCAAGTGCTCGGCCCTACAGAGAAAATATCCATAAAAGTTATTAAGTTCAAAGTATGCTCATCAAAATCAAATCTACCCAACTTCTTACAATCATGCGTTTAAAGCTGCTCGCTCTCAGTAACCGTTGAAAAAAATATTTATTTTTTTAAAAATTGACATTCTTTTACATAAATATAAAACTAAAGGCTAGAATCAAAATATAAGCAAAAATCTAGGTAGGAATTTGCAGAAATCGACTAAAAATGTCGGTTACACGGCACCGCTACACTATATGTTTATATTGAAATTTCAAAAGCGTTTGCAACGCTTTTGAATTTGGTAGCGTATTTCTTTTAATTTAGAGTGATTTAATTATTTTTAAGCGTACATTTACGTAAGATCATTGTGTGTCCAATGGTTGTCATCCTTTGATATGTTGTAAATTACAGCCACTGTTTGTGTACCTACCTTTCCAAGCGCCGCATGCTCCGATGCAAGCTCCGAAGAAATACCTTAAACAATATAAAATCCTCAAGGGTTATAGGAAAACATTAGCAGGTAAAACCCTTCTTTCTCTTACAGATCGATGCGGTTAGATGGGTAGTACAAAGAATATTATTAACACTTACGCAAACCAAGTATAAACATATCCAAACAGTATCAGTAAACAATTTATATTCTAACCTGACTAAGATCTATAGAATAGTTATAAAGTATCTTGTACTGTATACTA
>JAFMSR010000004.1:33001406-33048906 GCA_022818135.1 Saxidomus purpurata
TGTTTCTTCCTTTCAAATTATTCTTTTTGGGCCCTTGGTTTCTGACACATGCAACTAATCCTGAAGTTTAAGTCATAACTCCGATATGATTAATAGTCTCTCCTGGGCCCTCGAGGAACCATTTACATGAACCGACCGAACTCAGGGTTTTAGAAGGTTTAACCGATCACACCCAAATGGTTATCTCTGTTTATATGCTACATTTTCTACTTATAACAGACCACTTTTACATGTGTTTAGATGATGACACTTTTTATATTGTTATCACTATATAGATGATAATTATATTCGTTGATATCAAAATAGTATGGAGTTCAGACGAAAATAATCAGAATCATGACAGCGATGGTATTTTCCAATGCAAAGACGGCAAGGAAATTCCAATTGTTCATAAATGTGACGGGGCATTCAACTGCGTGGATTTCTCTGACGAAATGTACTGCAGCACTAGAAGTAAGTAGAGTAGTATTTTACTGTATCTTCTTAAGACATACGCTAAAGTGGCTAAAATCACGATAAAATTATTTTGTTTGATCTTGATATAGTAGTCACCACGGTGGTGTACCTTTGAATAATTGGTTACAGGATGTTTAAGCATCGGACTGCAATGCTTTAGTAAGTGTTTTCTTTTAAATACAAAACGTCCGAAACGGAAACAATGTAAATGTATATGATAATTTGATATAGTATGATAGATCAAAAACTTTTCATACATGTACATGTACAACATAATTAAATTATTTTTACCTTTGTTAATTTTATTTACTGATCACTTGTATATACTATCAACATACATCATTATAAATATTGGGCGCTCATGAAATGATAACCGGTCTGCTTTGATGGTGTGTCGACTTTTCGGCTTTTGGCGGCGGTGCCGTTTCATTTGTATATATCATACAGGATGTAGAGGCGATTTCGTTGAACATGGGTACCCTTCAGTGTCACACGTTCATTGAACGATAGGTCGTCTTCACGGTCCTCCAAAGTTACGTTTAAGCTATACAAGACGTTCAGTATTTGTTCCAAATCAGACATTGGCATTCCGGTACTTTTTAACATGCAAAACTTTTACTTTTAAGATGTCATTTAAGTCCATATCAGCTACAGTACATGCTGAATATAACTGATAGAGCGCATTCAATTTCTCAATGTTTGTTAACACGCAAAGAAAACACTGTGTTGAAACATCGCTGCATGAAATGTCTAACGAATGAAGTGATGTAGATGTTAGAAAGAGTAAAAAGCAAATTCTAGTGATGAATTGTTCTTCAGAACATAAACTTTTTCGATTTTAATGCATGTCTGAATATGTCTAAACACATTATTCATGTCCACTTGAAAAGAAAATTCATTTTCTCGTGCTAAACACAAGAAAGTGAAGTTTGTATTTGCAATTCATCATTCCGCACTTAAGTAACTCTTTCAACGTTTTAAATCGGAAAAAAACTATCTCTCTCTCTATAAACATATATTTATATTCATCCCTGGCTGCCTGGCTGCCTGCCTCTCTCTCTCTCTCTCTCTCTCTCTCTCTCTCTCTCTCTCTCTAAGATGACAAAGAAAACACAACTTATTTTCACTTCCTGCTTCCTGTTTTGCATCTTCAATGTTCCTTGTTATTACAAATCGGTCATGTGACCTGAGACATGGCTACTGATTACTTAATAGACAAATCACAATGTAATAATGAAATAAACTGCAAAATTGCAAAATGGAAACGGAAATACACGCGTTAACATCAAGCATGGCTTTCTATTCACAATATGACTGACAGTTGGAGATGGAACTTGAAATTCCGAATCCACTGGTGTATCACACTCAATTTTTAAAACAATGGCGTTAAATTTTTTTAATAATGACAGGACGATATGCAGACGAGCATACATAAAATGGTGGCAAACTGCAATAATGTTACGTATTCATAAAATTTTAGGGGCCGCAAACTGTGTAAAAGGCACAAGTCTTTACCTATTATGCATACGATGTAAACAGAAAAATACTATTAAAGCAATCATGCCTACAGATGCTGAACATAAGTCACTAATATAATATACATGTATTTAAACAGAGTATGAAGTTATGGCATACCTTTACATTCCAAATGTAAGTCCTTTATGAGTGTGCGTTTCTTTACAAAATGAAGAAATTGTTGTCTCTGTGTATATATCGAATTTTCTTGAAACATTCTATTTCGCTTTATTATTTAGGCACACGTACATTTTACTGAAATCAGATTAACGGTATACTTAACTAAGCACTCTTACCAAGAATAATGAATTCTATAACACTTCGCGTATTAATCTATGTATACATACATTTGTTAATGTAGGTCACGATTGGTCATATTGCTAAGTATTTGGTCTTTAAAGAATGACACGGAGTAAGTTTATTTAGTTTGTATGTTCCTATATTTCGCAGTGTATATATCTAAAAGTAACAGTGACACAAGACTAATAAATAAAAATCAGCTATCGATTGTTCTTCTTTATGCACTTTTTATCTAAACATGTTCAATCTTTTATTAACGAATGCCTGTATTCATTTGTTAAGTACAAAATAGTGTTTGCACGAGTGTATATGCATTCAATTTACAAACCAGTTAAGATATGTTCCACAATGTGTTATTATGACAGAATAATAACATTGTGTCAACCAATATATTATTATGTGTCTTATCACAGAGAGACTCAAAATCTCAACTTCGGAGATTATATTACCGTTGTATGATAGTTCAATTGTTTTTCTGTTACAAAAGCACGGTTGAGGCATTTGAAACCCTTAAACCAACAAACCATAAACAATACATCAATGACATGTTGTGTAATTATGCATCTTGCAAACAACCTGATATTCAGCTTTACTGAGAAGTTTTATTGTGCACTCAGTGCTACTTTTCCAGTGCACTGACTTTTATCTAAACGGTAATTAACTGACTGCTTCCCTGTAAAAGATAATAAAAATACAAATACATGTGTATATAAAAAAGAATAAGTTTAACCATGTTTTAATAAAATTAATTTACAAAATTTAATGTATAGCAGAAGATTTGACCATCTAGCAGGTCATGGTAAACAATAAATAGCAACAAAGTTTAGAATTAATAAATGTTCAAATCATGACTTCCGGTATAAATCGGCTCCAACCCGGGTCTTACTTGATTACGTTAAGAAATGTAGGACATTCTTAAAAAACGATTCTTGTCTCGGACCACAAGGCCGTGAAATTAAATATTTGGTTTGTAGCACTGCCAAGTGGTCCAGTACAAACATAATGATCAAATCATACCCCTTGGGTCCAAGTTATTGTGTTTTAAGCTACAGCATTGGAGTTGGAACTGTACGGATAGTTTTGCTTGCTGATTTTCAAATTTGACCTCGACTGAACTTGACTTACTGGTCTAATCTCTGTTTTTAGAACTACTTTAACATTAAAGATGTTTGGACCATGTATACTGTTTTGTATGTATATACAAACTTCAACATTGGCTGACTGTGACCTTGACCTACCTTCCTACTTTCCTGTTTCTGAAGCTTCAGCAGTGTAATTTTAATTATATGTACAATTTTGCATGCAGAACGTTGACATATACTGATCACTGTATGCTAACACCACTATTCTTAATGAAGGCATGAAACATAGCCTTTGTAAGAAACTTGTTCCGAGAAAATCAGTGAACATGTGTATACATTTGGGTTGCAATAAGTCAACTGTTGCTGTAAACAAGTAAAAGTGAGATGCCTGGGATAAGAAGAACAGAGAGTTAAAACTGGACTGTAAATGAACACTAGAAAAAGTGGATATTGATTGACGAAATTTATGATCCTTCCTCGCCTGTGGACCTCCATGGAGTAGGGTCAGTGTTATGATCTTGGGTGTTTGTTTTTTTAAAGTTTGTATTTCAGCTACTGTAGACGGCAATTTAAGCGCTAGCAAATACATTGACATGCTTGACAGCAATATTTAGCTAGTAATTGCATGGCATTTTCCCGAACATTAAAATATAGAGTGCATTCAGTACAGTCCTACATGATAATTAATAATATAAATCTTGCTGACCGGCCAGCACACACAACTGATATGAATACCATTTAACTTTTAGCTTGAAAGGTATACACACACAAATGACTTACTTGTTGCTGTAAGACACGCATAGGAACAAATCAAGACTGACTGCCATTTCCTGTTTGTTGTCTTATGTGCACTGTACCCAATAATCAGTTGAAGATCTTACATATTCGTCTACTACTTCTGTGTGCTTTGTGCTTTGTCTTTATTATATGTTTTACTTTTGCACTTGGCAACACTTTTCATTGATGAAGTTTTCTCATTTCAAGAGGATTCATTCTTCTGTGTTAAAGTGTGTTGGTCGTGTATCAGGATAACTGCATTTAATTCAATTCTATATTCAATAATCATTTGTGAATAAAGCTAGTCTTTCTGTTTATTGATATCAAATACAATTAACATATCATAATGGTATTTGCTACTTGTGATATTTACAGAACAACATCTCACATTTAATTGGAGGAGCTCTCAAACTAGTATTGATAACGAACGATTTGAAAAAACAATCCATTATTTATGCGGAAGTGAGGAATGGATTTTTATTTTATCTAAATGTGATAACATCATAGACTGTATTGATGCTTCCGACGAGACGAATTGCGTAGAGCTTGACACAGGTAATCATATCATAATAATTAACACGTAAAATTCTAACGTCTTCCCAGCCAATTGCAAGGGAATAATTTAGGAGAAACTTTTAGTTTGATTGTCTGCCCTGGTCAAATGTTGATTTTAGAGGAAAATATGTCATATGACCTCAGCACGATGTATATGCCACTTATGATAATACATTTTGTTGTTTTTATAATTTATGTTTAGTTTACAGAGAAGGTTCGTTTTGTACAATTTTAATGATGATTGTGCAGTCCTACATGTAGGTATCGTAAAATCGGAGTACATGTAATGCGAATGTAGCAGGCGATGTTTTTTATCAAGCTTTGCAATGGAATTTTAAACCAAACCTCAATCTGATACTATTTACAATCAATCCATCGGTTATATGTCTTTATTTTATTTTTTACCAGTGAACTATAGAGTTTTATCAGTGAAATAAAAGTGATAATCCACAGTCTTGAAACAGTCTTTAACCCGGATTTACGTCAAAAAGTATACCGTGCGTAATTAATGCTGGAAACCTTGCGACAATGTCGTCGATAAAACGACGTCATTTGCGCTATATTTTCTGATGACGTTTCCTGCGATTTTCAATATTTTATATAAACAAACTCAATAAAAGTAACCATAAAATAAACAGAAAAATTGTTGATATCGAAGTACAGTGGCGCCTGCGTGTAGGTTCCCCGTTTTTGCGTGAAAAAGCGTGTTGCACGCGTGTCGGACACAATCGTGATGCACGGTATGTTACTGCGCATGTCAAACGTGCTCCGTGTAGAACCGTGCAATTGCTAGTGCGCATACCCAGCGTGCAGCGCATAGGAAACCGTGCAATTGCTAGTGCGCATGCCCAACGTGTAGTCGCTAAACGTGAAACGTGCAAGCGCATTTATCATTGGGCTACATGTCTTGCTCTGGATAGCACCTGGTTAATTCCAGCATATTTCAAAAAATCACCTGCTAAAGGAAGTCGGTAATTTTATCCAACGAAGTATGGAAAATAGCCAATTTTATTAAAATGAAAACATCAGCCCAGATACAAGTTATATACGCAAGACAAAGACTCTGTGCCGAGCTGATACTGTTGTTCACTGGTAAGTTACATTATGTGACAGGAGATATTTACGGTGGCACTGAGGTGACATGCACTTCTCTTTTTTATGTCGTTCCCTAATCTCACTATTTCCACTACGACAGAATTTTACAGGTTGATATAACAGTAATAAAATATTAGATCTGTGAAATGGGTCACACTGAAACGCAAAATTAATTAGTCTTGCCGTTCCCACTACTGGCAAGCGACCAGTTTCCAACTACCCGTTACCATAGCTTTCCAGTAGATACTTACTGGAGGGAGCGACTTAGTATGTCGTGGTAACGAGTTACTAAGTGGTGGACATGACATCAATAAAAGAGAAGTTAATGTTACTTTTGCATTTTTTTTGTTTAGTGGCTTGACTTCAGCAGGAGCCCACATTTTTATTTTTGAATGACATTAATTTTTGCTATTTTTTATTCTTTCGCACAATACTTTAATAGGACTCCAGTACTGGAAAACTTATATTTTATATTCCGATGATAAACAGTGTCGGACCACTAAGAAGTAACCTTTGACAATTCACAGTAACAAGGGGAGCCGTGGTGTAGAGGTTAAGGTGTCACCCACTCATCCCAGAGGTTGCGGGTTCGAGCCCCATTTAGGTCACAACCGTACCTCCTCATATGACACCAAGTACTGTTTTTTCCAGGAAGAGGACGCAAGAGTGACTCGATAAGCTGCAAACTTTCTTCACTATCGAGCTAAAATAAATTAGTATATCTTAACTAAACAGTAACGATCCAAACCGTTGTATCCATTTTAAAGTATGTACGTAATTAGAGTTTTATCGTTGGTACTGGATTATCCATATGACCAACGCCCCCATAAGATGTTAGTTATTTTCAGTTTTCTGAGGATAGTGCAAGATACAGAAAGCATCCCAATTCCAGAGACACTAGGTTCTTTTACATGTCAGGTGTATTGCGCCCATACATAATGGGACCTCTGTTTTCAGTAGCATCTGAAAGACTGTTTCGGTAGTAATTTTAGTTGGTTAGCCCCAGGAATCAAACCCACAACCCTGAGATTACAAGTCTCATGCTCTACCTATTGAGCTAACCAGGCTTACGTTTCTATTAGCATTTCAAATTCCCAATTTCAATCGTTACGGTGAATTAATCAAATATATGTAGCTGTAATGTCCTCCAATAAAGGATTAAGGAGTAACATGTTTTGATAAGAGAATACACTGTGTGCATAACTGACAGGTCAGCCCTTTTTTTAGCAAGGACAATTTAAAGTACCAGCTGAACCAAAAACATATCTGCGGGCCGAGCTTGGGGCTGCAGCCCTAAAGCCCAGCCCTGACTCCGCAGTTAGGTTTCCCATACGACCAGCACCCCCTGACGATGGTTAGTTATTTTAGGTTTCGGAGGATCCCAATTCCAGAGACACCCCTGGTTCTTATGTATGCCAGGTGTATAGCACTCATACATGGGACCCTTGGTTTTTAAGTTTTATCCGGAAGACTGTTAGTACATTTAGTTGCTCAGCAACAGGAATCAAACCCGCAACCCGGAGATTACAAGTCTCATTCACTACTGATTGAGCTAACAGGGCTAACTTTTGAAACTCTTCAATGGCTATGTCCATCTAAATTGTTTTTGACTATTTTATTGTCTTTAATTCTTTGAGAACACAGTTTACACATCTGACAGGTTACTCCTCAGTCCTGAAAGCAACATATACTCATAAAATGTGTTGTATACCCATCACTTGGGTAATAATCAAATCTCTTCTATGTCAAAGGTCGTCACATGTTGTATGATGCGGCCTTATCATGATAATCCGGTAAACTTGTACCTAAGTGATTCCAATTATTTTGCAACAATATACTGGTAGTTTGTAAAACAGGGCCGGGCTTATATGTACCACAGTTCAAAATTCCTGTACCGCGAGTAAAATGAACTACTCATTTTACACATTGTTAATTTAATTTAGATTGACACGTCTGGACAAAAATAGCACATTACATTGTAATTTATTAAGGTCGCTGCCACTAAGTCTTGTCGGCCAGTCTGGTGTATACAAAAAATGCCGCCGGTTATATAAAAGAGTTTGAATTCTGTTTAAAGCAATAAAAACAATTGTTTTATATGATAAGTCACCTGTGCAATAAAAGAATAAGGAAACTGTCTGAACTAATGGCTGTTAGTTTCCTTAATGTACAGTGATAGCCATTAGTGAAATGCGTCAAAAGTTTGCCGGTTTCATGTCAAAGCTTGCACTTTAAAATGCAATGTTTTAAGAGATTAACCAACATTAAGGTTCTTGTGATGAATGGTGTAAGGTACATGTATTCACTGTCGGCCTGATCAAGTGCATAAATCTCTACTTACAACATGCTAATTTTCATCCTATCTTAATTTCAGGAAAGAAAGATATTAGTCCAACATGATGATTGATCCAATCAGAAACTGCGAGTCACTTTCCCAGTGCTCAGATGTACTAGCTATTGTCCATAGTGCCACAGTCAGCAGATTTGTCAAGAAAACAAGTGATCAAATTTGTGTCCGGCACTGTCTGAATAACTTTATATTAAAAACCTTGATCAAATAAAGATTAGAAAGAGAAAGTAATGTTTGAGTGGTTGCTGAAAATTCCTTTGGTCATAAAACAAAGACTTCCAATGCACAAAATATTTCCTAAATAATTTACAACTGTGCAGATGTATGAACTACTCATTTTATATGCACTTTGCAGCATTCTCATGTTTTTCGCTCATTATTATAATCGAAAGCAGGATATACAGATGAACTGCAGTGTATATCATAAGTACATGTATATATTATGAATACTACCTGGACTTTTTAATCATTTTGTTAATGTTGCCACTTGCCAGTCCTGAGACGTTCCTTTTAAAAGCAGGCTGGCAGAGCAGGTAGGAGTGTGGAAAGAGTTGACCATTTCCTGCTTATAGTAAAAGAGCAATAATTCTGACCATGGGCTGAAAAACTACACAGTAACACTGAATACACCAAGAGTTTTGCCATGCAGTTTTCCTAGAAAACAATCACAGTATATATTTTGATGTCTTTGGTCCTGTAGTATTTGTGTGCGATGTGGTGGCAGAAGACCATAAATCAATCTAGTTAGTCATGTTCAGACAAATTTTGCATTAGTTGCATGGCGTACTCAGACAATGAATAAGATGGGGTTAGATAGGGACTACAGCTTTGGAGCATTGAATATAGCTTACTGAAATAGAGAAGTGGCCTAATAAATATTTCTAGTTTGAGTTAGGAAATATGAAACATCTCATGATTAAAATGATGATGAAAAGAATATTCTATCGGTGTGAATGCTGGTCAGAACACAGGGGAACAGTCATCACGAGTAGATGATATAGATTGCAAGAACTTGTTCCACAATCAGAGTGAATTAAATAAGTTTTAACTGAATGATGTTTTTAGTCCATCAGTACTGATGCTTCATTTAATTGAGTGTACACTTCCTATTTCAAAATACAACTGTAGATTTATCAGTGCATTCATTGCAAATGGTAGTCTTCTTTAAAATTTACAAAATGGCCATTACATAAAGTTAGTAAGAGACAATATCATGCTATTTTCCTTTTCCTTTACCCATTAGGGCATAGAAAACACATTAATTGGCATGGACCGCCATCACCATTCAATCACAAACTGCCACCTCTAAGCACCATAGTGTACAAAGGAATGAATTGGATAATACAGTGGGATATTTTCTAAGTGCCTAGCCTCAAAAGATGTGCAGGGAGGCTATGCCCTATCTCTGGCTTAAGGTTTTTACAGTGGAAAATATCACTTCAAATCCATTAGTGTGATGTTAATAAAAATATTTAGAAAACAAGTCGTTAGACCTGTCATTGGAAAGTAACAAATGCCCCAAAAGTGGTGTCTCACAGTCTGTGACCTGAACCATCAAGATGTGGACCAAACTTTTAATGTGCCTTTCAAAGTTCCTTCGGGAGCATTGAAATACATGTCGCAAAATCCGCTTTATTCATCACTGCTACATGTACATGAATGTGGAATGCAAAATATTTTTGAGCCATGGACCAAAGTCTATGAATAGCTTCGTGAAAACAATTCAAATTGTAAATTAGTGCTTACAACTGAATATAGTCAATGAAAGTAACAGTTGTTATATTTATGTAATATAATTTAATATATTTAATTCATATAAGTAATATTGATACTGAACACCATTTACTGTTCTTAACTTGTAATACCAAAAGTGAAGTATCAATTTCCTTTTAATATAGGTTGGGAAGCACCTGTCTGAAAATCACCATAACCAGTCAGAGTTGTAACTTGTTTGAGTTATTTTGAAAATAACTTGTACAAGTTATATTTATCTTTTACTCATCACTCACTAAAATAACTTCTGCCACGACAAAACCTTCTGAAGTAGGACATTCTTCAGGTCATATCTAAGACAAGTTTGCCAATAAATCAATTGTGTCTAACTGAAGTCATTACTGTCAGCTATAAAGAAAGAACTTTCATTTCTCTCTCTTATTTAAAGGTATTTGCAGAGGTAATTTGCTTGTAATGAAGAAATTCAGGAAAAACTGAAATGTTGAATTGTTACCTGTACAAGTCGTTTTCAGAAATTCAAATTATTTTGGTCACCTCAACTTTCAAGGGAGTTATTTCTTTCAGCAAAAGGAAGCAATTTATTGACAAAATGTTTCAATTATCACTTACTGTAGTTATTTTCAAAATAACTTAAACAAGTTACAACTTACACCCCTGGCTGGTAACAAAAAATATTTGAACTCTTCAGAGGGTTTACTTCCTTTTACACTGAAAACCAATAGTTAAATAATAGTGTGCTGTACTGTACAGACCAAATTTTGATAATGGTTTGCCGTGAACTGCAAAAGTAAAAGAAACCGCACATCTGATCAGTTACACTCATTTATGTTCTCTTAGCGATTAATTCAAGTAAGATTTTCGCTGGAGATTTTTTTTTAAATTTGATTTTCCTATCCTGGTTAGAGTTATTTTATCAAAAGTACAAATTTGATACACATACTTTGCCTAAGGAAAGATATAAATATAAAACCTATTGTATTATATTTGTAAAATATTTGCATTAACAATTATATATGCCTTGCGGTTCTAGAGAAGAAGATTTTTTAAGTTTTTCCTATATTAACCTATGTAAAACTAAGTGACTCTACGACGACTGACACCGGATGTAATGTGATCCTAATAGCTCACCCTGGCTCTTTGTGCCAGGTGAGCTAATAAAACAGAAATACTCCACTTTTTAAAAGTATATTTATATTATAATGGAGTAATAACAAAATTTTATAAAAATTAATAAAATGTAAATTTCCAATAGGCATCTAACTCTACGTAATGGGTCTGTTTGTTCGTTCATTGTGACCAAGTTCCATGAAGATCCAGTGAAAAATGCAGCCTCTATTGCATACACAACAGACACAAGACAATAACTCACCTTCCTAATTAAACTGAATTAAACTGTCATCTGTCATTTTCTGTTCATTTAACTGTTTAAAATGAAGCTATATATAGCTTAAACTCCCAGGATAACAATTACAAGTAACTCTTATTTTACCAATAAAGATGTCTTACTGGCTCTTTGAGCCAGGTGAGCTAATAAGGAAGGCTTTCTGGCAACTTTTCATGAAAATGACATTTGTCAACATAGTTTTAGAGTGAATAAAACTTCTATCATCATCCTATCAGTAAATATATTTTTCTTTATCAGTAAATCAATGTGATCCTGGGACTTTAAGCAGTTAAGTAATCTTATGATAACCTTAACAAATTTCATCCCCACTATTGAGATAAAAAGAAATGTTGAAAACGTATTTTCTGTTTGCTTCACCCATGTTATACAAACATTTTTTAAAATATTAAGTCCCTGTCATTCAAAAATAACTATTCTGCTTGTGAACTGTTGTTTAAACACCATTTCTACAGCTGTTCTCTATATGTATTATAATTCAGGATGCATCCCTAAGAATGCACACCGACAGAAGTTTCATATGGATTTCTCCACCACAGTTTGCAGTATGCCACATATTTTCATGAATATCAGCCTGTTTGCTTTCATGTGTTTCCATTCATTCAATTAACTTTCTTCGATCACTTTGTCTCGTTATCATGTTAGCTTTCATATATTTTACCTTTATTTTCATATATAATAATGACTTGCATATAATTATGACTATTGCTTAGGATGTTGTTTAAAAATTAATGCTACATACTACTAAGTGAGCATTGATATTCTAGTTGCCCAGGTTATAAAAAACACATAATTATCACATACACTAACATGATTGTGCCAGAGCTACAAACTTTATATTGTGTAGCCAAGCAACCTTTGAAATGGTAATTTCTCATGTTTTTCTCCATCTTTGTGCTCTAAGATAATCATGGTGTGCAGCTGAAGCCATCTATTAGGTGGCCTTTCACAATCATTCTCTAGTGTGACTATCCGTTCATGACCTCCAACAAGGTATCTTTTACACCATTTTACTGTTTATGTTTTTCAACACAAAAAGTCATAATATATTGACTACTCATTTTCATACACTCGAGCACATCATGTAACTAAAAAATCCGGTCATTACATCAGCAATGGTGTGATCTGTAGAAAATAGAATTATCCGATGAAAGTAATTGTTCATACATGTATTTGTTAACATACCTTATTTATATAACTATATTCAAAATATTGAGCAATCTGCAGGCCCTGATACATCTTTAAGTGTGATGTAATTAGTTGGCACAAAAATCGTATAAAAAATTGTTAATTCTTTTCGCTAAAATTACTTAGAAGTATGTAGTTGTTTCACAATTGAAATGGCAATCAAATTACAAAACAGTAAGAATTCTCCAATTTGTTAGAAATTTAATTATTAAAAGTGACCTAATTTAAAGGGGGTATTTTCTTTTTTTCTCGTGGAAGACAGCAACTTATTCCTTTTTGTTGTACATTGCCGTCTGTGACACTGGAATGCCAAGCTTGTGACACATATCTATGGTCTGAAAAACAAATGAAAAAATTATTAATCATTTCATAAATATGATCACTTTCATGGAACACATTCAACAAAACATTGAGTAGGCTAATGAGTAATTATCAAAAAAACTAAATCAATGCACTTTTGACATATCTCTCTACACTGTCTATATTATATGCTTTATACTATGTCAGTCATGATAATTAACTAAATTAGATAATGATTTTGATAACTATTAATATATACAGTTACACCCCTTTCCCACAAATGAACATTTAAAGAATAATGTAATCCCTAATTGTCTTTAATGATTAAGTTTTAAACTCGTTTCTTACAGAGAAATTGTAAGATTGAATCTACTGATAAAGCTAGATGTTCATACAGTAAGGATAAAAGTACTTTTTTCTTATTTTGTTCTAAAGCCAAAGTGAACATCATAACATTTAATGATTGTGTATGTGTCAGTATCTAAGTCATTAATACATCTTTTGACAACAGTAATACAATATTGCATATAAAAAAATATCAGTATATCAGAAACCATTCAATAATAATATCTCATAATTATTATGAGCACATATACAAACTTAGTGACCCAAGCCAATCAGTGTAGTGTTTTATGACCCTAGTAATTGCCAAGGGCAATACTGTCCGGTTGAAAAAATGTACCTTATGAAAACATTGCATAATATTGCATTATATTGCATTATATTATGTAATGTGACCACATGGGTCCTAAGACATCAATGATGGACTAGCTTTTGTCTCAGCAACTGTTACAACATGTACAATTAACTTATAAAAGTTGGTAACTGAACTTCAATAAAATTGCCAAAAAATTAAGATAAGTATCGAACTAATACTTTTAAAATTTTAACATGAAGCCCAATAGATCTATGCCATGCATAGCTTTTAACATTGACATTTTCAAAGGTCAGGTAGGCAAATACTAGTACTTGGTAGATAAAAACTTAATGGTATTCATTTATTGCAGTAAATGCATTAAAATGAACATTAACCTAGAGTTTTGAGTGATGTAAGCTAATAAATTTGCTACAACCTGATAAAAAGGTATACCTGTGCACTTCTTATGATTAATATCTTTTTCATTTTAGACTTTTGTAGTAATACATACTCTTAACTAATCATTAACCAAGTACCGTAACATTCATGCTATATAGAATTTTTTTTTTCAAACAACTTAAATCTTTTAAAGAGTTCAACTGATTAGTAAAGTTAAAAATCTGCATTTTGCGCTATATGTTTGTAACAAATACATAATTCCCAACAACCTTCCTCAACTATCATAAAATTCTCTAAATAAGAATTAGTTTTGCAAATAGTCTGTTTGATATATACAAATATATCAATTTGAATTGTAATAAAAACTTGCTGAAAAATCAATTATGAAATATTTAAGTAAATCCTAAATAAAGCGCTCTATTGTTATCGCATGAAAAAGAAAATCTAGTCAATATATAGACACATACCAGTAATTATGCAGGGTCTTATCAAAACGTAGTGTTCCAAAATGTATTCATGACATCTAAATGTTACATTCAAAATGAAATTTACAATTATTTATACTTGCTGAGAAAGTATTTTTCTAAACCTGATTATGTCTTTGACAGTAGACTGGTTGACTGATTTTAGAAAATGGGATGTGAAAATTATATATATATGGATCGATCAGTGTTTCAGTTTGTGACCTGAAGAATATTGAGGTAACCTTTACAGACAAACGGACAACGGACAACTACAATCATGACATGACCTCTGCATTATTATTTTAAGAAATTCCCATTATTTTGGTCACCTCAGCTTTCAAGGGAGTTATTTCTTTCAACAAAGGGAAGCAATTTTATTGACAAAATGTTTCAATTATCACTTACTGTAGTTATTTTCAAAATAACTTAAACAAGTTCCACCCCTTGTTAGAATTTAATCCTAATGAAGATCCAGATAAGACCGAAACCGGTATTTGACGTGTTGTTTCTCCATTAGCCCCCCGGTGTTTGACGTGTTGTTTCTCCATTAGCCCTCCCCCCCCCCCTTGAGTTATAAGTTACACCCCTGTCTGATAAATAAATTATGATATGATAGTTGTTTTATTGATTGAAATAATAAATTGATCAGTTAAAAGTCAGGGCTTTAATTTTGAAGAATACATGGTTTACAGTTTCAAGACTGTACAACGCAGATATCCGAAGTGTATCGAGTGGACTTTATAGTTATCTCACTTGAGTTTTGAGTAAACTGGATGTATTAAGCTTATAATCAATAGAAAATGAGCTATTTGTAAACTGTCCGTCTGATATGGTTGCTGCTGCTGATATTGTCACAATAAATACATCATTGGAAAGCTCTTATGATCTTAGTTTTCTAAAGATATGCAATTTGATACATTTTATTTAACCACAATCAGTTGCTAAACATGACCATATATCGGGAATTTTACATAGAAGTAACATAAAGTTATTAATAGCCAGTAACATTTACTCGATAAAAATAAATGGAAATAGCCCTGTTTGAAACTGTAAACCCGTGTATCAGTCAGATTTTGTATTTTTAAGTAACCTGTACATAATTTTACATACTTTTACATCAAAATTAGTATAAATTTTAATTGAAAGCCCCTTGTATATAAAATGTAACAGCTCCCTGAAAGATACATTTTCTAGGAAATAACATAAGGTTTTGCTGAAAATTAAATTATAGTGCAACAGTACTGTAACAGAAGCTGCTTCGGTTTTTACATATTTATGAAGCAAACAGGGGACGGACATGACACAAAGTTACTATTTCAAATATATTAAGTATTTCAGGGCACATATAAACTGGTCTTGAGATATTTCAAACTAAAATGAGGAAATGTGATACTTGTTACTGTTTTAGTCTGTTTAAAAAGGTAATAACAGCATTTTTAACAAAAAAATGATGATGTAACTGAAATGTTCTCTGCTAATAGTTTACAAAAGTAGAACTGCAGCAATGAAGAAACATAAGTTGGATCTTTCAAACTCTAATTCTTTAATTCTTTAATTTTCTCAATGTGCATAAAGTGCACAGGTACACTTATTCAGTATCATGTAGGAAGTCTGTTTCCTTCAAAACCGGTTTTTTCTTTTATTTCTATTTCTCTTTTCATTCCAATGAGCTCTTTCAAGTACAGCTGTGTCCAGGTTTAATTTCTTAAAATATTTTCATTCTGTGCAACAAGGCAATTCTTATACTGCTAGAAGGAAAATCTTAGACACTTCTCAGTTGTCACTAACAATAATATTAATTTGTTGTTTTAGCATGGAATGACTGGAGGCTTCAGAGGGGTTTTATGACTCTGTGAATTGTACAGTTTTAATCCTGTCCCATGGGGGTTCTGTGGACACCTGGTACTTTATGACATACAGTACACAAAAGTAGATCACCAACTGATTGTGTTGTTCTAGAGAAGGGTGGTTATGTAATATACATGTATCTGAAAGGACCTGAATATTTTTTTCCTTCACAAGTCCAGACAGAATGCAAGAAAACAAGCATGTTGCAACAGAATTTCAGTTCTTATTTCTACAGTAGTTGCATAGATTAGTTTCGCCACTTTCGTTTCCATTCCACAGTCTCTAATATAGTTTTAAATGGTCAAACCATTATATTACAAATAAGTTTTTTGGAAGAACTTAAAAATATAAAACTGATAATGATTTATTAACAAAGAATATTAAAAAGCGCTTCAATTGATGGAATTTACAGAATTCTATGGACTTTCCCTTCATAATTTTACAGAAATGCAAAACCTGCTTTTTTACTGCAAATTCATTTGTTTTTAGATCATTTTAGTTAATAATAGTGAATTTAATACAAATGATATTCAAATATATGTGTTTTTTAAAGATCATGTTTTGAGGGGACGGGCATTACAGGGACGGACATTACAGATAACTTTTACACTTTCTTTAATATTATAAAAAGTAATGGATTATAGATCTCTGTCATTTTTGGAAATGTTAGTATTGACATCATTTGTAACAATACTAGGACAGAGATTTGCACTTGCATAATCCATACAAAAATTTACAACAGTTACTAGTGGACGGACATTACAGGTTTTTCTTAACAAATTAAAATTTCGCAACATATTTGATCACGAAAATTTTATGGTTTGTTGCACACTTCTGTAACTTGGGCAGTGTAAACTAGCATTGTTTCCAGCTTCATCTGTGATATTTAACAATTTCAGGTTCTTACGATTAAGAGTTTCCTGTAATTTCAGCACATTCACTTTTTTCAGATTTTAGGCGTGTTTCATAGGTACCACTTTCATTCAAGGGAAGAAATTTGGTGAATTATCTCAAACAAATATAATGTACTGTATACCCATTTAAAGCTTACTTTCTTTTGATTAGAAAAACACAGATCAAAAGCATTAAAGTTGTAATCTACGTTTGTAATATCATTTCTAAAAAAGGTGAAATTTTCAAAGCTTACGTGTTACAAGTGAAAATCACCATATTTATACTACACCTGACGCTTTTGTAAGTTTTCTTATGAATTTTCTCAACAACTTTTCACCTGTACATAGGTACAGAACTATGGTGCAGCTTTTATAAACAACTTTATTTCTTGGTTCTGTTACAGGTAGTTTGTGTGATATGGCCATGTACATGCTTTTTTCACTAATTGGGCACTTTACTTTGCATCAGGCCATAAGCCACAGCAGAAATTTTTCGATGATTTGGATGTCATTTTAGAGCGGCAAAATTGTTATTTGAACTGGACAAATTGTGTATTATGCACCCGTTGTACCTAATATTGAAACCACACATTACACTTATTATAGAGCACATTAAAATTAGACGTAAAGGTGTGACAGTTATAAAATATCAGATCTGTGAAAGGGGTCACACTGAAACGCCAAATTAATAAGGCTACAGTGGTGCTTACGTATAACTATGCACACGGAACGAACGATACGCGCACGATACACGCAAACGGAACGCACGATGAACGCACTATCTTTGATGAATGAATCATGAATGATGAGCGATTAATACGATACACGATTCCCGATGAACGAAACGAAAAACGATTATTCGATTTACTCGGACATTTTCGTTTGCTTAACAACAATATTATTAGATAGATGTCTTATTACAATGTAAAAGCTGAATCGAACACCCTTAAAGTCCTACATTATCGATAATTTACAGTAAAACCAAACAGATCATACGAATAATTGGTAATTGAATACCGACACACATACATATGACATCTATAATTAAATGTTGTAAAGAATCTTAGTACGAAGAGTCCGATTAGACGTATAACCGCTACCTAGCCACTGTTATCAATTTTACAGTTACAGTGAGCACTTTTCCGAATGTCTACACAGAAGCAATTTACAAAGAGGTGAATTATCATATCCTTTGCTTCGGTAGAATAACACCTGTTGTAAATCTTGCACGATATGCAGAATGTCTATGTTCGGTTTTACCGGAAGTCAACATCTCTTCTTCCCACAAATATCTCGTGAGAAAAAGAAAAAAAATGTAACAGAAAGATAGTTTAGATTACTAAGAGAATGATTTTTCTATTTCATCAATTTAATCCGATCTTTGAACAATAATATGAATAATATTCGTTTAGGTCTAGACTGCATGCAACGTGCAAACGTTCTACACGATTAGCCGTCCGCACTATCTCGGACCACTTTTATATAATTCCTATCGTGCAACGTTCATCACACGGAACGAACAATGCATTACACGATAGACGATCTGAATGATGCACGATGAATGCACGAACGATAAACGCACGATGAATGCAAACGGAATGCACGATACACGCACGATACACGAAAATTTTGCAAAGTTACACGTGAGCACCACTGTACATCTGAATATGATCTGAATCCCATTCTGGACTGTATTCCCGGCTTCGCACACCCGGGTACTGATCAAATATTTTCATTCGGGAAAGGTGACTCCTCGGCTGTCATCGCTGGTCTGTATGCATCTTTAACTTTGAATAATACAATAAGCAAGGTTAGAAATGAAAGAACACGACGATCTTCCAATACCTTTAAAATTATCAGTTTGTTTTTATAACAATTCTATGTTTTTAAAAGCTTTTTGTTTCGTTTTAAATAAATTTAAACTTGCATATGAGTCAACGGTAAAGACCGAGCTTTCACCTATTACCGAATGGAGAAATGAAAGCGACCTAATAATCCGATTGGTTAACTGGTCAGTATGACGTCACGGCGAAGCCGAGAATAATATCTCGACTCTTCTGTGATTTTTTATGCAGTAAGAGGCCAATAATGCTTCAGAATTTTCTAAATGATACAAGGTCAAGATTCAAAAGAATATTTTTCTACATCAGAACCTCCAAGCAAGATTGGCCTAATTAAAATTGAAATAACATTGCTTCCAAGTTCCAGATCAGGGCAGAATAATTATTTTGACATGAAAACTGGTATCGTAACAACACTTCCGAGTCAACTCGTACCTCAGTCAACTTGTACATTGTACCGTAGTTCTGGTTTCCAAAACTAAATTGGTCGTTTTATTGTGTCAGTTGACCATATTTAAAGAGAGAAATGAGAAATAGGAATATTAGCATCAAAGACCTTGGGCTATTCATACCAGTTTCATGAATTATCATTAAAATTCAAATTGAACTCTTTACATCGTTTATTTGTCTTGTTTTACACAGTAATTAATACAACTCAAAATGCAAAACACTTCAATAATGAATATCTTTTATATTCCCTTGTTTATATTTGCACCTCTCATACAGACCGTAAAATTAGCAGGTGCGCGAAATGATGTCACTTACATCCTCGGGTATCTCCATGTTTCAAGGCTTTTCATCCATGTATAACAGAGGCCGATATTCGGCCACTTTCCAATCCAAAAATATAGTATTTTTCCCAAGTTTGTTTACATTTTAGTATTTCCGGAGGAAGCATTTGTCTGGTATGACTGTACTTCAAAATCCCCTTGGTCATAATCCCCTTGGTCCAAAAATGGCATAGTAGTCAAAATCCCCTTGATGAATTTTACAAGTGTAAACGCATACATTGAATAAAAAAATTACTGAATGTTTTATTTGTCTCTAGTTTAACTTTAATGTATCGAATGATTGAAAAAAAAAACCAAGAGCTGTCCCTCACAAGTGACGAATGTCCCCCGAAAGAGGTGTCTCACAGTCTTTGTCCTCTCCATGTGCTCAATAATTGTGGCATGTAATTTTAAAATCCATGCGACACATCGTCTTGATGTGCTTAACATGTGTGCCAAATTATTTTTAAATCAATCAATGCATGACAAAGTTATAGTCCGGACACGAATGTGTGCATATATACAGGATTCCATTACCTTCAAACTCTCAGTGTGACCTTAACCTTTTAGGTAGGAACGTGGGTCTTGCACGCAACACATCGTCTTAATTTCCTTGACATTTGTACCAAGATATTTAAAAATCCTTCAATGCATGATAGAGTTATAGTCCGGACACGAATGTGTGCATATATAGAGGATTCCATTACCTTAAAACTCTAAGTGTGACCTTGACTTTTGAGGTAGGGACGTGGGTCTTGCACTCGACACGTCGTCTTCATGTGCTGAACATTTGTGCCAAGTTATTTCAAAATCTTTCAATGCATGACAAAGTTACAGTCCGGACACAAATGTGTGCATATATAGAGGATTCCGTTACTTTCAAACTCTAAGTGTGACCTTGACCTTTGAGGTAGGGACGTTGGTCTTGCACGCGACACGTCGTCTTGATGTGCTAGACATTTGTGCCAAGTTATTTTAAAATCTTTCAATGCATTACAGAGCTACAGTCCGGACACGAATTTGTAAGTGGGGACGCACAGACGGACGGGCGGACGGACAGACGGACGGTGCGATTTTAATGTGCCACCCTTCGGGGGCATAAAAAAAATTATTGAAATAAAAATGTAAAATATGTCAAGGGGATTATGACTACTATGCCATTGTTGGACCAAGGGGATTATGACCAAGGGGATTTAGAGCGTCTCCCGTCTGGTATCATTTTTTATTCGCACTATAACGTAACAGCGCACAGTACCACGTGTTATGCATTACCAGTCTAATCCATTATGTTCTGGGCCTGAATTTTAGTCTGTGTCTCTGGGGAGGTAAATTTATTTCAACTTCCGGTTGACTTTGACAATGTCGCAAAACGGAAAAATATTATTGTAAATCTTTTCCAAAAATGGACTATTATCCTGCATAGATTTCTTAATTGAAAGGCCAAGGCCTCTTCCGAATTTCCTGGTGAAAAGCCCTGCTGTTTTAAGTATTAGATAGAGTACTGTTGGCGAGAATAATTATATTATTTCGAGGAGGCTATGCCTCCGTGAAATGACGTAATTATTCGAGCCAACAGTTACTCTATCTGATTTGTATCATGGCATGTTAGTTACTAGTTAGTTAGTTTATACTTATCTATTTTAGCTCAATTGTGAAGAAAGCTTGAAGCTTGATTGACAGTTCTCATGCCCTACAATATTGTGTGACGTAATAGCATGTGACTTAACAAAATTGTGTGGTAGAGACCTCAGTCATTTTTACTGAAAGAAAATCAATACATGTACTTGTTTGCTTTTTTAAGTGTTCTGTAGCCTACAAAATCATATACAGTGTTCCCACTCTCGTAAATTATTATGTTAATCACGCAAAAAAATGTCGTGCATATAATTGTCACCATGTGTGAGATGGCTTGCATACAAAATGCCGAGGACGAATAGGTTCAGCTGGAATCCCCCAGTATGTTCTAAAGATAAATCATGGAAATTCTACTTTCTCGGCAAATTGATCGGCATAACTGCTGATGATTTACCATTGCCGTCATGAAATGTCGACGGGTTGCATATTTTAATGCTCTGGGAAATAATATTAGCACTTTAAAAGTGTGACCAATCTAATGATCCGGGCTTCGTCTGCAAAAATGTCACAGTCAAAGCATTGTGTTTGGCTTCGCGACGAATAAAATAAATGATGCCCAACAAAAGTAAAGAGTTGCCATCCACGAGTACTGACACAACTACGAGTAGAAACGTTAATAGTCTGAAAAAGTACCCGAAACGATTTCAGAACAAGTGGTTGTCGCGGGTTGTAAAAATTTTCAACGGTAAGCACTTGACTATCTTATAATTTTCATACCCCCTAAAAATTGAGATTTACCCCCACTTTTTGTGTCCAAGGGATAAGTATGCCCTTGAACAAAATACTGAGTGGGAACACTGATATACCGGAGCATTTAAGTATATTTGTTTTTATTTTGTTTTTGACTGGCTGATTAAGACTTTTCCAAATTAATATTGTAAAACAAAACTCTAGGCAATAAAAAAAATCTGAAGTGTTCTCCATTTCAGATAGATCATGTTCTATATTACAGATAGAGCACATGCAGTCTAAGCAGTACAATGTTTTCCTATACACATATTCAGTAGACATGATACAAATAAGAAAGACAGACATGTTTACAGTTTCCAGTGAATAAAAGCACAGTTGCAATGAAATAGAAGATTAATTGCTTGTATTCCTGGCTTCCCACATCCGGGTACTGGTAAATAATTTACATTCGGGAAAGGTGATTCCTCCGCTGTCATCACTGGTCTCTATTTATCTAACTTTGAATAATACAATAACCAGGATTAGAAATAAAAGAAGACGACGATCTCCCAATACCTTGAAACTATAATCAGATTATGTTTATAATTCTATGTTTTTAAAAACTTTTTGTTTCATTTTAGATAAAGTTAAACGTGCATATGAGTCAATGGTAAAGACCGAGTTTTCACCTTTTACCGAATGGAGAAATGAAAGCGACCTAATAATCCGATTGGTTAGCTGGTCCGTATGACGTCACGGCGAATCTGAGAAAAGATATCAAGTATCTACTGCTTTCACTGTATATCTATCAATGAGGTACAAGAATGCTAATGTGCACGAAAAGTTGTATCGCTGGGATAAATTTAGCCTAATTAATTTGGTGATTCAGTGCGACCCCTTTCACAGATCTGTCATTGAAGGTGAACAACTATAAAATATCAGCCTATAGAATCCTTTTGCCTTCGAAGTCGAAAAAGTTAGACTGGAATAAATTTCATTACAAAGAAATGAAATATCGGCATTTTAAAAACAATATATAGTTATGAGAATCATCATTTGCAAATCTAAGTGAAATTTAGAAAATGTACCTATACACAGACTTTCCTATGCAATTGTCCTAAGATACGTGTTGACTAAACCGAATACGAGTTGATTAAGGTACGAGGTAACCAGGTGATTGGTAGCCTTTTATAAAGATGTAGCAATGTCATCACTTGATTTATTCTGTTTTGCAAGACAGATGGAATATATTTGCCGAAGCACTTACCAATTCTTACCAACGCATTTAGTTCGGCATACTTTATCAAATATAATCGTTGTCAGATATTAATCATATTCCGGCTACATTATCTCGATGTTGATTGGCTGCACGGTTAGTGTGTTTATTTGATTGGCTGCACGGTTATACCCGGTTCTGCACGATACACGTTTTATTCATAGTTCTGATTGGCTTCACGGTTAATCGAGTGGAACCGTGGAGCGTGTAGAGTTCGTGTTGCACGCGAAAGAAACCGTGTGCGTGGTGAGCCACACGCAAGCGCCACTGTAATATCACGTCAATTTCACTCGTGAACACCAAAAGTAGTTATTTTTACTCGTGGCTGCACGTCGAGTGAAAATATCACTTTGCTGCCCACTCAGGTGAAATTATAACGTGATCTTACACCGAAACCAACAATTATCCTCTATTTACTAAACTATTCAGGTATTACATGCATTGCTTAAGTAAGTCACATGACCAGCATTGCAGATGCAAAGTTAAGGCAACCATTGGCCCTGTCACTGAAACATATTTCTTTTGTGTTCGCACATGTTTTCGGCAGCCTTTTCTTTCATAAAATCCACATGGATTTGAAAATACGTCTGAATGTTTTACTTTAAAACTTTTTTTACCCTTGAATATTAATCAAAATGTTTTCTAAATGATATCGATATATGATATAGATATAAATAGATACATGTTTGAGAATGGGTAATAAAGGGTCAACAACTAGGACACCAGGCCACAATAAAAAAAACAAAAAAAACATAGTGAACATATTTGAAACCCAATCATCCTGAAAACGTATCAGAAAGTTTGTCTTGAACAACTATATAGAAACTTCAAAACTGGGTAACCTTGAGTCAAAAACTATGTCGCATGGTCAAGTCAAAGCACTCAAGATGCCATATTTGACAATCAATCTTCCGGAAACTTGGTAAAATTGCTCGTCTTCATATACTCTAAGTCAGGATTGAAACGTTGGGTTATAAACTAGGTCACTCAGTCAATACGGTTTTGCACAGAATTACCATTATTGCGTACTCTTTAGCGTTATAGAGCACAAACAAGTATAGTTCGGCGAATGAGGAGACACTCTTTGTCCTTAACGGAAGTGTTGTACATTTCTTTACGTATCAATAATGACTACATTTATTGCAATCCTATGATTATGTTGTATTAGATTTTTTATTGACTATATTTTCTAAAATACGTTATTTTCATAAAGTTTGAAGAATTTTATTTCTTTTTACTAAAATCTTTGAGGGAGCAGATTTAATACCCAATTTAGCATATATACCGTAAGTGTACTTATATTAGCGCAGCTAAATTTAAGCGTGAACGCCATGAATTGAGTGGTTTTGACTTATTAGCGCGTATTTGAATTAGTGCAACATCAGCAGCGCTAAAATAAGCAATTAGCGGTTTTAACCCACCAATTCCCGACGAAATACGGAAAGACTCGAAGAGTGATGTTTTTCACGTCGCAGCTGACTTGAAACTTTCGTGAGTGAAGCATTTTCATGTAAACTTGCTTATTATCGCCCATTAGAGCATGAAAAACTCTACAATAAAAAATGGATAGCGGCTGACTGGTCTTCGTAATGAAATCGACCAGACATGCAAATAAACAGATCTAGGTTTAAAATCGGACACACAATCTAAATTTGTTCATTCACATTCATCTGTATAATAATTGAATATTCAGAAGAATCTACAGATGGTGATAATTGTTTGTTTTAACAGCAGTAAAATGCCTATGTTATGATGACATTCAAATTAGCGCGCCCAGACAAACTGGCGATCTACTCCGAAGGTGTTATAAACGATGTTTTACGGATAATGGCGAAGATGAAGAAAAGCATATTAATATTCACAAGCATTTGACTTTTGCATTAAAGTTTGACATATTTGATATTTCTATTCAAAACTTTTTGAAAAATATTTGTGAAAAAATGCAATAATTGTCACAGGCACAATAAAATGTATGTATCTATGTTCTGTCGAATAGTAGTTATGGTATTTTCAATACGATAAATGATATTTTATCATTGAAAAGCCTTCCATTTTAGTCAAATATTAGCGCTGGACATGAATAAGCGCACACCCGATCCCGCTGAGAGCGCGAAAATTAGTACTCCGCTAATATCGATACACTTACAGTAATGGTTAGCACATTATTAATAATATTTAATCTATATACCATAATCTTTTATATTCAAATTGTAGAGAAAATGAATGACGGACTATAAGAAGTTGCAAAATGTTGCCGTAACACTGAAAGATATAAATGAAAAGAGAAAAATACTTTAAAAATGCCAACATACATCCACAGCTTTATGTGTATAGATCGGCAAAGATAATATTTTAGCTCACCTGAGCACAACATGCTCAATGTGTATCGAAACGGTTTGAGGTTGATAAGTAATTCAAAGAATGAACAACACGTTGTGTCTGCTTTCAACTTTTATTGCCGTATCCAAACTCGTAAATACATATACAAAACATAGGAAGTGACGTACAATACGTCACGCAAAGTATGGCGTCAAAATAACGTCATAATCATATAGCATACATGTACAAATGAGCGTTATTTCCGACATTCTGGGGGCCGCGAAATGATAATTGTTTTCAATTCTTCGATATGTCTTGAAATATGAAATTCTAGATTAATAATTCATTACTTAAGAATCTTTAACTTATAAGCTGAAAGTATATGTTGAAACACTACGTAAAGTCGACTTGAATGCTCATAACATTTTCACTGTAGGCCGTTCTATTAAATCTCGATCAGTAATGAATCACAAAGTCTCTGAGTTAAGAATATCAATCTTCGTCAGTTCATCACTTTTCGCGTGAATTTAAAATTATCAGTCGTTAGTCTCTAAAGGGTACAGCTTCACAATTGGTCAAATTGAAATGCATCAATTAGATTTAACTTTAGCTGCACGGATAAATCCATCTTTCCCATATATCAGTTCAAGAATCACACCTAACTTCCAACGCGATCGAGGCGTATCTTCATGGATCTGCACAACGTCGCCTATGTATATCGTCTGCTGATTGTTACCCGTCACTCGGTGATACTCGCCTAACGCTGTCACATACTCGTGTCGCCACCGCTCCCGGAAGTGATCGGTAAGTTGCTTCTGGACCCTGGCTCGCCTAGTTATGTTATTGCGATTGCTGTCTGTTGGGTCCGATACAGATTCGATTTGCCTACTCTGGGTAGGTAAGCATCTGAATTGCCGACCGTTTAACAAGTGAGCCGGCGTTAAAGATACTGGATCTGAAACATCTGAAGTCACGTAGGTAATTGGTCTATCGTTGACCACAGCTTCTACTTCTGTGATTATCGTCTTGAGCTCTTCTAACGATAATGATTTTGCGTCCAAGAATTTTCTTTAATGTGTTCTTTGTAAGTCCAATCAGGCGCACCCACCATCCACCGTACTGGAGCTCTCGTCGGTATGAAACACCACTGTGTTCCTTCCTGGCCGAGTTTTTTTTCTTGTTTAGACTGGGATGTGAACAACTGACGTAAATGCTTCGATGCAGCTTGGAAAGTTGTTGCATTATCAGATACCAGTATACGGGGTACTGACTTTCTGCTGCAAAATCTTCTGAACGCTTGCAGGAAAGAATTTTCTGTAAGATTCGGGACTACTTCTAGGTGTAATGCTCGTGTAGAGGCGCACGTGAAAAGACATATGTATGCTTTATTTTCATTCCCACGGTGGTCTTTAACGTGTAGTGCGCCAGTAAAATCAACTCCTGATACTTTAAATTGTGCGCTGTCTTCAAGGCGAAATCTTGGTAGGGGTGGTGGATCCGGGCTTTAGTATGGTTTTCCATTTACTCTTCTACATGTTACACATTTTCGTAGCTCTGTCTGTACACATCTGCGAATTGACGGAATCCAATATTTATGACGTAAGTACGTTATTGTAGCGTTTTCTCCGGAATGTAGCTCGCGTTCATGGGCGTCTCGGACAAGTAAACGTGTGAAAATGTGTTTGTTAGGTAGTAAATATGGGAATTTTGTGTCATCTTCTAACGGTGCGTTCTGTATTCTTCCGCCGCAACGTAAATCTCCCCTGTCATCGATGAAAAGCCTTAACTGACGTACTATGGGTAATTTCTTCGCACTTGATTTCAAGTTAGACAACTCTCTTAAGTATGCTGTGCGTTGACAATTCTCTAGCCACATATATTCTGCCTCCTGTAATTCTTAAACAGTAAATGATTTTCTTTGTCTTTTATCTATGTAAGCTCTGCAGTTGTGTATGAACCTAAGTATGGACGCCGTAACACGAACTAACTTTATGTAGCTACTGTATTTGACAATAGACATTATCTTGTGTATCCCCTCTTGGAGTGTGTTGGATAGATGTAACGGCTCTTGTTCTGATTCTATGGTATCATCGGTTATGATTGTCATGGTGATAGCTTGTGACTGCTTCCAAATAGGCCACTGACTTTGGTATGTTAACCAATCTGGACCATACATCCATAGTTTGTTGTTTTTGTACTGGCTAGCTGTTAAACATCTTGTAAGAAGGTCGGCTGGATTGTGCTGAGTATGACAATATTTTCACTTCCGGTTGAGTGTAATATTTCTTATCTCCGTAACTCTGTTATGGACGAATCTGGGCATTGCTTTTGAGGTATTCAACCAATGTTACACAATTTGACTGTCAGACCAAAAGGTAACATCTTTCACTTCAATCGCTTGTAGAAGGTGGTTTGCTAGACGTGCACCTATAACTGCTGCCATAAGCTCTAATTTTGGTAAAGTTAATTTCTTCAATGGCGCGACGCGTGATTTGGCCATTACTAATGATGATTCATGTTTTCTGCAAAGGTAAGCTGATGCACCATAAGCCTGGATACTTGCATCTACGAATACATGTAGTGTATTGTCGTCTGCTACTGAGTATTTGTCGTCTGCAACTGAGTATTTGTCGTCTGCAACGGATCTGTTGAAGAGACGGCGTGGAATTCTTATATATCTTACGTTGTTTATGTCACGTGCTAGACTGATCCATTTTTGTTGCATGTCGTCTGATAAGACTGTATCCCATGCGTATTTGCCTTGCAATAGTTCTTGTAGAAGAATATTTGCACGTATTAATACTGGACTAAGTAAACCAAGTGGGTCATAGACTCTTGATGTGTACTGTAAAATAGCACGTTTTGTCACTTTTGGGGTTTCTGGAATGTCTCTATGTGGGTATGATATCTCGTCTGTGTCGGTGAACCAAAGCATGCCTAGAATCTTTGTGATTTTACTGTTGTCAAGGACACCTTCTTCTGTAGCAACTAATTGCAGGCTTTTGCTGTTTGATGCCCATGACCTCAAATTAAATCCTCTTTGCATCATCAGGTCTCTTGTTTTCCGGAAGTACTGGACAACTTCTTCTTCTGTTTGAAAGCTGGATAATATGTTATCTACGTACAGGTCTCGCTTTAGAATTCTGCTGACAGGACTACTGGCATTGTTTTCTAGGTGCTTGAGTAAAGTAGCATTGAGTATTAAAGGTGAGCACGTGGCACCGAAGAGAACTACTTTAAATATGTATGTCGCTAATGAACTGTTTTGATTACTTGGATCGCTCAACCACAAAAATCTTGTTACGTCTCTATCTTCTTTAGTAAAACATTTAGAAAAGCCTTCTCTATATCTGTTGAAACTGCATATTTCCCAAGTAGGAATCAAACTATGATATGTGACAAGTCATTTAATGTGGGTGGAGTAGAGTCAAGACAGTCGTTTAAGCTAGGAGACTGTGCTGATTCTCGGCAACTGCAGTCATAGACACTGCGTATAGGTGTTGTGGTTGGATCTTTCTTTACTGTATGATGTGGTATATAATGTACTTGATTGGTTGTTTTCTCATTCTCACTAATCTTTTCGATGAAATCTCTGTTCTCTTGTTTGTCTATTATCTCTTCATACTTAAAATGTTTGGTTCTCTGCGAAGTCTTCTAATAAGTGATTCTGTTCTTCTCTTGGTCACTTCGTAGTTTGTGGGTAGAGGGGCGTAGTCATCTTTCCAGGGTAATTTCCCTTCATATTTCCCGTTAATGAACTTGATAGCGTTTTCTGATATGTTTGTAACGTATCTATATTTTCGTCTTCTTCAGCGTTGATTCCAATAGATTCTAATTTCCAAAATCTCTCTATGTCTGTAGTCATCACATTCAGGGCAAAACAAGACTGCACCATTGCGCTGGAGATTTGAGCTGGACCTGACAATAGATATCTGATGCTTGAACTTACTGTTGTTGGACCGTTTCCTCGAATCGTCTGATTTCCAACGATGTTCCAATAATGGTCAGCTCCTACTAACAAAGATATCTCGAATTTGTCATAATCTATCACGGGATGCGCTAACTTCAAGCTTCTAAGATGTGGTAATGACGTCACGTTCTGTGGAATGTTACGTAATGGGACGGCAATTGTGGGAACGATCATCACTTGAAGAGGTATATTGGCACCTGCATCGGTAAGTAGATATATAGTTGTATTTTCTGAATGTCGTAGTTTCTGCGACGACTCTCCAAATGCTGTCAAACTGATAGCAGTGCTTCCATTGGGTTTTACATTCAGTCTTTCAGCAAGTTTCTCTGTTAAAAATAAACGTTGAGACCCTTCGTGGAACATAATGTTTGCTTGTGTGTATTGTTTGTCGGTACAGACTTGAGCAACAGCGGTCTTCAAGAGTATATCTGGTCGAGGTTCTACTGTAGTATGTAAAATTGCTGCCTCTGGTTGAACCTGGGTTCCATTTGCTATTAAAGTATGTGTTGCGTTGCTGTTACCATTGTTTATTCTCGAATCTTGCACACCTTCGCAGATACTGGTATGGTGTTTTCTTTTACATTTCAAACATCTGAAATTCGAGCGGCATTGGACGACTTGATGACCTTTTAAACAATTAAAGCATAATTGTTTCTTCTTAAAAATGTCCTTTCAAACTTTCACATCCGTAATCTTTGAACAATTGTTTGGATGATGATTTTCATAACAGTAAATGCACTGTCTTATATCAGTGCGCACTGTGTTGGTGAAATTCTGCTTACTTCCGGTTTTTGATTTATATCGTGCACTCGTGAAAAATGATGCTGTAGTTCCATAGGTATCTGCAGTTTCAGTTGACTGTCCCGCTTCCATTACATGTATATTCAATTCTCGATATAATGCTCTCCGTAGATTTTCTAACTGCCAATTATCGAAACCATGTTCACGTGCTAAGTTCTTGCGAGTATCTGCCGGAAGTTTGTCAATAATCACTGGCACTAATAATTCCGTATAAACTTTGACACTGACCTAAAGACTCGAGACCTCGAACATACGTTTCTAATGTGTCGATGTAATTTCTCATGCTGTGCAGTGTATTATTTGGCACTGGCAAATTGAGTAATGCTTGTATGTAAGCATGAATGATTTTATGAGTCCGTCCGAATCTCTCCATTAATAGATCAACTGCTTGAATATAATTTGCATGCGTGAATGCGAATCCTTGAATAACTTGAGCTGCGCTGCCTTCAAGCTGCGACTTTAAGTAACTGAACTTCTGTACTTCCATAAGATTGGGGTTTAGATGTACTGTTGAATTATGAGAATCCCAAAAGCTTTGCCACTCAAGAATATCGCCACTGAATACCGGAAGTGATAACTTTGGAAGTCTCTGATACAACGATGCGTTAGAATAAGATGTACTCACATGTTGATCACGATGCGATGTATGATTTAACGACGACTTCGTTGAATTGTTAGTATTAATTCAATCATCATTCCTGGTCGTATTCTCGTCTGCTCTGATCTGTGAACTTCTGTTAATGTCCTTCAAATGCCGTAGTTTCACTTCCATATCCAAACAAAACTCATCTGCGCTTAGAATGTCTTCTTCGATTTCGGCCACTTCTGTTACTTCTAAAGTTTTCTCATTGAATGATGTTATCGTTTCAAGTTTCTGCGATATCAAATCAATGATAGTGTTGAACTGAATCCAATCTGAATTTTCTTTCGCTTTTTCGATTTTCTCCAACTGACTCGAAATAACTTTGTAATGTCCTTCGCGGATCGAACGTAATTTCTCTAACTTCACGTTTTTTCGTCATGGCACCAATATCGAAATGGTTTGAGGTTGATAAGTAATTCAAAGAATGAACAACACGTTGTGTCTGCTTTCAACTTCTATTGCTGTATCCAAACTCGTAAATATATATACAAAACATAGGAAGTGACGTGCAATACGTCACGCAAAGTATGGGGTCAAAATGTCCGACAATGTGAGCTATTATGATCGCCCTGTGTCCGTCGTCCGTTGTCGTCGTTCGTCGTTAACAATTTGCTTCAACCAGCGTCTCCTCCTAAACCGCTAAACTTGTTCAAAGAATTTTATCCCATGCAGAACTCTCGTAGCAATGTATGTGGAAAAGAAAAACTTTAAAAGTTTCTTCTTCTAAAAAGCCGTAAGTCCAAGAGCTTAGATCTTTGGCATTTAACATTGGCTAGTGGACTTCTATTGTGACTGTTCAAATCATGAAGGAGGTCACTTGATTATACAAAGGTTTCTGCTGGAAAAAAATTGGAATTCTTCAATTCTTTGAAACCATTTAGTACACAACTTAGATAGTTTGCCTGTATGGACCTTTACCAAGATTATCCAAATCCTGATCCCAAGGTCAAAATTGATTCCGCCCCGGGGTACTTGATTTCACATAGACTTAAAAGCACAAGGCCAAGAGCTTAGATATGCATAGGCTTATATAGGAAAATCTTCAAAATATTCTTGTCTCAAACCAAAGGCATATGGCTTAGACATTTGCTAGATAGCATTTCTTAATAGTTCTCTACTAAGAGTATTAAAATCATGACCTTCGGATCAAAATAGACCCCGCACTTGATAGTACATTGGGGTATAAAGGAGACTCTTTGAAAATGAGTTACGTAAGATGTGAAACTTACGACAATAAGCCAAATCTTACGAATACCTTGTAAACACGTTTGAGGTAACAAGTAACCCAAAATCATCCCGACAATTAGTCAGATTTGTCCAGTTTGAACGCCGTCATGTGGGATCAAAATATGGTCACCTGGTCAAATATACGAAAACATTCTTAACACTATAGAGGCCACATTTGACAACCAATCATCATGAAAGTTGGCCAGAATGTCTGTCCCGGTGATTTCTAAGGTGAGGTTGAAACTTGGTCACGTAGGATCAAAAACCATATCAGCAAGTCAAATTAGAGAAAAAAAAAGACAGTGGAAAGTGTAGAATCCAATCTGCATTAAATACCCAATTATCTTGAAACGATTTTTTAAGGTTGGTTTTTATAAACTCTAGGTCAAGCTCAAAACTTGATCACGTGGGGTAAAATAACTATGACACCTGATCAAATAATTGGAACGACCTTGTGAGCACTCAGTAGGCGCCATATCTTTAACTCAGACATGATGTAAGTAAGTTAGAATGTTTGGTTCGATAAACTTGGGGACAAGAATGAAATAAGGTCACGTTGGACCAAACACTAGGTCATCAGATCAAATAATAGGAAAACCTTGTGAGCACTCTAGAAGCCACACATGTACTGAACACTATCATCATGACAGTTGGTCAGAGTATTTGATTTGATGAGGACTACTTACTATAAGTGGCGGTACCTGCGTAAAAGCCAAACATTTTAAAAGCATTACAGGCAAGTTGTTTAATACAATTGTAAAAGATGTGTTTACTGGAGATGAAAAATTGATTTTCAAGATACCAAAATGCATAAAGAAGTTATAAGTCTTGCAAGAGCTAGAACTGTCCCTCACAAGTGACGAATGCCCCCGAAGGAAGCTTCTCACAGTCTGTGTCCTCTCCATGTGCTAAAAATTGTGCTATGTTATTTTAAAATCCTTTCATGTATGACAGAGTTACCATGCATACCGTATTCTTTTACTTTTAAACACAAAGTTTGACCAAGACATTTGAGATAAGGACATGGTTTTTATACACAACACATTGTCTTGATGTACTGAACATGTGTGTCAAGTTATTTTAAAATGAATCAATGCATGAAAAAGATACAGTCCGGACACAAATGTATGCGTATATAGAGGATTTCATTACCTATTAACTCTAAGTTTCACCTTGACCTTTGAGGTAAGGACGTGGGTCTTTCGCGCGACACATCGTCTTGATGTGCTACACATTTGTGCCAATATATTTTAAAATCCGTTGATGTGTGACAAAGTAACAGTCCTACCACGAACGTGTGTATATATAGAGGATTCTATTACCTTCAAATTCTTAGTGTGACTTTGACATTTAAGGTAGGGACATGGGTCTTGATGTGCTTGACATCTGTGCCAAGTTATTTTAAAATCCTTCAATAAATGACAAAGTAACAGTCCGGACACGAATGCGTGTATATATAGAGGATTCCATTACCCTCAAACTCTAAGTGTGACCTTGACCTTTGCGGTAGGGACAAGGGTCCTACATGCGAAACGTAGTCTTCATGTGCTTAACATTTGTGCTAATTCATTTTAAAATCCTTCAATGAATGACAGAGTAACAGTCCTACCACGAACGTGTGTATATATAGAGGATTCTATTACCTTCAAATTCTTAGTGTGACTTTGACCTTTGAGGTAGGGACATAGGTCTTGCACGCGACACGTCGTCTTGATGTGCTTGACATCTGTGCCAAGTTATTTTAAAATCCTTCAATAAATGACAAAGTAACAGTCCGGACACGAATGTGTGTATATATAGAGGATTCCATTACCTTCAAACTCTAACGCACACACAGCCGGACGGACGCATGGACGAACGGACGAACAGACGGACGGTGCTATTTTGATATGCCTTCGTAGGCATAAAAAGTTTTAAATTAATATAACTTATACATGCACAATGGCGAATCAATCCGGGATAACGCAATATAGTAGTAATTGACTTCAGTTCGTGTTTGAAAAGTTCTGGGGTGTTGTAGTTACAAAGCAGAGACTGAGCTGAAAGTTCCTGAAAAAGCCAGGAATTTTTATATTTCAGCCAATACATTCAAGTCCAAAACGATGCCTTCAAAAATAGATATCCAACCGTCTAACCTCTGTAACATGTACAATATAATAAAGGGGAGACATGTTGAATTTGCCGATGACGCAATCGTACAAATATCTGAACAATCTATGACAAGTACAATCAACGACAAGTAAAGACTGTCAAATTTTAAAGAATGGTGCGACATTCGGAAAATGAACTTTGCGACAGAATCATCATATGCAATGATTTGTTATATAATGCGTCCATAAATGTGAAATAAAAATTCACCAAATGTTTTACCAGCATTAATACATGCTTATCTACATTGCTTCTGATAGTGTCGATAACAGACACAATGTACTGGCATGACCCAATTGTTTCTACATGTATTCCGATTTATGCAGATTAACTGTGTTCATCCTATAGGTAGTTTTAATATAAAGAATAAACATTAACAAAACCATCATATTAACTGGTATATCTTGGTTCAGATACACAATTGAATGTCCACCATGAGCCTTGGAAGATAAACAATACATAGGGTTTCGTTATCTTACAGATATGAATTACAACAAATGATTCTAGCATATATATCAAAGTGTCAGTCTTCAGAAAGTTCACCGAGACTGTAGTTGACGTTATATTTTTGCCAAATAAACATGCAGTCAATAAGATATGATTCTGTTAACATTTTCTTTACATTTGACCTTGAAATTTGATCTTTTGTTGCTCAGCATATAAAATAATTCACTTTCAAAATACTCGCACTGAATTTGTTATATGTATTTTGAATAGATGACTGAAATGCAAAAGTCCGAACTTAATCTATTATGAATGTACGAACTACATTTTGTAATACAAGCGTTTATTATTGGAAGAAAACTACTGCGATCGTCGGTTTTCATTGATCATTCTAGAAAATAACTTTAATTCAGAGAATAAAACATGTTTTAAATCTCTGTTAACGATTTTAATAATCTCGTCATAGTATTTTATAAACAAAAAATGATAGATCAATATATTACCTATACAAATGTATAATTGAAAATGGATGTCCCTCAGATGATAATACAATCAATATTAATTGATAACGCGCACGCAATGGGTGACGTTGGGTCTAAAATTAGGTCAACATGTACGTAGATCTTGACATTTGGGCCTACTGTTTTATTTTTGAGTCAACAACAGTTATAAATTTAGACTGAATGCACATTTTTGTAAATTTCAAAATTCTCCGCGACAGACTTTGATCAAGACATGTTGACCTACTTTCTTGTCTGTTAGAGCAATCGTACTAAGGTGAGCGATACAGGTTCATCTTTGCCCTCTTTTGTTTTTCATTCTTGTTGGCTTTTAAATCATCGTCTCGGTAACCCTCAGACAGACTCTTATATTAAAATAATAAAATAAAATACATCAAAATACCTCAATTATATTCCACAAAATGCTTTCAGGCCATGTAAGATTGTCTCAGATTGTCTGTGGAGACTTAGAAAAAAACGTATTCTTATCACTTCATGTAGTATGGCGTGATGTACATATAATTAAGTAAAATGTCTCACTAACAGCAAAAACACCCAGGAGTCAAAGCAACTCCGGAAAAGAACGACAAAAACTACGTTAGAGATTATAAATCTGTGTTGAACTTCAGAACTACCACAATTCATCAATCACATACATTGTAACCTTGGGCACATTTTCATATGTAATTATATGTTTTATGAGCAGTAATAAAATAACATTTTAATGAATCTACCAAAAGTTCCATTCATTGTAATTTTCTTTTATGTCCTTTCGTTTTGCTTGTTTTATTTTTATTTTCATAGTTCTTGGTTGAAGTGTAAGAATAAACATTCAAAACTATCAGTTTTAGTCACCATTAAGCATGGCTTTTGTATATCTTGCAGGCTTAATCAAAGATAACTCTTCATGCAATGATGATAGCTGTCCTTCTGACGTGTGCGACTTTGCAGCCAAGAAAGACTTCAGTGGTAATTCAAACGAATTTAAGTGTTTTTGCTATCATATATGGGAAGTTTGATATATATTTTAAGGTCCAGTTTCTATGGTATTGTTCTGCTGAGAATTCGCAATAAGTACATATTAGAAGTACAAATGTAGCATTTATTTTGACAAGGTTTCCTTGCATACCCCCGAGAAAAGTACTGGCGGATCCCAGCACGCGGAGGGAAGAATTCAGCCTATACTTTCCCTAGCGAAAAAACATCTCGGGCTTACTTGACAGCATCCGAACTACTTTCGTGTATTCAACTCGTATCTGGAACACTTTATTTCGTAGATACGTTTCACGGCGGTTTACATGTGAAAGATAATAATGTTTTACGTAAATATAAACTAAGGTCTCATAAGAAAGCGCACAATTTTTCAAGTTAATGTTACAGAAATTTCATTTTTAGGAATGGTTCGTATTTTCAGGGTACGCAATAACGGTTCAAATTTCGAAAATTGTTCGTACATGTAACGAATGTCCATGTAGTTTTGAAGCGAGAGTTGATTGCGAAAAGAAATGGTGCTTTTTATGGTGTCACAAGCAAAAGCATCAGATTTAAGAAATGTATAGCAACAGAATCTATTCACATTTCAAAGAACATACCTGCATTCATACGTTTTACAAAACAAAAAATGGCGGTAAATGACGTCACAGTTTCTCTTGATAAATGACGTCACTGTGTAAACAAAACAAGGTAATTAAGTAAATGTCGATGGTATAGTCGCATTAATCAAATAAACTTGACGTGCGTCAAAAGAATTTCTGTTTAGGATTTAATTCATATTTTTTGTTTCACAACGTAAATAAAGTATAGTTTTGGATGCGATCAAGCACTATTGTTTTAGCGCTAGAATTTACGTGTGAACCTACCAAATTTCCTACGCAAAGGGGTTCCATGCGGGGAATTATATTTAATCCACATGAAGTTTTGATTAACCGCTCAACATAGTAAGGCCTATGTAAACCGGTTATCTCGTAGAAACTGCAATTAAATCAAATAAAGTATGCAAGAAAAAGGATCTTGCATGGCCTACTGTGGAGGACTGAGTTGCTTCGACCCTCGGGGAAAAAGGGAGGAAGTCGAAACCTCGCTTTGCTCGGTTCCTCCTATCCCCCCACTTTCACTCTGGCCGGAACAACCCAGTCCTCCACAGCAGGCCATGTAAGATCCTCATAAGCATGCTCATACAAAATTCTCCAAAAAAAAACATCGTTATTTTTGTGAACTAAAAAGTGTTTTAATTAAAGTCACTGATAAATTTATTAGTTAATTATTTCCACACAGAATTCAGTACAAACGAGATATGTTTAATTTGTTACATCAAAATACCTCCATCTTAAAAGAATACTACGTCATGTGAACTATTTCAATTAGCCGTGCATGTAACCGTGATCGCATTCAAATGTGAAACTCTCGCTTTGCAGTGTTTTGCTCCGGTCATGACACGCCTGCAGCACTTTCTTCTTCTGTAAAGCATTTAAAATTGCATCTTATGTCCATTCATGTTGCAAAATTAAAAATGTATAATCATATAATGTAAGAACCAACCGCAATGTTGTCCTTTCAGTGAATTATGTACGTCCTCATTTCTTTGTCACATGCCTATTGTATTTACAGAGCTGCGACGAGAATGTACATCAGAAGAGTTTAAGTGTGCGGATAGTCTGTGCATTCCGATCGACCGCAAATGTGATGGTAGCCCAGACTGTGTTAACAAACGGGATGAAAATGAATGTGGTATTATTGTATTGACAATGTTTTCATAAGTTTGAATACTTAATCCAAATAGTTGTGGTATTGAATCTACATGTAAAAACTATTAACATCATAAGGTATTATAAGTTAAAGTAATTTTGTTTTTCTCACGCTAAGTAAGGATGAAGTGGCTTTCCACATTTAAATATAATGTTTCCATACATTTGTACTAATCACTCAAAATAGGTAAGTTTATTTGATTTTAATTAGAATATCTTTTCTGCAAGTATTCGTTTAACTGTTGACCCATGCTTGCTTCTCATGTGTTAAAGAAATGATTCATACATGTCATACGAATTTGTAAATGGATAAGTCAATTCAATATTTGTGTCGGTGAAGCCTCAGTAGTGCAGTGGTAGCGCGTTTCTTCAGGATTAGAGGGTCCCTGGCTTGACCCCAACCAGTATCAAGGCAGTTGTGTCCTTAAGCAAGACACATATGTGTCCCCATTGCCTCTCTCTCTTTTTCTTTCCCTCGATCTTTTCGTGAATGATTTCGTCTAGAATTAGTCTCGAGAGCAAATAATCGAATTTGTTAGAACCCGATTTGCAATCGAGAATACAGAAATTGGTATATTTTAAAACTTGTATCAGTTTTAATGAATAAGTATAGTTTCAAATATGTATCATGTTAATTAAAAATGTTTGTTTTCCTTTTCTTTCCTTTATTCGGAATACATTTATATGATGTAAAGGGTGAGCTTTTAAAATTTATTTTGAGGCTTGTAGTAACATCACATAATTTCACGTTATTGAAATGTTACAGATTCCTGTAAAAATTCATTTCATTGCGATCTTGTGAAATGCATACCGCTACGACGTAAATGTGACAGATATACCGATTGTGAAGATGAAAGTGACGAACGATCATGTGCTTATATTTCCCCGTCGTCATGTGACCAATGGCTAAAGCAAGGAACTGTAACTTCGGGGGAGTATAACATATGTAAGTTAAATGAAATCTATTGTGTAATTGCACTAAATCGTTAAAACATTGAATTAATGGGATTAGCTGACATGTCTTATAAATGTAATATGTTGCTACACAAAGTATTTTCTTATATTCTGTAACTCTGACGAAATTATGTTTTTTGCTCTGTTTCGATTAACACAATCATTTTCATCGTATACATTTGATTATTCTATTTAGGACCAGTCTTTTTTCTAATAACATTAGACAAAAAGTTATTTGAAGTGATTGTTTTCTTTTAAAAATTCACTTCAGGTAGTCATAAGCGTTTTAGCCACATATTTTATCATTAAATCATTTAGGATGATTTGTCTTACAAACTCAAAGGCATCTCTAGTTATTTTGTCGGTATTCTTTATTCTACTTACTAGTATAGGGGTTTAATGCATAGTTGTTATTTTGTCAATATATTGACTATATGCAGGATGTAACGACTGTCATTTTGCCCGTCGTGCTGGTTTAATTTAACTTACCGCAGCTGAGATCTGCATGACTGTAAGATACATAAAAATATACTTGAAGATTAGGCGACTTAGAAATGTTTCTTTTTTTTTCTAAAAAGGCTTGTGAGAATTTGAGTATGTTTGGCACAAGTAATCAATTTACAGTCTTTAACAAATTGGATTTTTATAGAAATAAGGTCCTTCCAAGGATGTAGTGCTTTTCTCACATGGTCCATAAAAACTTAAGAAGTCTGAAAGTAGTACTACTGATTTAATGTTCATATAACTTACAAAAAGTGTGGTCAATTTTGAAATTGTTTCTTTTTTTGTGAAACCAATACACTTTCCAGTTGGTGTGTGATTTGTTGCATTTGGTGGGGATAAAAATTTACCAAATTTTATTGTTTCAGATGGTTTCATAGTCTTCTGTGACTTCTCTTCAATGGATACAGCTGATAGAAAAATAACAATGTCTGTTCGAAATATAGATATAGACATAAATATAGACAAGAAGCAAGGACAAATGTTCACACGATTAATTGGAAATGATATCATACAAATTAATGACAGAAAATTTCAAGGCCTTATCTACAGAGACGATTACACTTGTTTTCTAGATGTGAGTACATGTAGCTGGTGTCAGTTTCTTATAACCTTACGTTCCTTTTCTACAATAGGCTTTTTCATCGTTCAGTATATGCAATATCATTTATTGTTGAGTTGCTGATTTAACTAGGTAAATGGACATGTCACAATATTAACAAAGTTATCTTAACATTTGGAAAGCTCACTGTAGCTTAATACATGTAACAGATATAACATTTCAAAATTTATACCTGATAATTAAGAATAATTTTATGCCTTTTTATGAGCAGTTACTATAAAAAAAATATCTGAGAATAAGATAAACAAACCTAGAAAGTATGACTTGGTGCGGTATTTTTCTTCAGAAATATAAACAATTTTTAGGAAATATAACCACGATACAAATGTAGCTTCTCGTCAACAAGTGGAAGAGATATGGTGCCAGACAATGTAAAATATGCAAAAGGAACACATCGAATATTTTTATTCAAAGGCTGCGTAGAAATTCAAAAAAGTAACGCAATCTCCTCATTAAACGACTAAACTTAATTTCTTATGGTTAGTCGTTACGTACAGGAAATCAATTTGGTCAGAACTTTTGTGTAGTGTACATTTGAGTTCTATATTTCATAGATTTTTCACGATTGGTATAGGCAGCTGGAGCTCCATATGAACTCCAAACACCTCAAATATATGTATATGAATACAGCAATTTTAATGGAATTTTGCACTGTACACTGAATCGCCTTTACTAAATCTAAATATGAATTTGAAAAAAAAAAATCATTCACTCGTTACATTGATATACATTTGGTGTAATGTATAAATCTATCAATTTCAAACTAGAAATTGACATGGGAGTAAGCAAACCATAACGAGCACGCGGGTAGACTAAATCATATTGTTCTTGTAAAAACACTGCTTGGATATGTACTGTAAACGTTGAGTTAGTCCTGATTTAAGTGTAAGGGACAAATATGTGAGGCCCATATTTTGATTACAACTAAAATATGTTTGAAAAAGAATATATTTCATTTCTTATATTTTGCTTTCCTTTTCTTACGTCACTACCCTTTTTGCTGGTTTTAAACATTTAATTGTGTCATATATAACAATGAATATACATTTTTGCATGTATCATCACGGTTGTACTTATTTTCCTATGATTTGAAAACATACTTATCGCTGAAGCAATCCATGAACACCTTGGATATATACATAGTTTTATAACTCTCACACAGTTGGCAAGAAACTGATACTTTACCTCTTTGGAATTTAAGTTTTAGTGAAAATGGTCAATGGAAAATTCTAAACGAAGGAAATAAAGTTATACTTAAATCATAAGTAATGTCGAAGTCTGGGGCTAATACAAAAAGTAAAAAGGTCACTGATGTGCTACAGGCTGTACAGTTATCTTCATATTTGAAACAAAATATTGAGCATTCTGCGCAAGACATGACATTCAGTGTTCAACATTAATTCAGATTATGAAAAGCTGACAAAAATTATTTCTGCAATGCCATTTAACAGAAGAAGCAAGTCATAAAAATAGAATAATTCATTATTGTCCTCAACAAACACGGATAGTGCATATGTAAAGGAACTGAATTAATTAAAAAACGTAGTGTGTGAGTACACAAAAATGAGTTTATGTCGAAATAAATGAATCTTAACATTAATTTCCCTGTTGCTAGCATATTACGACTCTTTCGCTGGCAAGTGAAGGTATTGTTTTGGCGTAAGCTTTGTAAGACCATTATTTCCTACTTTTTAAAATAATCGAGGAGAAGAGAGTCTGACTCATAACCTGAAAGTTATGGGTGTGAATTCTGGGAGTGGAATTTGACATCGACCACAGCAATCCCTTCTTTAGGTACGGAAACTGGTTAGAAATCCTAGAAGAAATCACGGAGCGTAGTAAATAACAGTTACTAGTCTGATATAATTTATGTTTTTTCAATATACTATAGTTCATGCACTATTTCCACACTTTATACACTGGGGCAGTTTTATCAGACAAGTAAAAGGCGAAATGGCCAGAGAAGCATGATTGGCACCTAACAGCTATAAAATAAACCATGGCTAATTCCTCTGATTGCTGATAACATCTTGTGGTCAGTAATTCATTTGTATAACTGCTGTGAAGTCATTTACCAAGATGCAAAATGAACTTCACAAATGTTCTCTGGTGAAATATTGTATAATATTCTAGGAAAGATTGTAAGGCCTATTCTAAAACTTTAGGATTATGCTACTTACAGTTCACCACGGCAGTATAATGTATATTGGCCAATTTCAAAATACACAGGTGTTTTGTCCTTGGATGGTATTTAAAAATAAAGTATAAGAGAACTAATTATTAAAAGTCTAATGAGTTAATATCAATGAAATGTTTTCATTAAATATTAAAAACGACCTTTAATAAATGTTTATAGTATTTTTTTTACACTTTGTATAGCCAAAACTTCAAAATTATTCTGCCACAACAACAACAACAATAACTTTATTTTGCGAAGGTTATATACTAAGTGTACAACAAGTTTAATACTGCTTATTTTCAGAATGGCCTTCATTTTTAACTTTAAAAATATCCCTAACACACACACACACACACACACACACACACACACACACACAAAAGTTCACAGCTTCACAAAGTATCTAACAAGCATGCATACCAACATATAAACATATCCAGTACTTTCGACAAACACGCATCAACTTATGACATGCAGTCTTATCTATATATATATATATACATATATTTTAATCATGCATATACAAAAATCATAATATCTGAAAGAAGCATATCACAAATACATTGTAATTGCCTCTTCATCAAGCATGATATATATTTATAATTTATAATGTCCATTGTATGAAATAACACCAAAATGATTGATATTTCCTATATTAACAGCTCAACCGTTATAAAGCACAATATATGATAACTAAGATTTTTAAACATCTTAACTATTTTTGTTTTTTAAACAAATAACTATTGTTGTTCTTTAAACAATATATACATAATACAATTTATAAATGCAGCATATATTTCCTTGTACATATGATAACTTGATTTAGGTCTGCATGATAAACTCCTTCAAAGTGTTCCTGAATTTGCCAATGTTTTGGAGAAGTTTAATACGTGCGGGAAGAGAGTTCCAAATCTGTGCAGCTTTATAACTGAAGTTCAATGCTTATCTCAATTAGTTTGTGTATAGTAGGTATCTTTGTGAGTCGATGAACGAAGACCATAGTGGTTATTATTAACAAAATTTAGTAAATCAGTGATATAATTAGGACAATTGCCTTTTTTGCATTTGAACACCAGTAATGCAATATTTGCATCTATTTTCAAAGGATAAGATATTTGAGTTTCTTAATAGAACCTAAAAGTCACCTGCTTTTGTTTTATCGATTAATTTTAAAGCGCGTTTTTTGTAGAGTTGAAATTTTATTGGTATCAGATTTATGACAAAGTCCCCAGACATTGCAACAGTATTCCATGATAGGTAATATATATGCGTTGAAGTATCACAGTTTCATCTCATCTGTTCAATAATACGTTTAGAATTAAGCTTTTTACTAAATATACTAGTAACTAATAACTATAAATTGCTTAGGTGTCCCGTTTTGAACAGTAATTATCAATAATGCAACCAACTTATGTAATTATTTCAATTCACCATAATTTCGTACTTATTTTTCAAAAAAATGGAAAACTTATTTTATCAAATATTGAAAATTGTATAACAATGAAAATATTTTTTAGTCTTGCAACAAGTATCCGTTTCTGTGCTGTAACAAAGCAACTTATACGAGAGTTCAAGCTAAACAATAACTGAAATAATTTTCTAAGCATCCAGTAAAATCTTATTTTCTAAGCCCCTGTTAGTATTATATTGTAATTATATATGCGAGTCTTTAAAATGTTAAAAGCCATTACAATTAAGAAAAGACTAATATAATTAACTGTTACATGTATAATGTATTATGTATTGTATGTGGTATGCGTGAGGATGTTAGTGTGTTGCATCTACATGACCTATGTCGAAATTGAGCCATGTCCGGTAAAAAAGTACTCCGTCAAAGCACATAATTGTAAAATTATCGTTACTATTTATTCCAAGAGTTTTATTTCTAATTTTAAAGTGATATCTTTCAATATCTTTCTAATTTTAAAGTGATATCTAGTCAAGACCCATAATTGTTTACACAAGTTTCAAGTTATGTGAAAAGTGTTCTACAGTGCATTATCATTAAAAAAAAATACTGGCACACTTTATGCATAAGACAACAAATGTAACCATGAAGTCATTTCAAAAAGTTAACATAATTTCAATTCAAGATTTTCATCATGTGAATTCTATCTTCTAGTTTCAAGGTTCTAATGACAACTGACCACTAGCTACCACAAGAGATTTTATCGGCTGTATATTATAAACACCAGGAAATAAAATTTAATTACCTGCTTGGAGAGAACGGTCAAGATTTGGCATTGATTGAAGACACCTCAGTTTTCTAAGGTGTTTTGAATCGCCTTTTACCAGGCCCTGAAATCGGCGCTGGATAGTAGACTGGCTCTAGAACAAAACTGATATATATTTATTAGTAACAAAGATATTTCAGGGCCTGGTGACCAGGCTAGAACTTGTTCTACATTCAATGTAAAATGTATTAGTCAACTAAACTAATCTCTTTATCCAGAATGTCTTGCAATAAAATCAAATAATAAGTGTCCATTTGGTGTTCATTTTGTAAAGGGGCGGGGCATTCAGGAGGATTCATTTCACACCACTGGAATAGGTTCAGAGGGCAGATCATATGATCGATTTAATAAATATCTGTAGATACACAAGTACAATTTTGAATTTAAACCGTAAGATTCCATGTGTTATTTTGAAATTCATTCATTTTGTATATTTGAAAAGTGATTAAAAGTGCACCGAATGACGCAATCAAAGTCCGTTAGTGACAATATAAAACCTTATGATATTGCTTATTTCTTTATTATTTTGTAACCCATGTGATTCACAAAAGAGAAAAGATCTGTATATATATATATATTTCTTTATTGTTCATCTTATCGTGAATATAACTAGTCCACACTTCATCCGGGTTGTGAAACAAACTAGTCACAATATAGACCAATAAACTGGTCTGAATAACCGTCTTATAAATACTATATTAAATCACCATGATTTAAACATAATGATCCATGGTTTTAAACCTAATGATCCATGGTTTACAACATACTGCTCCGTGAGTCTAAACCGACCTGAAAAATACATAACAAGGACTAATAAGTAAAAGTACAGTATTAACATGATCATTAAGATAAAACATTACATATAACATGGTTCGCTTGATTAGTACTCAAGCTGTGAGTACTAAATGTCTGCTTGAGAAAGGTTCCACTTTCTATTAAGGAATACCCTTAACAGTGTATACAAGTTTTAACAATCCAGTGCTGTTCATTGTATTTCATACAATGAGAATTACTTAAGATAAAATATATACAATTATACAATTGTTATATAAACCATATTTACCTTCATCAATGGGATGAACATCTACATGGTAACCATACAACTCATATTACACTCCCGGCTTACTCCCTGGTGTGGTGCATGTGTCGTGTTACTAAAAGGACTCTGAAAAGTATTAACCACCATTATAGTCATGCCGTTTAGTAAAGACAGTGGCTTTGCAAACCGACTAAAGTGGAACCTTTCTCAAGCAGACATTTAGTACTCACAGCTTGAGTACTAATCAAGCGAACCATGTTATATGTAATGTTTTATCTTAATGATCATGTTAATACTGTACTTTTACTTATTAGTCCTTGTTATGTATTTTTCAGGTCGGTTTAGACTCACGGATCAGTATGATGTAAACCATGGATCATTAGGCTATTGTAAACTTTGACCTATATGTCAACTACTAAATGGTGTAAGCTTACGCTGTAAAAAGAAGTATATTAATGCAGGTGTCGGACAACTAAATAAAATGTAAAACACCACTAAAACTCAACCCTGCTACAATAATCTGGATCGAACTTGACATTGTGCATTCTCCTTTATGGTAAAGTATCCGACTGGATGCCTGTATGTCCATAACGAGTATAGATTGTTCGTGTTCCGGTGTACAAGAATTTGACATTCAACTCAACCTTTTTTTTAAAAGGTATTTCTTGTTTCAGATAAGGAGCGCGTGTCATATTCATTATGCGATATCGGATAACAGTGATGCATTTTATGAATGTCAATGCCTTGTTGAGACATTTGAAATTATCAGAGATCCATATGAACAATTGTATGAGGATCCCGATGAAAGGTAACAAGACTATGCTTGATTGTAAACAAACCGTTAGTAGTTTGTCTTTTTACATTGTTTAATATACTGAAGAATCTTCAAAAGAAACATAAATATGTTTAAATCATATGTACGGCCACGGAATATAATTCAAGATAGATATATAACAAGCTAAAGCAAGAACATTTCGATGTAAAAAGTATATTATCTGACGTAATGCAACTGTCAGCCGAAGTAAACAGATTAAGTCTTCGAAATACAATGTACCATGTTGGAAATAGCGCCTCAAAAAGGCACAGAGGTAAATAGCGTATAGAAGTGATGCATAAATGTTGCAATTTTACACCTTTTTATATTCACAGAGATTTGGAAATGGAATCGATAGAAGAATCGAAATACATATATCTCAAATATAATTCAACATATTGCAATGGCTCAAAAACGACAACAAACTTTGACATAAAAAGCGAGTACTACAATTTAACAAGTGATGGTGTCTTTTATTTCGACGATCGAGTAATTACTGGGGTTTTACCGATAGAAATTAAACCGGAAATCAAATGCATATATGGTAAGAATTGTCAGTTATTATCCTATAAATTACTATAATTCACAGCAAGATGTCATTTAAAAATATACTAATTGTTTTGGGCGGTATTTTGTTTGTTATTTGGATTCAAATGAATTAAGGTTGCTTTGCTGTATTTCATTTTCTATTGAGTCAATTTAAGTCATTTAGATTATAAATTAAAAAAAAAAAAAAAACATTTATAACAAATACCTTTTGATAGTTGTAAAGTTTACACACTGGCTGGGAATATATCATTTAACTTCCAGTAGTTTTAATAATGCACGATGTGTCTATACAGTTACTGTAATAAATAACGTTAATAAATACGTTGTATACGGTAAAATACGTACAGCAAATGGAAATATACAGCGCGGGGCATAAAGAGGCCAATAAATGTACAAAATAAGGGTGCGTTCAATGTTATTTAAAGCCACACTTAACCTCAGAAATGGCAATATTTTAAAAATTGTGAGACTAGAAGGTTTCCTAAATGATACAGAAATGGTATATATCTAAAATACTTGGACCTTTTCATCTAAGAGAAAAAGCAGCAGCTAAATTTTGCAAACATGCTAAAATACAGCCAGTGTTTACATATTTCACTGACGGGCATTTCTGCTGACAGTTCGTA